>JASDDO010000313.1:0-500000 GCA_030015575.1 Agapanthus africanus
TTTAGGGTTTAAATATTTAATATTTGTGATGGAGAGTGTGAGTGCAAGTCTTGGCTTGGGAATTGATTGTGGCATGACACATGAGTGCAAGTCTTGGCCTTGTGCATTCATGGTGGCATGTGCTCATTTGGTGACTCATGGTATTGGGCTTGGTGTGAGATATTTTGTGTTGGGATTTTTCTTTACTTGAGCTCACACAAAATACTTCACAACCAACAAAAAGAAAAGAGGAAGAACATTTTTTCCACTTGAAAAATTCTTGAGCTCACACTTTCTCATCCAAGGCAACTTCTTTAACCTCCACCCATTCCATCTCATGAGTTGAGAATCTATGGGTGTATTGAGACAAAGTATTCACACACTATCTCTACTTCATCTTGGGTATCTAAGCTAGCAAACTGGATGCCCGAGTTTCTTCGGTTTTGAAACGGGAGCCCGTATTACTAATCCTCGACGTGGATCGTCTTCGACGAGGGAGACCGGAGAACGAACTTCATCGAGGCAGCCGCGACGAGCTTAGGATAGAGGTTGAAGACCGAAGGACATGGATCGATCGGTATAATCTCTTAAACTCCTTTATATATAACTAGTATAGGGTTAATGGTACGATCCGTCGATTAGGGTTCCGTTAGCGCCGGGTTTTAAAAGTTTTTTTTTCCGCTTTTGGCCACGGATTGATGGCCAGGGCACTGCCGTAACCTTACATGGTATCAGAGCCAACCAATTAACCGCATACTAGTTGTTTAGACGATGTTAAACTATCGAAACCGAAACAACCCCGAAACAATATGTATTCCATTCTCTGTCAATTTTTTACGAGTGTTCTAAAAATATTTTAGCAACTGCAGAAGACTACCTAGGTGACCACTAGAGCACACACCAAATACGAGCCACTTCTACTTGTATTGGGCCGAGCACATGTGCCAAAAAACCGAGCCGGCTGGCCAAAGGAGGAAGTTTGGGTTTCGTATTTGGGTTGTGGTTTAGTCTCTGGAATATTGGTTCAGTGGTATTGCTAGTTTAGCCTAGTTTTGATATGGTTTTATCTAGTAGTTTGGGGCTATTCGGGGTTATTTCGAACTCGATACTTCTAACATTGTTTAAAGTTTTCAATACTTACATTACTATCTGCGACCGTGAATGTCATTAGAGCGGTACAACTTGTCTAATTGCTATAGTTCTTTATGACGGGTTTGCGAACGTGACATTCACGTTGATGTTCTGTGTTGTGCTGTGTTGTTACGGATTCGTCGTGGTGGATAGCTTGGCTGCAATGTTAGTACAGTTTAGTTTTATTTGTACATTTGATATCGCGGGGCAAGCGTCCGACTTGTGGACTGCCGTCACTGCCTGTTTGTATATTATTTGTTTGGGGCACGTCTGGGTTGAGGTCGATGTCACTGTTGTACATATTTTCTTTTCTGCACTAGGATTACCCCACGATGGAGTGCACGGATAGCCGGGTTCTGGAGGGCAACGGGTCCGCATCTAATGGCGTTGAGAAGGAGGGGGCCTCACTTTAGAATTGGCGGGCTATTCGCCGCACTCATAGGGGGTACAGGTTGACCCAAGGAGGGGTGCTCAAGTAATCGGATTCTGTGAAGTGCCGGGTGGCCCATTCACTTTGATGAAGGGGGCTGCCTCACTTCTGGTTTTGGCGGGTAACTTGCCACACTCGTAGGGGTCTAGGTTTTCATTGCACAGGCTATTCATACGACCAGGGAACGTCGGGTTTCACTTGTGGCTCAAATGAAGCCCGGGGCTCCCAGATTATCTGTATTGTTCTGTGTTGCTCATTGCTTATTTGTGATGTTGCATTTATCATGCCTGGAGTGATTATTGTATATTGCTATATATATAATAGTAGATGTTGTATATGTTTTACACCCGCGCTAGTCCAGTCCTCGCTCTGTCGTTAGTTAAGTAACCTAACGGGTGATGACGGGACCCAGTGGCGAAAGCGGATGGCATATACATACATCATATTTTCGTTCTTTTGTGGTGTGATTAATTGATGGAACTGCGTTGATTCGGATCAATACTAGGAAAACAGACCTATTTGATGTCGTTGGAACAATTTTAAAAAGCTGTTATTACAAGGACATTTTCTTTTGTTTTGCACAGTGGTATTCGGTTATGAATATCCAGCACCTCATTCGACGAGCAAGAGCCGAGATCCCTTTACCGGGAGTGACATCTGTTGGAGATAGTGCCCTCATAGTCAATTATTGGATCGCAGGTACGTGATTGCAATGATTGCGGAGGACCTATACCGGAAGGACAGTCTTACTCGAGATGATAGTATGCTATCTGGTTTGCCTTTATCAGTCGTGTACATGTTCACGTGACTGATTTCATGTTACACTTTGATAGAGCCCTTAGGATCTTGCTTTACCACCAACAGTATGATGGCGATCATATACGTGAGGGTTGGGTGGTTTATACGCATATCCTTAATTGTAGTCCCTAGTCGTGGGAGTTTCGAGACAGGGCATCGATACTCCGGAGTAGACTAGTGTATACAGTCGAGACCCCGACGAGGGGCGATGGCCGGTCTCACAAGCCACTGGTGTCAGTTGGATCACCTAAGATGTATACAGGTGCTCATTGGGTTATGAGTACACCGGACAGGACTCGCCGGGAATCTGCTAGTTGGTATTATACATATCGTCAGATAGCAGTTCCCTGGTGACATGTGTACAGGTTAGTTCATCGACCTGAGGTCGTCATTTGTCTCGTGTGAGTTCCCACTGTGCTTTGATTTCTACCCTACCACGGCTCAAAGGAGTCGTGCAAACATGTAGTTTTTGGGTACAGTCCCGAGCCATATGGAGGCACGTGAGCGGATCGGCAGGGGATTCGTCTCTCCCGGTATTGGGGGCGAGATCGTGCTGTGTCTAGGAGAGCCATTACACAAAGCCCAGGGCCGTGGCAGGAGATTTACTGGTAGGTACTCCAGTAGTATCTCAAGGTGTTATTGGGCTACACTCCGACACGACTTATACTGCTATTGGGGGTCTGACGTAACTAGCCCCTTAGGCAGATATGCGATACTCATTGACGAACGGACCGGACTGTATATACATTGTCACTGTTAGGCTCAGTAGGGTTTCCGGATGAGTTCGCTCATCGGCCTCTCTTGAGGTCAGTCCATGGGCAGCCGTTACGCATTGCTAGTGCCGCTGACGGTTTGTGGTTAAACCCACTGCCAGGGTACTGACGAGTCATTAGAGTCCCCCACAGACAGTTTCCCAAGTTTGGGCGAAACGTTGTAGAGGCCGTATGGTTTTATGGCAGGGTTTGGAAAATGTACGTGCGTTTACGCACGTGTTATTTTTCGGGCAGATAATACTGGTCGGCTTTGGTTTAAGCCGGATCCGAGTATTGTATTGAGTAGATATAATATCTTTGTCTCAGTTGCATTTGTATTCGGTCGTAATACAAATGCGGTTATATTTATACAGTTACGGGGTTATCCTGAAATTCGTTTCAGGATCACTTTTGGAAGTTGCCAGTTTCCAGTTTTCTATCAGCCGTCTTTTAACATTCGGTTAAAGACGGATTTATCTTTTCTTGGATTAGGTCGAGTCGTGATTCTAGAAGGTTCTAGAGAGGGTGACTTGGCTTGATGAGTCATTAGTGCATTAATGGAGTCATTAATGACTTGATGAGGTGTATAATGACTCATGCTTTAAGCTTTATTGTTTCTTGTTTTCTTAAAGATATTTTCTCTTGATCTTTTGCTTATGGTTACCCTCACATTGCTCCTACACTCACCCCCTCTCCATATATATATGGCCGGCCCCTACTCTCTCTCTCACTTGGGTTTTCATTTGAAAAAAGATGATAGTTTTCGGTGTATGGAATTTCACAGCTCATTTCATTCCATCACCCGATTCCTATGGCAGCTTCATTAACCGTTCGTCCATAGGTTTGGACGGAACGAGACAAAGTCTTCTACTCATTCTCTACATCATTCTTGGTCATCTCTTTTAGCAAACTTGACGACCGAGTTGCCTCGAGTCAGAGGCGGGAGCCCGTTTAAAGAATCGTTGACGTGGTGCCACTTGGACGAGCAGATCGGAGATCGACGAGATTGGAGCAGCCGCAACGGAGCGTGGGATGATGGTTAAAGAACGAAGGACTCGGATCGTTCGGTATAACCTTTCTACACTCTTTACAGTTTGTTAGTTTAGCAATAATGGCAGATCCGGGTTAAAGTATACGATAGCGCTAGTTAAAAAGTTTTTGTTCCGCATTTGGCGTCTGTAGACGCCCGGGGCGCTACCGTAGACTTACAACATCTTGGGCAGAAGTTTGCGTCAGGGTAATAACTTCACTATAGTCGATTACTTTTTTCTTTGCATCACGGTATTCAGTTGAGAATATCCTGCACCTCATTCCATGAGGAAAGAGCCGAGATCCCTTCACCGGGAGTGACCTCTTTAGCAAAGGTTTTTGGCACTATATATTTGTATAAAGCTATCCGGTTCCTTCAACGATATCAAGTTCATTACGTTAAAGGTTTTTCGCCAAAAACCATTCGTAGCCCTCCGTCATTTCAGATGGATAGCACTTAGTATTCATGCTATGTTTGTTGGCCTTAGTTAAGGTATAGTGTATGGTAGCTGTTTGTTACCTTTCTGTTGCATAGATAGATGCATTGGTTTGGGACAGTCGTACAACTTTGTTGGCCTTAGTCAAGGGTGAGTACGGGTGGGTTCAAATTAACCTGGACAATGACGGGTAGAACTTGACATGTGACTTATGATTTGTTGACCTTAGTCAAGGTCATAAGAGCATGGGGTAAAAATCACATCGGGAGTTTCATGTTAGTGTATATGCCCTAGAGGCCATTATTGTATCATACTGGATTGTATATTACTTAATGGAAGCTTGGGATACTCACAGTAGTATTGACAGTCTTGCTCAAAATGGTAGTATGCTACTTGGTTTGTTTCTACTTCAATATGTGCATGTGTTTCTTTTAACATATCGCTTATACATATTAGTAGAGCCTTTAGGATCTTTGCTTGATTACCAGCGTTGTGATGGCAGTCACACTAGTGGGGGCTGGGTAATCTATAAGCACATCCTTATACAAGTCCTTGGTCGTAGGATTATCGAGACGGGGCATCGATACTCCGGAGTAGACTAGTGTATACGCTTCTCATCCCAGCAGGGGAGATGGTCTGTCCCACAGCCATTAGTACGTCGTACTGGAGATAGTATGCAGGTGCTCGTTAGGTTACGAGTACACCGGACATGACTCGTCGGGAACTGCTGGTTGGTATTATACCTATCGTCAGGTAGTAGTTCCCAGGTGACATGAGTACAGCTTAGTCCGTTGACTTGACACTGCCATTTCGCCTCGAGTGTGTTCCTACTGTACTTTGATTACTACCCTACCATGACTCTATTGAGTCGTGCAAACAGGTAGTAGTTGGGTGCAGTCCCGAAGCACTTGGAGGCAGTGGCGGTTAGATAGGATTCGTCTCTCCCGGTATTGGGGGTTGATATCGCGCTGTGTTTGGAGAGCCATTACACAAAGTCCCTGGCCAGGGCAAGCAAGATTTACTGGTAGGTACTCCAGTAGTTTCTCAGGGTGTTTTGGACTACACTCCAACACGACTTACACCGCTATTAGGGGTTTGACGTTTACCGCCCCTAGGCCCGATATGCGATACTCTTAGACGAACAGACCGGACTGTACAAAGATTGTCACATTCAGGCTCAGTAGGAGTTCGGATGGGTTTTCCTCATCGGCCTTCTTATCGATATCTACCTAGGGACTGTTACGTACAGCTAGTACCACTTGCGGCCTGTGGTTAAACCCACTGCCAGTATAGTGTCGAGTCTTTAGAGTCACACACAGACGGTTTTCCACCTTTGGGCGAAACGATGTAGAGGTCGTATGGTTTTACGACAGGGTTCGTTCACATACGCGTACTTATGCGTGTTTAGTGTTCGGGCGGTTGATACCAGTGGGCTTTGGTTTAAGCCGGATCCTAGTATTAGATTTTGGGTAGGTTCAGTCTCTTTGTATTCGTGTTTCTCGGAACACGGATGCGGGTATGTATATACGGATGATAGGGGCAGAGAAGGAGACACCTCATTAGGGTTTTGACCATTGACTTGATTAAAACCATAATGAGATGGAGGAAATTGTTTACTAATTTTTATTAAAGATAATTGTGTCATGGTTAATTGGTTTGACCATTTGACTTTGTTGACTATGGTTGACTAAGATATTTTTGTTGAGCACTAGATATTTTGCTTAGCATTAATTGTGACATGATAATGGTCAAATCAAAGTAGCCATCACAATTATCCTAATAAAACTTAGTTTTCTCTTTCCTCAAATGAGAGCTCTCTTCATTATTCTCCTACTCACTCTCTCTCATGGTTCTCTCCTTCTTCCTCTCTTAAACCCTAGTGTCTCATGAGTTGAGAATCATGGGTTGTTGAGACTTAGCCACCAAAATCCTTCTCTACTCACTCTAGGATACTTAGTCTAGCACACAAAGTACCCTAGTTACTTCATTATAGAGGTTGGAGCTCAAGGTAGAGACCTTCGGGTGGATCATCTTTGACGTGGAGAAGCCGGTGAGGAGGCACCATCCACCACCATTCCAAAGATCTCACAACAAGGAGAAGCACAACAAGGAGAAGAAGGACTTGAAGCTTGAGGTATAATCATCTAACATAGTAGTTAGAACTCCTAGTTAGTTTGTTAGTTAATGTTTAGCAAAGACCCTCATAGGTAGTCTATGTTACCTTGTAAAGAAAAATTCATTTTTTTACCTATTCCGCCTCCCCGTTAACTAGCGGGGTGAGTAACATACACTTACAGTGGTATCAGAGACTAGCTAAACCATAACTAACATGTTAGTAAAGCCTTTAGAACTTCGATCATGGAAAAATCCCGAAAACACGACCTTTTATGCACTTTCTGTCGATTTTCAGATTAGGTCTAAAAATATTTTCAGAGACTTGAAAAATACGTGCAGGCTTTTTCCAGAACACTGAAGAAATTTGGGCTCGTGACTCGGTCAGACTACCGCGGAAGAACCATGCGTTCCGCCGCGGATCCGCGGCCGAGTCGACTCCGAGTTGGTCCAAATTTTTTCTGGTGGTCTCTGTGGTTGTTTTGTGTTTTCTGGGATATTTTGTTTCTGCTTAGGAATTTTTGAGTACAGTGTTGTATTTGGGGTAGATTCAAATTTGGATATTGATCGAAATTCTAAGAACTTTGGCTAATCGGATTTTATCTGTGATATGATATATGTACTGAACGTCTACTAATCGCTATATGTTGATTAGTGGGGGCTGTACATATCTGTGATCTGTGATGTTGGATTGTGTATATGAACTTGTTGGATCGTCTTGATGAATAGCCGAGGATGTGAGATGAGGGTTTTCATTCTTTCATTTGATGTAAATTGTAAATTGATGTAATATTATTTTATGGTCGCACATCCGGGTTGAGGTTGTAGCCACCACTGTATATTATTCCTTTTACTTTTTTTGCTCCTAGGATAGACCCAAGGTGGGGTGCACAAACTACTGGGTACTTTGAAGTGCCGAGTGACCTACTCACTTTGTTGAGGGAGGTTGCTTCACTTCGGGTATTTGGCGGGTAGTTTGCCGCACCTGTAGGGGTCTAGGGTGGGGTTTGGCTATTCATCACGACCGTGTAATCCATCTTTCGTTACAGGCTCGAACGAAACGCGGATTCCTAGTATATCCAATGTGTTCATCTATGATCTGGAATGCCTATCATTGCGTCTGATGAATGTATATATCTATATATGATATCTAGTAGACGTTGCTTATGTTTTGCATCCGTGCTAGTCCAGCCCCTGCTCTGTCGTTAGTTAAGTAACCTAACAGGTGATGACGGGGCCCCATGGCGAATGCGGATGGCATAAGCGTACGTTATATTTTCGTTGTTTTCTGCAATGGTAGGATTAATTGATGGGACGCATTATATTAATGCAAAGAAAACAAACCAAAGCTGAATCGTCGGAACAATTTCAAAACCACTCAGTTTTTTCAAAACAGCAAAACTTTTAAAATGCGGAGCTTAAACCACTCCTTTTAAAAGCTATCAGGTTCCTTCGATTATATCAAGTTCACTACATTCACGGTTTCGCTAAAACCATTCGTAGCCCTCCGTCATTTCATATGAATATTCAATAGTATTCAAGCTATGTTTGTTGACCTTCGTCAAGGCATAGTGATTGGTAGCTGCTGGATGTTCATATGTAGCATAGATAGATGCGTTGGTTTGGGACAGTCGTATTACCTTGTTGACCTTCGTCAAGGGTATATACGGGTGGGTTCAAATTAACCTGGACAATGATGGGTATAACTTGACATGTGACTTATGATTTGTTGACCTTCGTCAATGTCATAAGAGCATGGGGCAAAAATCCACATCGGGAGTTTCTAAAGAAACTGAAACTTGCTAATGTTGCATACCATTTGGAGTTTAATAATGTTGGCAGGATTCCTTCAGCATTATCACACAATGATATTTGGATCCCGATCCTACTGTGAGTATCCGCTACTCCTCGGGAGATTTTTTCACTTAACGATCAATGCTATAAACCAAGTAGGTGTCTAGAACGGTGTTAGCGGGGCTACGCCTCCAGAGAAAAGAGGTTATTTAATTAAAGAACTTCGCGAAAGCGTCGTAAAACCTCCCTCGAAGTACCGACACTAGCCTAGCCGAACGATTAAGCAAGAATTGTATGGTGAGATCAATCCTGACTAATTCTTCTTTTATGGTTTGAGGAAAGATTCGAGAAACAGTGGGAGCCATCCTGTTTAGATAAATTAAAAACCAATATAAACTTGCAAGAGCATCATGCTAAGTGTTTTCTTCTCTCTCTCTTGCAGCGACCCTGTGACCAGACATAGGTTACATCTAGATAATAAAATGATTGAATCTGACTATAATGACTGGCAAATGTCTGTCCAAATGTCCATTGCCTATAACAAGCTGGGACACCTCATTACTACTCAAGCCCCTGCCGTCCCAGGTCCAGTTTCCACCGTCACGGATATTGATATCCGCAAGACATCGGAAAAAGACTGTACAAATGCCAAGTGCCTCGTGTTGGCCTCAGTAGATGGTGTAAACCGGAGGGAACACGAGAAGATGGACTTAGCTTCCATCTTCCTCCATAACAAAGATTTAAATGGAGAGCAATCTCGTATCGCAAGATATGAGACCTCGAAAGAATTACTTCAAGCGAGGTTGGCTATCGGGTCATCTGTAGGGGACAATGTCCTTACGATGACTAGTTATATTGATGAACTCATGGACATGGAGACCACGTTGGGAAACATGTCATATGCTGACTTGTTTCTACAGTCCCTATCCTCTACTTACACCCTGAAGGAAACCAGGGAGACACCCGCTCTGCTTATTAGGGAATCTTCCTCTTCTACATCCAAGGCGAAAGCAAAGGGTGAGAAGAAGAAGACCTCCACAAAGCCGATATGCGGTGCCAGGATGGTAGAACGAAAGGGAAGGGCAAAAGTTTCGGGACTAAAAGTAGGGAAGGAGGGATGTTCCTATTGTTACGGGAAAGGACATTGGCAGAGGGATTGCAGGGCTTTGAAAGCTAAAATCCAGGATCCGAAGCATGTTGTGGCTTCGACTTCGGGTGTGTTTGTAATAGAAAACTGTATGTCAATTAACTCTACTTCCTGGGTACTAGATACCAAATTAGGATCTCATATCTGTAATTCATTACAGGCTTTGAGAAGCCGTAGAGTTATCAGGGTAGGTGATATGACTCTCAGAGTTGCGAACGGAATGAGCGTGGACGCTGAATCCGTAGGGGAATATCACCTAGGATTGATAAGTGGACAGATATTGATTCTTCGTAACTGTTTATATGTACCTAGTCTAGCTTGTAATATCAAATATGTATCCTTACTTTCTAAGGAAGGATATGATTTTACATTTGTAAGCGATGTGGTCCACATCCACCTAAATCAAGTTCTGATTGGGTCAGGTACATTAGAAAACGGAATATACGTATTAAATCAAGCTCAGGTTTTCAGTGTCCAGAACACATTTAAAAGAAAGTCTCCGGAAACGAATCAGGCTTTCTTATGGCATTGTAGACTGGGTCACATCAATGAAACACGATTGACAAAGTTACATAGAGAGGGATATTTGAATCCGTTCGAATATCAGTCTTATGCTACTTGTGAATCTTGTCTCATGGGAAAGATGATAAAGACTCCGTTTACTGGACACGGAGTAAGAGCGAGCGAGCTCTTGGTACTCATACACAGCGATGTATGTGGTCCAATGTCTACACATGCGCGATGTGGTTATTCCTATTTCATTACTTTTACGGATGATTTCTTTAGGTATGGACATATCTTCTTGATGAAGCATAAATTCGAGGCCTTTGAGAAATTCCGGGAATACAAGAATGAAGTGGAAAAACAAACAGGAAAAAGTATCAAGACACTGAGATCTGATCGAGGTGGTGAATACTTAAGTGCCGAGTTCCTGGGATACTTAAAAGAGAATGGAATTCTGTCTCAACTTACTCCTCCATACACACCACAACACAACGGTGTATCGGAAAGGCGAAATCGAACTCTATTGGATATGATTTTACATTCGTAAGCGATGTGGTAAACATCCACCTAAATCAAGTTCTGATTGGGTCCGGTACATTAGATAACGGTATATACGTATTAAATCAAGCTCATGTTTTCAATATCCAGAACACACTTAAAAGAAAGTCTCCGAAAGTAAATCAGGCTTTCTTATGGCATTGTAGACTAGGTCACATCAATGAAACACGGTTGACTAAGTTACATAGAGAAGGATATTTGAATCCGTTCGAATATCAATCTTATGCCACTTGTGAATCTTGTCTCATGGGAAAGATGACAAAGACTCCGTTTACTGGACACGGAGTAAGAGCTCGCTCGCTCTTGGGACTCGTGCACAGTGACGTGTGCGGTCCAATGTCTACACATGCAAGAGGTGGTCATTCCTACTTCATTACTTTTACGGATGATTTCTCTAGATATGGACATATCTTCTTGATGAAGCATAAATCCAAGGCTTTTGAGAAATTCCGGGAATACAAGAATGAAGTGGAAAACCAAACAGGAAAAAGTATCAAGACACTGAGATCTGATCGAGGTGGTGAATACTAAAGTGCCGAGTTCCTGGGATACTTAAAAGAGAATGGAATTCTCTCTCAGCTTACTCCTCCATACATACCACAACACAATGGTGTATCGAAAAGGCGGAATCGAACCCTATTGGATATGGTTTGTTCTATGATGAGTAAGTCTGAGTTACCGCGATCTTTCTGGGTTACGCACTAGAATCAGCTGCATATCTTTTGAACAAGGTTCCAACCAAGACTGTGCCTACTACACCATATCAGATGTGGAGTGGGAAGAAACCCTATCTTAAGTACCTTAAGACATGGGGATGTCTAGCTTTTGTAAAAAAGCAGCATGCGGACAAGTTCAAGGCACCCTCAGTACTGTGTAAGTTTGTGGGATACCCTAAGAACTCTAGGGGTATCTTTTCTATTACGCAGAAGAACAAAAGGTTTTTGTTTCTCAACATCCCCACTTCTTAGAAGCTGAATTTTTAGAAAATCAGAAAAGTGGGAGCGCAATAGAACTGGAAAAAATTGCAGAACCACAAGCTATTACTGAAAGCTTGGTAGAACCATAGGTTTCAAAAGAACAGGACATCACAGCGCCACTCTGTAGAAGTAGTAGGCAGTCTCATCCACCCGAGAGATACTACAATTTTCTCATAGACGGGGATCAAGAGGATTACATCATTGACAATGATGAGCCTACTAGCTTCCATCAAGCCATTCAGAGCGGCAACTCGGTAAAATAGCTGGATGCAATGCAGACCGAAATGGAGTCCATGTACACCAACAAAGTTTGGACTTTGGACATTGCTCCAAAAGGGGTAAAACCCGTAGGCTGCAAATGGATCTTCAGAAAGAAGATTGGTGTAGATAGACAGGTTGAAACCTATAAGGCTAGACTTGTTGCAAAGGGTTTTCGTTAAAGACCTGGTTTGGACTATGACGAAACCTTTTCTCCAGTGGCTAAATCCATTCGGGTCCTTCTTGCCATTGCTGCCTTCCACGATTATGAGATCTGGCAGATGGACGTAAAGACGGCTTTTCTAAATGGTAATTTAGAAGAGTGCGTCTATATGGATCAGCCAGAAGGTTTCATTCAGAATGGGAGCAGCGGTAAAGTGTGCAAGTTGCTTAAGTCCATTTATGGACTAAAGCAGGCATCACGGAGTTGGAACATCTGTTTTGATGAGACAGTCAAAGAATTCGACTTTATCAAAAATCCAGATGAACCATGCATTTACAGTAAGATTGTAGGGAGAACTGTGGTATTCCTCGTCTTGTACGTGGATGACATTCTCTTAATAGGAAATGACATTCCTATGCTACAGTCAGTCAAAGGATTCTTGTCACAGAGGTTCTCCATGAAGGACCTGGGTGATGCCTCCTACATTTTGGGGATCCAGATCTATCGTGATAGATCTAAGAGGATGTTGGGACTTTCGCAGTCCAGGTACATCGACACCATACTGAAAAGATTCAGTATGGAAGATTCAAAGCGCGATAATCTACCGGCTTGTCACGGAATCACCCTCTCCAAAGAGATGTCTCCAAAGACTGATTTAGAAAGGGCTCGCATGTCATCTATACCCTACGCTTCTGCGGTAGGTTCTATAATGTATGCGATATTGTGTACTAGACTAGATGTAGCATACGTATTGAGCGTTGTAAGCCGGTATCAGTCAAACCCAGGGGAGAAACACTGGATAGCAGCAAAGAACATTCTCAAGTACCTGAGAAGGACTAAGGAGATGTTCTTGGTGTATGGCGGAAAAGACCTCCAGATCGAGGCCTTTGCTGACTCCAGCTTCCAGAGTGACAAGGATGATTCCAAGTCCATGTCGGGTTATGTCTTTACCCTCAATGGAGAGGTGGCCTGTTGGAAGAGCTCCAAGCAGGACACCGTTGCTGACTCGACGATGGAAGCGGAGTACATAGCTACTAGCGATGCCGCAAAAGAAGCTGTCTGGATGAAGAAGTTTCTCACATAACTTTAGGTGGTTCCAACCATTGTTGATCCAATACGTCTGTATTGTGACAACAACGGCGCTATAGCTTTAGCGAAGGAACCCAGGTCCCATCAAAAGTCCAGACACATTTTAAGGCGGTACCACCTGATCAGGAAGATCGTAGATCGCCGGGAGATCGAGGTGAAGAGAGTGGATATGGAGAATAACACTGCAGATCCATTCACAAAGGCCATCCCTCAGACGCAGTTCGAGAGGCTCTTCGAGATGATAGGTCTGCGATATGCCAGCACATGGCCCTAGTGCAAGTGGGAGATTGTTAGTGTATATGCCCTAGAGGCCATTATTGTATCATACTGGATTGTATATTACTTAATGGAAGCTTGGGATATTCACAGTAGCATTGACAATCTTGCTCAAAATGGTAGTATGCTACTTGGTTTTTTTCTACTTCAATATGTGCATGTGTTTCTTTTAACATATCGCTTATACATATTAGTAGAGCCCTTAGGATCTTTACTTGATTACCAGTGTTGTGATGGCAGTCACTTTAGTGGGGGCTGGGTAATCTATAAGCACATCCTTATACAGGTCCCTGGTCGTAGGATTATCAAGACGGGGCATCGATACTCCGGAGTAGACTAGTGTATACGCTTCTCATCCCAGCAGGGGAGATGGTCTGTCCCATAGCCATTAGTATGTCGTACTGGAGATAGTATGCAGGTGCTCGTTAGGTTACGAGTACACCGGACAGGACTCGTCGGGAACTGCTGGTTAGTATTATACCTATCGTCAGGTAGTAGTTCCCAGGTGACATGAGTACGGCTTAGTCCGTTGACTTGATACTGCCACTTCGCCTCGAGTGTGTTCTTACTGTACTTTGATTACTACCCTACCACGGCTCTATTGAGTTATGGAAATAGGTAGTAGTTGGGTGCAGTCCCGAAGCACTTGGAGGCAGTGGCGGTTAGATATGATTCGTCTCTCCCGGTATTGGGGGTTGATATCGCGCTGTGTTTGGAGAGCCATTACACAAAGTCCCTGGCCAGGGCAAGCGAGATTTACTGGTAGATTCTCCAGTAGTTTCTCAGGGTGTTTTGGACTACACTCCGACATGACTTATACCGCTATTAGGGGTCTGATGTTTACCTCCCCCTAGGCCCGATATGCGATGCTCTTAGACGAACAGACCGGACTGTACGGAGATTGTCACATTCAGGCTCAGTAGGAGTTCGGATGGGTTTTCCTCATCGGCCTTCTTATCGACATCTACCTGGGGACCGTTACGTACAGCTAGTACCGCTTGCGGCCTATGGTTAAACCCACTTCCAGCGTAGTGTCGAGTCTTTAGAGTCCCACACAGAGGGTTTTCCATCTTTGGGCGAAACGATGTAGAGGTCGTATGGTTTTACGACAGGGTTCGTTCACATACGCGTACTTGTGCGTGTTTAGTGTTCGGGTGGTTGATACTTGTGGGCTTTGGTTTAAGCCGAATCCTAGTATTAGATTTTGGGTAGGTTTAGTCTCTTTGTATTTGTGTTTCTCGGAATATGGATGCGGACATGTATATACGGATGATAGGGGCAGAGAAGGAGACACCTCATTAGGGTTTTGACCATTGACTTGATTAAAACCATAATGAGATGGAGGAAATTTTTTATTAATTTTTATTAAAGATAATTGTGTGATGGCTAATTGGTTTGACCATTTGACTTTGTTGACTATGGTTGACTAAGATATTTTTGTTGAGCACTAGATATTTTGCTTAGCATTAATTGTGACATGATAATGGTCAAATCAAAGTAGCCATCACAATTATCCTAATAAAACTTAGTTTTCTCTTTCCTCAGATGAGAGCTCTCTTTATTATTCTCATGCTCTCTCTCATGGTTCTCTCCTTCTTCCTCTCTCAAACCCTAGTGTCTCATGAGTTGAGAATCATGGGTTGTTGAGACTTAGCCACCAAAATCCTTCTCTACTCACTCTAGGATACTTAGTCTAGCACACAAAGTACCCTAGTTACTTCATTATAGAGGTTGGAGCTCAAGGTAGAGACCTTCGGATGGATCATCTTTGACGTGGAGAAGCCGGTGAGGAGGCACCATCCACCACCACTCCAAGGAGCTCACAACAAGGAGAAACACAACAAGGAGAAGAAGGACTTGAAGCTTGAGGTATAATCATCTAACATAGTAGTTAGAACTCCTAGTTAGTTTGTTAGTTAATATTTAGCAAAGATCCTTATGGGTAGTCTATGTTACCTTGTAAAGAAAAATTCGTTTTTTACCTATTCCGCCTCCCCGTTAACTAGCGGGGTGAGTAACATAGACTTACATTTCAAACTTACAGGAAACTTTCCAGATATGCGCATATCTTCTGGAGTATGATAACGTGAGTGGATTCCATTAGGTTATCATGCGATGATAGTTGGATCCCGATACCCACTGATGAGTTGGTTTACTCCTCGAGTGATTTTAGATGATCCCGACTAATTCTTCTTTCAGGTTTGGAGGAGAATTTGAGGATACAGTGGGAGACATCCTGATTAGATAAAGTGATTAACCATTTTGATTTAGGTTAGAGTGCACGCAGAGTGTTTCTTTTCTCTCTCTCTTTGGCAGCGACCATGTCCCTACCCTAGACTATAACTCAATAACCAAGTTAACCGAACTTTCTTAAAACACTGGCCTTTAGATTGTCAGAGTTGCATGCATCATTGCCACTCCTACTTTTACCCTTTGCTTTCTCCGGAACATTCCGTATCATTACAAAGATCCACTGTTATTGGATATGACCATCGTATAGTTACATACGAACTCAAAGAAATTTGTTTCAGATTCAAGGATGGTTTCCGGTTCTGGAGAAAATGAATAGGACTATTCAGTTCTTTTTTCCTTTTACCTTCTCTCAGGATGTGAGGGCTCCTAGGATTAGGAGTGGGTACACCTATTACGCTTATTGGATAGTCTTCTTCCAAACCATAGGCAGGTACCGAAAGGTGGGGAAGGAAGAAAACCAATTAGCCTAAGTGTGGTGTACAGAAGGTAATAAGTAAAAGGCAGATAAAGGGATTAGAAAGAGGGCAAAGTAAATTGCGACTGCTATCATTCACGACCAAACCAACTATTTCATCGCCACTCCTGCTTCACCTTTGAATTTCTCCAGAACACCTCGTATTACTACGAAGATCCACAGTTATTGGATAATCCATCGTATACTTATATACGTACTCGAAGGAACTTGTTCCAGTTCGAGGATGGATTCTGGTTCAGGAGAAATAGAATAAGGATTATTCAGTTGTCTTTTATCTTTACCTTTTCTCAGGTTGTGAGGGCTCCTAGGATTAGGAGAGTACACCTATTACGCTTATTGGATAGTCTTCTTCCAAACCATAGGCTGGTGCCGAACGGTAGGGAAGGAAGAAAACCATTTAGCCTAAGGATGGTGTACAGAAGGTAATGAGTAAAGACAAATAAAGGGATTTGGAGAGATGACAAAGAAATATACAGTTACAGTCATGAATCTGGATAATGGAAGAGGCATTACTAGGAATACCCACTACCCCTTCGAAACATTTTTATGTTTCAGTTTCACTATGCGTTGTTAATTGAAAACTAATTTCCCAATTAGATCTTTACTCTAGGGTATGTATTTACCAGGTTTGATTCTCACATCTGTATGGTTTTACAGATGATGAGTGGGAGTGAGTTATTGGGAATTAGGTGATCATATCCTCATTATATCGGAATTCGTTGTAATTGGTGATATTTGAGGAAATCCCCTGGGGTTTTGCCTGATGGCAAATATTTGGTTTTGAATATCCGTTGTTATGCCCCAATTTCAAACTGATATATCTGTACGTTTATTTAATAAAGTGAGATATAACTTTTTGAAATTATGTCCATGACATTTACCTATATCAGTTGATGATTGGGTAAGGAGCATTAAACAGCGGTGTAATTCTTCTTAACCATAGTACAGTTTTCAACCTACGACGCACAGGGTTTGAGTCATTGAACTCAGGGGACTTATACAAAGTATTGTATGTTGTCCAGTGTCCATTAGGACAGAGGGTTAGTCCTCGTACTATATTCTGTTTACTTGTGACTTCTCCAGTTTTAGACAAGTGTTTCGTAGAAATACAAGGTCCAAGTTTTGAGAAGTTATTGGTATAAGAATAAAGTAGAGAACCATGTGCTGCAAGTATCAGGATTCTTTAAGATGATCGAAGATGTAGATACTTGTGTTTGGTATTCAGTTGATAGTAATGGTTTTGAGAAACTTGTTTCTCTTTCAGGTTACTCATATTTGGATGCACTCATAGTTAAGTAATGCTGATCGGCCTCTCTCCATTTAGTTGACATGCACTAGAGACAGCTGCATGATTTGAATCTGGTTCCAATTAAATCCGTGCCTCTATTTCTATATTGTATATAGAATGGTTCATATCTTAACGATGTTAAGGTATATGGAGTTTTCCGGCTTATGCTTAAAACCAGACTCTGGATAACTCAAGGCACGTTTCTGTAATGGCAGTTTGTGGGTTATCCCGGGCTATGACGAGGGTTAACTTTCTACCATCTGGAAGATCAATAGTGATATTGTTCTTGACTCGCCACAGTTTTAAGAAAATGGATTTTTTTTTCAGAAAACAGTAGTGGGAGTATGGTAGAACTGGAAGTGATTCCAGAACCACAAACGATTACTGAAAATTTAATAGAACCTAAAGATTCAATCGGGTTTGACATTCCATTAGCCACTCCGCATATATGGTGGGTAACCTCAGGCACCCGAGAGTTACTTCGGTATCCTCAAAGACGGTGACATGGAGGTTCTTATTTACCCAAACTTGCCATTACTGCTGTTCTAGACTATGAGACTTGGTAGGAGGATGAGTATAGCGTCGTTCTAAATAAGCTTTAGAAGTGCACGTGTATATGACTCTACCAGAGGGTTGTCGTAGTCAGCAGAAGCAGCGGAAGCATAGTGGACAAGTAGCTTATGTCTCTTTATAGACTAAAGCACATATAGCGGAGATAGATAATCTATTTTTGATGTGACAGTCATAGGCTTTGACTTCATCAGAATAGGAGATGGATCTGTTGAGAAGGTAGTAGGGTGGTATGTCCTGGTGTTTGGATGACATACACTTTGTAAGAAGTGAAATTCCTATACTATGATCTGTTATACTGTGGTTGTCACATAGTGGTTTCTCCATATAGGATATGGATATTATATTAGGCATTCTGGTTACTAGATCTATGGTTTTAGATCTAGATTTGGGTAGTTTCCCAATCTGGGTACTCAGACAGTTTTCTAAAGGTGTTTTAGAATGGAAGACTCCTGGCATGGTGGTGTACCTGCAGATGATGGAGTCACCCTCTCTAAAGGTGTCTTACAGACTAAAGGGGAGATGGATGTGCATGATTGGCATATCACTTGCTTAGGCAATTGAGTCAATCATGAGATATCAAGTACCACACCAGATATTGTTTTTGCACTAGATGCAATAAGTTGATATATTAATCCAATCATGGAGAAACGTTCGGAAGCAGTTTATGAACATAAGTGAATGTTCTAGGGATTTGGTAACGGCAGCCTTATTTGGGAGGCGGTTATCATTCCAGGCTTCCAAGGTGACCTGGATGACAGTGTGACTGTCAGAGTTATAGTTTTCCCTCTTGACGAGGGGCAGTAGTTTGGACAGGTGGTCCAAGCGGATACCGAGGGAGGCATGACGCAAGATACTGATTAAATTCAGTTGACAATACAGTCTAAGAAGTTTGCTGGATTTGGAGTTCATTTGTGAACTGGGTCCCATCAGATATCCAGACATATTCTAAGACAGGTATTGCTATTTCGGGAGATGGTTTTCTCCGCGAACTTGAGATAAAGAGAGACATAGAAAGAAACATTAGAGCGGATCCACTCACTGAGGCTATTTCTCGAACGCAATAGTTTTAAAAACGATCTTTGTGAAACTGATTAGTAGAGAAGTTGGGTGTTCGGTATCACACGGGCTGTGAGTTTGCGACACCGCAATAATTAGCCTTAAGTGCAAGTGGGAGATTGTTGGCTATAGTGCCCTCAAGTCAATTATTGGATCGCAGGCACGTGATTGCAATGATTGAGAGAGGACCTATACCGGTAGAACAGTCTTACTCGAGATGATAGTATGCTATCTGGTTTGTCTTTATCATCGTGTACATGCTTCAGGTGACATTACAGATCAATATTACATGTTGATAGAGCCCATAGGATTCTTGCTTGACTACCAGCAGTATGATGGCGATCATATACGTGAGAGTTGGGTGGTCTATAAGCATATCCTTAAAGTGTCCTTAGTCGTGGGAGTTTCGAGACTGGGCATCGATACTCCTAGAGTAGACTAGTGTATACGGATCGAGACCCCGACGAGGGGCGGTGGCCGGTCTCACAAGCCATTGGTGTCAGTTGGTTCACCTAAGATGTATACATGTGCTCATTGGGTTATGAGTACACCGGACGAACTCGCCGGGAACATGCTAGTTGGTATTATACCTATTGTCAGATAGCAGTTCCCTGGTGACATGTGTATAGGTTAGTCTATCGACCTGAGATCGTCATTTGTCTCGTGTGAGTTCCTACTGTACTTTGATTACTACCCTACCATGGCTCAAAGGAGTCGTGCAAACAGGTTTTAGTTGGGTACAGTCCCAAGCCACATGGAGGCAGTGAGCGGATCGTCAAGGTATTCGTCTCTCTCGGTATTAGGAGTTGATGTCGCGGTGTGCACGGGTGGCCATCACCAGAAATCCTTGGCCAAGGTAGTCGAGAATTACCGATCTAGGATCGGTTGTTTCTCAGGTGGTGATAGGCTTCATACCGACACTAAATATCAAGTTATTAGGGGTCTGACTTTATCCACCCCCTAGACTCGATATGCGATACTCATAGACGAACGGACCGGACTGTACGGATATTATCACTGTCAGGCTCAGTAAGGTTTCAGGATGAGTTCGCTCGTCGGCCTCCCTTTCGCTCAATACCTGGGCAGCCATTACGTACAGCTAGTGCCACTGATGTGCTTGTGGTTAAACCCACTGCCAGCATATTGATGAGTCTTTAGAGTCCCACACAGAGGGTTTCCATGGTTCGGGCGAAACGTTGTAGATGCTGTATGGTTTTATGGCAGGGTTCGATCATATTCGTGCACTTATGCACGGATCATGATCGGACGGATAATACTAGTGGGCTTTGGTTTAAGCCGGATCCTAGTATTATATTGTTGGATTATTTTCGTCTCGTTGTATTCGTATTCAGTCGGAATACGGATGCAGGTATGTATGTACAGATGAGGGGTATTCTTGTAATCCGTTATAAGTTTACTTTAGTGTTGCCATTTCATTTTGGATTAAACATTTAGGGTTTAAATATTTAATATTTGTGATGGAGAGTGTGAGTGAAAGTCTTGGCTTGGGCATTGATTGTGGCATGACACATGAGTGCAAGTTTTGGCCTTATGCATTCATGGTGGCATGTGCTCATTTGGTGACTCATGGTATTGGGCTTGGTGTGAGATATTTTGTGTTGGGATTTTTCTTTACTTGAACTCACACAAAATACTTCACAACCAATAAAAAGAAAAGAGGCAGAACATTTTTTCCACTTGAAAAATTCTTGAGCTCACACTTTCTCATCCAAGGCAACTTCTTTAACCTCCACCCATTCCATCTCATGAGTTGAGAATCCATGGGTGTATTGAGACAAAGTATTCACACACTATCTCTACTTTATCTTGGGTATCTAGACTAGCAAACTGGATGCCCAAGTTGCTTCTGTTTTGAAGCGGGAGCCCATATTACTAATCCTCGATGTGGATCGTCTTCGACGAGGGAGACCGGAGAGCGAACTTCATCGAGGCAGCCGTGACGAGCTTAGGACAGAGGTTGAAGACCGAAGGACACGGATCGATCGGTATAATCTCTTCAACTCCTTTATATATAACTAGTATAGGGTTAATGGTACGATCCGTCGATTAGGGTTCCGTTAGCGCCGGGTTTTAAAAGTTTTTTTGTTCCGTGTTTGGCCACGGATTGATGGCCGGGGCGCTGCCGTAACTTTACATACTTTATTACATTCACTGATGTTCTCTCAAGATACAGACATGTGTTCTTGTTGAAACACAAAATCTGAATCTTTTGAGAATTTCAAGGAATCTAAGTACGAAGTTGAGAAACAGATGAGTAAAGGTATTCAACTCCTTCGATATGATCGGGGAAAAGAATACCGGGGCACGGAATTCCGAGACTATTTAAAAGAGAATGAGATTCTCTCTCAGTTTACTCCTTCGTATAAGCCATATCACAACGGTATATCGGGGTGGAGGTATCGCACCCTATGAGATATGGTGTGCTCTATGATGAGTACCGCTGAGTTGCCTATTTTCTTTCAGAGACATGCACTTGAGAAGATGCATACCTATTGAATAGAGTTCCGATCAAATCCGTTGCCTACCACTCCACATGAGATATGGAATGGGAAGAGACCATCTCTTAAACGAGTTAAGATATGGGGTTGTCCGGCTTATGTTGAAAAGCAAAATCCGGACAAGTTCGAAGCAAGGTCAGTTCTGTGCAAGTTTGAAGGATATCCTAACCATTCGCAAGGGTATATCATCTACCACACCGAGGAACAAAAGATGTTTTGTTTCTCAACATTCCACATTTTTGGAAAAGGAATTTCTTATGGAAGAAATTAGTGGCGATAAGGTAGAACTGGAAGTAGTTCCAGCAAACACAAACTATAACTGACGATTTGTTGGAACCGGAGGATTCGATAGTCCTTGACGAACCGAAGCCATTCTGCAGACCTAATAGGGTTCCTCATCCACCTGAGAGATACTACGGTTTTCTCTTAGACGGTGGGAGCGAGGATTCCATCATGGAGATGATGTCCCAACTAGTTTCGAGCAGGCCATCATAAGTGGAGACTATGTGAAATGGCTGGATGCTATGCGATCTGAGATGGAATTCATATACACCAGCAAAGTGTTGACTTTGCATGTTGCTCCTGAAGGGGTAAAACCCATCGGGAATAAGAGGATCTTTGAGAAAGATAATTTGGTGTAGATGGAAAAGTTGAGACTTTCAAAGCTAGACTTGTCGCTAAGCTTAAGTCCATCAGGATCCTACTTGCCATTGCTACATACCATGACTACGATATATGGCAGACTGCACGTCAAAACCTCTTTTCTAAATGGTGATTTAGAAGAGAGCGTGTATATGACACTGCCAGAGGGCTTCGTAGACAGTGGGAGCAGTGGAAGCATGTACAAGCTGCTTAAATTCATCTACGGGTTAAAGCAGGCATCGCGGAGATGGAACATCTGTTTTAATGAAGCTGTCAAAGAGTTTGACTTCATCAAAAAGATAGATGAACCATGTATAAATAAGAAGGTTGTAGAGAGTATGGTTGTCTTCCTCGTATTGTACGCGGATGACATACTCTTGATAGGAAAAGGGTGTTCTTATGCTACACTCGGTCAAGCACCTCTTATCACATAGGTTCTCCATGAAAGATCTAAATGATGTCTTCTACATCCCGGGGATATAGATCAATAGAGAAAGATCTAAATGGATTTGGGATTGTCTCAATCCAGGTACATAGACACCATGCTAAAAGGGTTTAGTATGGATGATTCTAAGCATGGTAATGTACCCGCTTGTTCAAGAATCACTCTCTCTAAAGAGATGTCTCTCGAGACTGATTTGGAGAGGGCTCGCATATAAGGGATACCCTATGCTTTGGCAGACGGGTCAATCATGTATGCGATGTTATGTACCAGATCAGATGTAGCTTACTCACTAGGTGTAGTGAATAAGTATCGAAAAGATCTTTAGGAAAACCACTGGACAACTGAAAAATATTTTTAAGTGCTTGAGAAGGACTAAAGAGATGTTCTTGGTGTATGGTAACGGTGAACTCCAGATGGAGTCCTTTACCGATTCGAGCTTGTAGAGTGATAAGGACGACTGAAAGTCAGTCTCGTGTTTTTGTCTTCACCCTCAATGGAGGGACGGTATGTTAGAAGGGTTCCAAGCTATATACCGTAGCAGACTCATTGACAGAGGCTAATTACATCGCTACCAACTATGCTGCCAAAGAGGTTGTCTAGATGAATAGAGTTCATGAGATGAACTAGGTTCCTACCATTGGGCATCCAATACTTATGTATTGTGATGACAATGGAGCTGTTGTTTTGGCCTAGGAACCCCGGTCCCGTCAGTTATCCAGAGATATTCTTAGACAGTATCACCTGATCAGGGAGATAGTTGATCTCCGGGAGATCGAGGTCAGGAGAGTTGACAAAGAGGATAACATAGCGGATCCACTCACCTAGGCCATCCCCAGGATGCTATTCGAGAGACTTCTGGGAACGTTGGGTATGAGATACTACAACAACTGGCCTTAGTGCAAGTGGGAGATTGTTAGTAATATGTATGCCCTAGAGGCCATTATTGATGATATAGTGGATGCTTGGACATATATATAGAGGACTTTCTTGCTCGACATGATAGTATGCTATCAGGTTACCTTTATCTTAACACGCAGACTGGTATTTATACTGTCTGTCTCTTACATGTTGGTAAAGCCCTTAGGATATGTACTTGACTACCCGGACTATGATGAGATCATACTAGTAGGGCCAGGGTGGTCCACAAGTACATCCTTTAATCAGTTCCTAGTCGTGGGAATATCGAGACCAGGGCATCGATATTCCAGTGTAGACTAGTGTATACGTTTCTTTTCCCTTAGAGGGCGATGGTTGATCCCACAACCATTGGTGTGTGACATCAAAGATTGTACACAGGTGCTCATTGGAGAATGGGTACACCGAACATGACTCGTCGAGGACTCCTATGTGGTAGTATACCTATCGTCAGATAGCAGTCCTCTGGTGACACTGGTACAGGTTAGTCTGTAGACCCGAGATCGTCATAGAGTCTTGTATGGCTCCCACTGTGCTTTATTTCCTCCCTACCACGGCTCAAAGGAGTCATGCAAACAGGTGGATTTTGGGTATAGTCCCGAGTCACATGGAGACAATGAGCGATAGGAGGGGTTTCGTCTCTCCCGGTATTGGGGGTTGATGTTGCGCTGTGCTCGATTGGCTATAACTGGAAGTCCCTGGCCAGGGCTGCTGCTGAGATTTACTGATAAGAGTTATCAGTAGTTTCTCGAACCGTTATAAGCCAGACATCGGCATGACTTATCACGTTACTGGGGACTGACGTTTACCACCCCTAGACATGATATGCGATATATCAGACGAAGAGACCGGACTGTATGGTAGTGTTACTGATAGGCTTCATGGAGAGTATGGACGAGCTTGCTTGTTGATCTTCATATCGCTCAATACCCGGATAACCGTTACGTCCAGCTAGTACCACTGACGGCTTGTAGGTGATTGATATGATCATCACCTACTTTTGGCATATTGACGAGTCTTTAGAGTCCCACCGAGAAGTTTCCTGGTTTGAGCGAAACGAAGTAGGGCACATATGTTGATATGTGTGTGGGTCCTGATTAAATATGAGTATGTGATACCGTATTGTAATATGGCAGTTATCTGTTATCGGTTTGGTTATATGTGATATAACTAGATTGTCGAATCAAGTGTTGATTTGATAATGTGGTAATAGATGAATGGTATTAGTCGGTCATATGTGATATAACCGGATTATTAAATCAAGTGTGGATTTCATAATGTGATATATATTATATGTGATATAATCATATCTTAACTAATATCATTAGCTCACTAATCATTCTTCATTATATATATTAGTATATATGATATATATATATATATATATATATATATATATAATGAAGCATGACATGATTTCTATTTTTGAGAAAAATAGAAAAGAGGTGGAAAATGAGAGCATGGTTGCAAGCATGGGCTTTATTCATAGTTTATTCATCTTGACTCACTATTCAAGGATGGTTGCAATTTTATATTGCAAAACTCCATGCTTGAATGAGTGGGGGTCAAGAGTTGCCATTCATTCTAGTCTCATTCTCAACACTTACCCATTTTTCTTGAGTTGCTCCCATGGTTGCTCTCTAGCTTCATTTTCTTCCTCAATTGCCATGGTTCAAGTTTCAACCCTCACATGAGATGTGAATCATGAAGCTTGAACACAATCTTATGAGCTTTTAACATCCCATACTTCACCATCCCACACCAAACTAGCAAATTGGTGTGGTGTGTTTGCTACACTAAAGGAGTTTAGTGTAGAGTTAGCTTGGGCTAAAGGAACTTCGGGTAGATCGTCTTTTGCGCGAAGATCACGAAGGAGGGTCGTTCAACTCGAAGAGGAGCCTTGTAGAGTCGCGTTGACTTCAACCCGGAGCTATAGAAGAGAATGACTCGAACTACAAAGATTGTATGTTCTTTTCTTCACTTGAGTTAATCACATCACAAAGGCAAACCCTAATAATCTAGTAATGATCTTGTTAGTCTAACTTAGCACCTAATAAAAAATTAAAATGTAGCATGCTTGATGCCTCTAGAACCCCATGGTGGTGTTAAGGTAGACATTCGTTGAACTTGACTAGTGGCCTATGGTTTGTTGACCTCCGTCAAGGTTATAGGATGTTAGGGGTAAAAACAATTATCGGAAATTTCAAGTGTTGAAATTTGCAATGAGATTGCATACCTTCTATATGATAGTTGGATCTCGATACCCACTGCGAGTAAGAGTTACTCCTGGGAGAGTTTTCCACTTTACAATCAGCTGATCAAGTAGGTGTCTAAGAAATGTGTTAACGGGGTTATGTCACTGCGGAAATGAGGTTATTTAATTAGTTCCATGCGAAAGCATGGGGAGACTCCCTCGGAGTACCAATACCTGCCTGGCTGAACGACCGGCGAACTTGTAGGGTGTAATTAATCCCGGCTAATCTTACCTTTTATGGTTTGAAGGAAGATTTGATAAAAACAGTGGGAGCCAACCTGATTAGATAAAATAATAGCCAATCTAATTTTGCAAAGAGCGCACGCTAATGCGTTTCTTTCTCTCTCTCTCCAGGTAGCGACCATGACATGCCTTAATCAAGATAATAATATGGATGTATTGACCGAACCTGCTTATTATACTGAGTTGGGGAACATTGGTTCCGCTTTTTCTTATGATTGTCATAAGTCTGAGCAAGAAATTGGGGAATACTCGGATTCCCACGCCACCCGAACGAAGAAGGAGCATGCTGATGCATCTTCTTCAGGTGTGTTCGTAACCGAGAACTGTATCTCAGTTTGCTCTACGTCCTGGGTATTGGATACCAGATCAGGATCCCACGTATGTAATTTGTTACATGGGCTAACGAGAGGTAGAGAACTGGGAAAGGGTGATAAGTCTCTAATAGAAGGGAATGGAGCAATTGTTGTAGCTAAAGCAGTTGGCGAATATCACCTAGTGTTACCAAATGGTAATACATTGATTCTGAACGACTGTTACTATGTACCAAAAATGATGTGCAATATTATATCAGTTTCTTTGCTAACTAAAAAAGGATATAATTTCATATTAGAGGATAATGTTATGAACATTTCCAAAATCAAGTATTGATTGGGTTTGGTACGTTGTGTAACGGTATATACGTTCTGAATCAAACCACGGTTCTAAATATAAAAAACACACACAAGAGGAAAAGTTTAGAAATGAACGAAGCCTTCTTATAGCATTGTATACTAGGTCATATCAATGCGACACGACTAGCTAAGTTGCATAAAGATGGATTTTTGAATCATTTCGAATTTACATCTTATGAAACTTGCTAGTCATGTCTCAAAGGAAAGATGACCAAGACTCCGTTTACTGGACACGAAGAAAGAGTTACTGAACTCTTGGGACTGATACATAGTGATGTATGCCGTCCTATGTCTACTCATGCCAGGAATGGTTCCTTGTACTTCATTACATTCACCGATGATCTCTCAAGATTCGGACATGTGTTCCCGTTGAAACACAAGTCTGAGGCTTTTGAGAAATTCAAGGAATATAAGTGCAAAGTCGAGAACCAAACGGGTAAAAGTATTAAAATCCTTCGAACTGATCAGGGAGGAGAATACTTAAGCATAGAATTCCGTGATTATTTAAAAGAGAATGGGATTCTCTCTCAGCTTACTCCTCCGTATACACCACAGCACAACGGTGTATCGGAGCGAAGAAATCGCACCCTATTAGATATGGTGCGCTCTATGATGAGTGTTGCTGAGTTACCGATTTTCTTTTGGGGTTATGCACTTGAGACAGCTGCATACCTATTGAATAGGGTTCCAACCAAATCAGTACCTACCACTCTATATGAGATTTGGGAGGGGAAGAGACCGTGTCTTAATTACATTAAGATATGGGGTTGTCCGGCTTATGTCAAAAAGAAAAATCCGGACAAGCTCGAGGCAAGGTCAATTCTGTGCAAATTTGTAGGATATCCCAAACATTCGCGAGGGCATATCTTCTACCACACCGAGGAAAAAAGTGTTTGTTGCTCAACATGCCACCTTTTTAGAAAAGTAATTTCTTGTGAAAGAAATTAGTGGCAATGAGGTAGAACTGGAAGAAGTTCCAGCTACACAAACTATAACTGACAATTTGGTAGAACCGGAGGATTCAATAGTCCCCGAAGAACCCCAGCCACTCCGCAGATCTAGTAGGGTTCCTTATCCACCTGAGAGATACTATGGTTTTCTCATAAACGGTGGGAGCGAGGATTGCATCATGGAAGATGATGACCCAACTAGTTTCGAGCCGACCATCACAAGTGGAGGCTCTGTGAAATGGCTGGATGCTATGCGATCCGAGATGGAATCCATTTACACCAACAAAGTATGGACTTTGGAAGTTGCTCCTGAAGGGATAAAACCCATCGGGAGCAAGTGGATCTTTAAGAAGAAAATTGGTGTAGATGGAAAAGTTGAGACTTTCAAAGCTAGACTTGTAGCAAAAGGTTTTCGTCAAGGACCAGGTGTCTACTATGATGAAACCATTTCTCTAGTGGCTATGCTTAAGTCCATCAGGATCCTACTTCCTATTGCTGCATACCATGACTATGAAATCTGGCAGATGGACGTCAAGACCGCTTTTCTAAATGGTGATTTAGAAAAGAGCGTGTACATGACACAGCCAGAAGGCTTCGTAGACAGTGGGAGTAGCGGAAAGGTGTGCAAGCTGCTTAAATCAATCTACGGATTAAAGCAGGCATCGTGGAGCTGGAACATCTGTTTCGATGAAGCTATCAAAGAGTTTGACTTCATCAAAAACGTAGATGGACCTTGTATATACAAAAAGGTTATAGAGAGTAAGGTTGTCTTCCTCGTATTGTACGTGGATGACATACTCTTGATAGGAAATGATGTTCCTATGCTACACTCGGTCGAGCTCTTCTCATCACATAAGTTCTCCATGAAAGATCTAGGTGATGCCTCCTACATCCTGGGGATTAAGATCTATAGAGATAGATCTAAAAGGATGTTGGGATTGTCCCAATCTAGGTACATAGACATCATACTAAAGAGGTTTAGTATGGAAGATTCTAAGCGCGGTAATTTACCCTCTTGTTCAGGAATCACTCTCTCCAAAGAGATGTCTCCCAAGACTGATTTGGAGAGGGCTCACATGCAAGGGATACCCTATGCTTCGGCAGTCGGGTCTATCATGTATGCGATGTTATGTACCAGGCCAGATGTAGCTTACTCACTAGGTGTAGTGAGTAGGTATCAATCAGATCCTGGGGAGAAACACTGGACAACTTTGAAGAACATTCTTAAGTACTTGAGAATGACTAAAGAAATGTTCTTGGTGTATGGTAATGGTGAACTCCAGGTGGAGTCCTTTACCGATTCGATCTTCCAGAGTGATAATGATGACAGTAAGTCGGTCTCGGATTTTGTCTTCACCCTCAATGGAGGGGCGGTATGTTGGAAGAGCTCCAAGCAAGATACCGTAGCAGACTCGACGATGGAGGCTGAATACATCGCTGCCAACGATGCTGCCAAAGAGGCTGTTTGGATGAAGAAGTTCATAGCCGAACTTGGTGTGGTTCCATCTATTGAGCATCCAATACCTGTGTATTGTGATAAAAATGGAGCTACGGCTTTGGCCAAGGAACCCCGGTCCCATCAGAGATCTAGACATATTCTTAAGCGGTATCACCTGATCCAGGAAATAGTTGATCGCCGGGAGATCGAGGTCAGGAGAGTTGACACGAAGGAAAATGCAGCGGATCCACTCACGAAGGCCCTCCCCCAGACGCAATTCGAGAGACTATTTGGGATGTTGGGTATGCGATACTACAACAACTGGCCTTAGTGCAAGTGGGAGATTGTTAGGAATATGTATGCCGTAGAGGCCATTATTGTATATTGATGTATATTATAGTGGATGCTTGGACATATATATAGAGGACTTTCTTGCTCGACATGATAGTATGCTATCTGGTTACTCTTTATCTTAACATGTGCAATTAGTATTATTATACCGTCTCTCAAATACATGTTGATAAAGCCGTTAGGGTGTTGGCTTGACTACCAGGACTATGATGTGGATCATACTACTGAGACTTGGGTAGTCCACAAGCACATCCTTTAATTGTTCCTAGTCGAGGGTATATCGAGACAGGGTATCGATATTCCAGAGTAGACTAGTGTGTACGTTTCTTGACCCTGCATGGGGGCGATGGTTGATCCCATAGCCATTGGTGTTTGACATCAAAGATTGTACACATGTGCTCATTAGAGAATGGGTATACCGAACATGACTCGTCGAGAACTCCTAGATGGTAATATACCTATCGTCAGATAGCAGTTCTCTGGTAACACTGGTAAGTCTGTAGACCCGAGATCGTCATAGAGTCTTGTGTGGTTCCCACTGTGCTTTGATTTCCTCCCTACCACGGCTCAAAGGAGTGGTGCAAACAGGTGGATTTTGGGTACAGTCCAGAGTCACATGGAGGCAATGAGCGATAGGAGGGGTTTTGTCTCTCTCGGTATAGGGAGTTGATGTTGTGCTATGCTCGATTGGCTATAACAGGAAGTCCCTGGCTAGGGCTGTTGATGAGATTTACTGGTAAGTGTTATCATTAGTTTCTCATACCGTTATAGGCCTTACATCGGCATGGTTTATCAAGTTATTGGGGTTTAACGATTCCACCCCCAGACTCGATATGCGACATATCAGACGAAGAGACCGGACGGTACGGTAAGTGTTAATTATAGGCTTCATGGGAGTTTGGACAAGCTTGATTGTTGATCTTCTATTCGCTCAATACCTGGGTAGCCGTTACTGCAGGGTTCCTAGGCACTCTAGTGAGGTCTCCCAAGCCATCAACCATGGCAATTTCAAAAATTATGGTGCCTACAAACCCTAAAGTACGGATCGTTTGCTAGATATCTAGGCGAACAAGAACTAGTTAACAGTTAACTAAAGAGATACGGAAATTACAACCTTTGTAGATCCGGATATCCACCTCCACGGCTCCGCAACGAGGTCATCTCCGCTGTCCAAATCAAATCCGGGCTCTAGAGTCGACTTCGTCGGAGAATGGGCAAGCTAGGTCGTCGATGTCCATGCCGAAGATGATCTACGTCGAGGCATCGCTAGATCAAGCTCCTCCTTCACCAAACCCTAAAATCTTGTGAAGGAAACACACTCTACTACTTGGCAAGAGGTAGAGGATGAAGAAATAGGAAGTGGGTATACTTTAGAATTGGATTTCTCACTCATATCATCAATCTACCATTGATGACTAGAAGCTTTTTCTTCATGTGTTTTTTGAAGAAGAAGAAGAAGCTCATGAAAAAGTTATGATAAGAATAATGAAAAAGAAAAGAATTATCTATATTTATCATAACTAAACCATGGTTAGATGTAGAGAGTTAATCATGGTTAAAGAATGGTTAGGTTTAGACAAGAAGACAAAAATGGTTGCTTTGGTCAAATGTTCATGAAGCTTCAAAGAATACAAACAAATAAAGCCACCATTTTCTCTTCATCATATTTCTTTTGCTAAAATAACAAAATGGATAAATAAATGAATAAATAAATAAGTAAATGAAGCAAAAGAAAACCCTAACCATTGACCAACCATGGTTTAAACCATACACCAAACAATCATGTATCATCAAACATGATACAATCAAATGCACAAAAGTATATCACATATACAACTTGCACATCCGAGCGAGAAAATCCATCTTAAGTAAACCGATACTAGTTAATGCAAAGTAATATATCAAATATATAATTATACATTAAATCATTAAATCAACACTTGATTCAATGATCCGGTCATGCGCACATAACCGACTGGTATCCAATATATCGGCTTATCGAATCAACGCTTGAATCGATAACTAGGTTATATCGCATACAACCATTCGATATATTTATCGCGAGAATAGAATACGGTATCATATACTCGTATTATTCTCGGTCCCGCACATATCTCATATGCGCTCCTATTTCGTTTCGCTTGAGCCAGGAAACCTCTGTGTAGGACTCTAAAGACTCGTCAATACACCGGCTGCGGATGATGATCATATCAAACATCCACAAGCCGCAAGCGGTCTGCTAAACGTAACGGCCACCCGGGTATTGAGCGATCTGAAGATCGACGAGCAAGCCCGCTCACACTCCAGTGAATCCGACCAGTAACACTACCGTACAGTCCGGTCTGATCGTCTGATATGTCGCATATCTCGCCTAGGGGTGGTAAACGTCAGACCCCAATAGCTCGATAAGTCGTGTCGATATGAGGCTCATAACGGGTCGAGAAACTACTGGTAACACTTACCAGCAATTCTCTGAGCAGCCCTGGCCAGGGACTTCCTGTTATAGCCGATCGAACACAGTGCAACATCAACCCCCATATACCGGGAGAGACGAATCCCCTCCTATCGCTCATTGCCTCCATGTGACTCGGGACTGTACCCAAAAACCACCGTTTTGCACGCCCTCTTGGACGTGGTAAGATGGAAATCAAAGCACAGTGGGAACCACACAAGACTCTATGACGATCTCGGGTCAACAGACTACTCTGTACCAGTGTCACCAGAGAACTGCCATCTGACGTGAGGTATAATACCATCTGGGAGTTCTCGGCGAGTCCGTCCAGTGTACCCAGTCTCTACTGAGCACCCGTATATCATCTCTGATGTCAAACACCGATGGATATGGGATCATCCATCGCCCATCTGTATGGGTCGAGAAGGTACACGCTAGTCTACTCTGGTATATCGATGCCCCGTCTCGATACACCCACGACTAGGGACTTAGAAGGATGTACTTATAGACTACCATGTCCCCACTAGTATGATCCGCATCATAGTCCAGGTAGTCAAGTACAGATCCTAAGGGCTTTACCAACATGTAACAGAGAGACAATCAGCATACACGTTAAGGTAAAGTTCAACCAGATAGCATACTATCATGTCGAGCAAGAAAGTCCTCCCTATATATGTCCCAGCATCCACTACAATATACATCCTATGTATAGTAATGGCCTCTAGGGCATACATACAACTAACAATCTCCCACTTGCACTAGGGCCATCTGTAGCAGTGGTTGCAGTATCTCATACTCAACTATCCCATAAAAGTCTCTCTCTGGGAACAGGCCTTTGTGAGTGGATCCGCTGTGTTGTCCTCTGAGTCTACTCTCCAAAACTCGATCTCCCTGGAGAACAACTATCTCCATGATCAAGTGATACTGCCTTAGAATATGTCTGGATCACTGATGGGACGGGCGTTCCTTGGCATAATCCACAACTCCATTGTCTCACAATGGTAGGAACATAGTTCATCTCATGAACCAATATACACCCAAACAGCCTCTTTGGTAGCATCTTAAGTAGCGATGTATCATGCCTTTATCGTCTAGTATGTCACGGTATCTAACTTGGAACTCTTCCAACATACCGTCCCTTTACTGAGGGTAAAGACAAAGCCTGCGACTGACATTCAGTCGTCCTTATCACCCTGGAACACTTCCAGTGATTCTCCCCAGGATCGATTGATACCATCTCACTACAACTAGTGAGAATCCTAACATCCAATTAAATCTATCTCATAGATCCAAAATCCAGGATTTAGTAGGTATCACTTTGATCCTATATGGAGAATCATTGCGATAAGCGGAGATTGATCGAGCGTAGCATAGGAAACTCCTTCCCTATCAAGAGTATGTCATCCACGTACTCTACGAGGATCGTTACCATACTCCCTACTACCTTCTTGTTTATACAAGGTTCATCTACCATTTTGATGATGTCAACTTCTTTGACCGCTTCATCAAAACAGATGTTCCAACTCCGCGATGCCTGCTTTATCCTATAAAGCATCTTGCACACGTTTCCGCTGCTCCCACTGTCTACGAGGCCCTCTGGCTGTGTACTTATAGACGCTCTCTTCTAAATCATCATTTAGAAAAGCAGTCAAGACACCCAACCACCAGATATCGCAGTCATGGTATGTAGCCGTGACAAGTAGGATCTGGATGGACTTAAGCATAGCTACTGGAAAAGGTTTCATCATTATCCACGCATGGTCGATGACGAAAACCTTTAACAATTCTAGCTTTGAAAGTCTCAACTTTTCCATGTACACCAAGTAATCTTCTCAAGATATACTTGCTCCTGATGGGGATTTAACCCTTCAGATCTTGCAGCTAAAGTCCATACTTTGCTGGTGTATAAGGATTCCATCTCAGATCACTAAGCATCCAGCCATTCTTACAGAGTCTTACTCCTGATGGCCAGCTCGAAACTAGTTGGGTCATCATCTCATGATGTAATCCTCACTCCCACTGTCATAGAGAAACCGAAGTATCTCTCAGGTGGGTGAGGAACCCTACTAGATCGGCGGAGAGGCTGAGGTTCGTTGGTATCTACTGAATCCCTTGGTTCTATCAAATCATCTGCTGTAGTTCGTATAGCTGGAACACTTCCAGTTCTACATAACAGACCTTGCCTCGAGCTTGTCCGGATTTTGCTTTTAGACATAGGCCGGACAACCCTAAATCTTAACTAACTTAAGACATAGGCTCTTCCCTTTCCACATCACATATGAAATGGTAGGCAACTAATTTGATTCGAACCCTATTCAATAGGTATGCAGCTTCTCAAGTGCATAACACCCAAAAGGAAAAAGGTAACTCAGTATTACTCATCATAGAGCACACCTTATCACATAGGGTGTGATTGCTCCGCCCCGATATACCATCGTGCTATGGTGTATGCGGAGGAGTAATGCTGAGAGAGAATCTCATTCTCCTTTAGAATAATCCAGGATTTCCGTGCTCAAGTATTCTCTTCCTTGATCACATCAAAGGACATAATACTTATACCCTCATTTTGGTTCTCTACTTCTAATTTATATTCCGTGAATATCTCAAAAGGTTCGGACTTGTGTTTCAACAGGAACATAGGTCTGAAACTCGAAAGAGATCATCAGAGAATGTAATGAAGTACAAAGAACCAGTCTTGGTATTTGTAGACAGGGGACCTTACATACATCAACATGTATCATCCCAAGTGTTCACTAACTCTTTCTCTGTTTCCAATAAACAGAGCTATGGTCATCTTATCTTTGTGACATGACTGGCGAGTTTTACAAGATGTAAATTCAAACTGATTTAAATATACATCTATATGTAACTCTAGCCAGTCGGGTCACATTGATCTGACCTAGTCTACAATACCTCAAGAAGGATTCGTTCATTTCTGAACTCTTCCTCTTGTGTGTGTTCCGTATACTAAGAACTGTAGTTTGATTTAGAACATCAATGCTTTTAGATAACGTGCCTGAACCGATCAACTTTTGATATAGGAAATGTTCAAAACATTATCCATCAATACAAAATTATATCATTTCTTTACTAATAAAGAGACTGATATGATTTTGTATATCAGGTTCGGTATCTAACAACATTCGTTCAGAATCAATGTATTGGTAATACAGGGTGACAGTGACCAACAGACTTGGCTGCAACATTTGCCCCGTTTTCTGCCTCATGAAACTTATCACCCGTTCTCAGTTCTCTACCTTTCTGTAGCCCTATGTAATAGATTACATATCTGGGATCCTGATCTGGTATCACATACCCAGGACGTAAAGGATACTGAGAAACAGTTCTTTGTAACGAACATACCCGAAGATGATGCATCAACATGCACTCTCTTCGTTTGGACGGCACGGGAATTCTGGTAATCCCCAATTTCCTGCTCTGTCTTATAACAATTATAAGTTGGAGCGGGACCAACGTTCCCCAGCTCAGTATAACAAGCGGGTTCGGTCAATATTCCGTATTATTATCTTGATTAAGGCGTGATATGGTCGCTACCTGGAGAGAGAGAGAGAAGAAAACACTCAGCGTGCGCTCTTGCAAGAATAGATTGGTTATTATTTTATCTAATCAGGATGGCTCCCACTGCTTTTTATCAAATCTTCCTTCAAACCCTAAAAGGAAAGACTAGCCGGGATTAATTACACACTACAAGTTCGCCAATCTTTCAGCCAGGCCAGTGTCGGTACTTTGAGGGAGGTCCCCCGTGCTTTCGCACGAACCTAATTACTGTAAACCTCGTTTTCCCAGAGGCGTAACCCCGTTGACACCTTTCTAGACACCTACTTGATCGGCTAATTGTAATGTATAAAACTCTCCCAGGAGTAACACTTACTCGCAGCGGGTATCGGGATCCAACTATCTCATAGAAGGTATGCAATCTCATTGCAAATTTCAACACTTGAAATTCCCGATAATATTTTGCCCCATGCGATCTATGACCTTGACTGAGTCAACAAACCATAGACCGCAAGTAAAGTTCAACCCGTCATTTCTCGATTGAATTAAACCCACCCGCACGACCCTTGACTGAGTCAACAAGGCCGCACGACTACCCTAATCCAATCGCATCATATGCTTTGCAGATAAGCAATAATTAGCTACCGCACACTACGCCTTGATTGAGTCAACAAACGCAGCACGAATACTAACTATTACCTATCTGAAATGACGGAGGGCTACGACAGGTTTTTAAGAAAACCTTTTGCGTAATGAACTTTATATCGTTGTAGAATCAAATGATTTTAAAAATGGAATGCTTTTGAGGCTTTTCTAGTTTTGCTAAAGGAGTCACTCCCGGTGAAGGGATCGTCGGTCCTTTCCTCGTCGAATGAGGTGCGGGATATATCACATATATCGCTGTGCAAAGCAAAAACTCTTAAAAGCAATCAAAAGACAAACCGAATGTGTAGCATCTGCCAGTTATTGCTAAAGGAGTCACTCCCGGTGAAGGGATCTCGGTCCTTTCCTCATCGAATAAGGTGCAGGATATATCACATATACCGCTGTGCAAAGCAAGAACTGTAGCTACCTGTTTTATTTTGAAATTCAATTCTACAACATCTTAGGTTTCTTTTATTTCATTAATCACATTAATGAAGTCCCATCATTTAAGTACCTAAACATCACAGATAAATACGACGTACACTTATGCCATCCGCATTCGCCTCGATGTCCCCTCGTGCACCGTTAGGTTAGGTAACTAACGGCAGAGCGGGGCAGGGCTAGCGTGGGTGTAAAACATAAGTAACGTCTATATAATATATCATATATACTATAAATGTATCTATCACAGAACATCACATGATCACATCACAGATATCGCAGCAGAAGAATCATATGAAATATTGGATATACTAGGACGTCCGTGTTTTCAATACGAGCCAGTATAAAACACGGATTCCACGGTCGTGATGAATAGCCAAACCCACACCCCTAGACCCCTACGAGAGCGGCAAGCAACCCTACCAATTCTGGAATTAGGAGACCCGGACTCGACTCCTCGAGTTGGTCTCCCACTGGACTCCAGAACCCGGTTACTTGTGCCCTCCTTCTTGGGTCTATCCTAGTGCGGAAAAGTAAATAATATACAAACGGTGACTACTTCCGCAACCTGGAAGTGCCCCAATAAAAGAATATTACATTCAAGTTTTTACATGAATGAAAATGAAAAACACTCATCTCACATAAAAACCCCCGGCTATTCAAATACGACGATCCAATATAACATATCCAGCAACACATAACATCACATGTCATCAACGTAAGTAAATATGCGCATCCCAATTGTCGTTGACATATAGCAACGAAACCGGCGATATCACATATTACACTTACGGTCACAGAAAAGAAAGTGTAAAACTACAACAGTTGGAATCCGCAACCTCCTCAGACATCGCATGCCTGACCAAATGAATTTCTTAGACATCGCATGCCTAACAATTATAAACCCCGCATTTTAGTCTCAAAATCGAAAACACTTTTCAATATCTAGTCGGGGAATTCAACAGGATTCCCGACAGTCTGATCGAATACTCGTCGCAAACTTCAGTAGACGGCTGCACCCCCGATACCGTCGACGAAGTGCACCAAGGCGGAACACCGCTACCGCGAGCACCCGGAGGGATGCTTTCGGCGACGGGGTTCTCCTACAGTCACTTGGTCGGGGCTATGGAGTGAGGCTGTCTATTAAGTTTACCCGGCGAGTATCCGCGTACGCTACGTGATTGCGACGGACTTTTGATCACATCAAAATTCCGTGGCAACCGATCAAGTGAGACTAAATTGCTACGTTTATAACATTCATTTAGTTATCATATAACTCATTGTGAATTCCAATTATTGTATCCCATTCCGGATAAACAGAAAATGTTAAACTTTTCGATTGAACAATCGAACACCCAAGTTTTCCCGAAACTGATCAACACATGAAACAAGTCTAACAACATTCCGTTCGTACCTCAGTACCAACGATCCAGCCGTAGAAGGGTCAAGCCAACGCCTCACATGTGGCACGCCGTACTGCCCCAAACCCGAAGGTTCAAAGGGCAGTTCAAGACGGTCACATAATCGAGTTAAGGTTTGTGTCTTCTAGAGGGACCATCGCGTTACTTGCACTACTTAGAACGTCGTTAAACTACGGAAAAAACCAATACTTGGAAATTTCCCGACAGGGGAAAAAATTGGGTATTTATATCCGGTCGAACTTTTTAACATATTCTAAAATTTATCCGGAAAGCCACACAGACAAAATTTGATATCCCGATCGAAATACCGAATTCCCAAAACAACTCAGAAAAATTCAACTCTGGAATAAATATTAAAAATACCCAGGAATACCAGCACTAATAATTATGAGATACTGTGCAAATTGTACTGAACAAAATGGCCGTACCGCCGCGCAACCGCCGCACGAGGCTAGCTCGTGCCGCAGAAGCGCGGCAATATGAAGGAATTATGTGCACGAATTTCACAGTATTTCATATATTCACCTGCTGATTTTTATGAACATTTTTAATGTGGAAAAATACCAGATTTTAAAAATTGGACAGAGAGCAATTTTCCGGGTATGGTTTCGGTTCGATCGGACTTCAATTTCCGTCTGGACTTCGCCTAAGGCTCTAGCTAGGCTCTGATACCACTGCAGGGTTCCTAGGCACTCTAGTGAGGTCTCCCAAGCCATCAACCATGGCAATTTCAAAAATTATGGTGCCTACAAACCCTAAAGTACGGATCGTTTGCTAGATATCTAGGCGAACAAGAACTAGTTAACAGTTAACTAAAGAGATACGGAAATTACAACCTTTGTAGATCCGGATATCCACCTCCACGGCTCCGCAACGAGGTCATCTCCGCTGTCCAAATCAAATCCGGGCTCTAGAGTCGACTTCGTCGGAGAATGGGCAAGCTAGGTCGTCGATGTCCATGCCGAAGATGATCTACGTCGAGGCATCGCTAGATCAAGCTCCTCCTTCACCAAACCCTAAAATCTTGTGAAGGAAACACACTCTACTACTTGGCAAGAGGTAGAGGATGAAGAAATAGGAAGTGGGTATACTTTAGAATTGGATTTCTCACTCATATCATCAATCTACCATTGATGACTAGAAGCTTTTTCTTCATGTGTTTTTTGAAGAAGAAGAAGAAGCTCATGAAAAAGTTATGATAAGAATAATGAAAAAGAAAAGAATTATCTATATTTATCATAACTAAACCATGGTTAGATGTAGAGAGTTAATCATGGTTAAAGAATGGTTAGGTTTAGACAAGAAGACAAAAATGGTTGCTTTGGTCAAATGTTCATGAAGCTTCAAAGAATACAAACAAATAAAGCCACCATTTTCTCTTCATCATATTTCTTTTGCTAAAATAACAAAATGGATAAATAAATGAATAAATAAATAAGTAAATGAAGCAAAAGAAAACCCTAACCATTGACCAACCATGGTTTAAACCATACACCAAACAATCATGTATCATCAAACATGATACAATCAAATGCACAAAAGTATATCACATATACAACTTGCACATCCGAGCGAGAAAATCCATCTTAAGTAAACCGATACTAGTTAATGCAAAGTAATATATCAAATATATAATTATACATTAAATCATTAAATCAACACTTGATTCAATGATCCGGTCATGCGCACATAACCGACTGGTATCCAATATATCGGCTTATCGAATCAACGCTTGAATCGATAACTAGGTTATATCGCATACAACCATTCGATATATTTATCGCGAGAATGGAATACGGTATCATATACTCGTATTATTCTCGGTCCCGCACATATCTCATATGCGCTCCTATTTCGTTTCGCTTGAGCCAGGAAACCTCTGTGTAGGACTCTAAAGACTCGTCAATACGCCGGCAGCGGATGATGATCATATCAAACATCCACAAGCCGCAAGCGGTCTGCTAAACGTAACGGCCACCCGGGTATTGAGCGATCTGAAGATCGACGAGCAAGCCCGCTCACACTCCAGTGAATCCGACCAGTAACACTACCGTACAGTCCGGTCTGATCGTCTGATATGTCGCATATCTCGCCTAGGGGTGGTAAACGTCAGACCCCAATAGCTCGATAAGTCGTGTCGATATGAGGCTCATAACGGGTCGAGAAACTACTGGTAACACTTACCAGCAATTCTCTGAGCAGCCCTGGCCAGGGACTTCCTGTTATAGCCGATCGAACACAGTGCAACATCAACCCCCATATACCGGGAGAGACGAATCCCCTCCTATCGCTCATTGCCTCCATGTGACTCGGGACTGTACCCAAAAACCACCGTTTTGCACGCCCTCTTGGACGTGGTAAGATGGAAATCAAAGCACAGTGGGAACCACACAAGACTCTATGACGATCTCGGGTCAACAGACTACTCTGTACCAGTGTCACCAGAGAACTGCCATCTGACGTGAGGTATAATACCATCTGGGAGTTCTCGGCGAGTCCGTCCAGTGTACCCAGTCTCTACTGAGCACCCGTATATCATCTCTGATGTCAAACACCGATGGATATGGGATCATCCATCGCCCATCTGTATGGGTCGAGAAGGTACACGCTAGTCTACTCTGGTATATCGATGCCCCGTCTCGATACACCCACGACTAGGGACTTAGAAGGATGTACTTATAGACTACCATGTCCCCACTAGTATGATCCGCATCATAGTCCAGGTAGTCAAGTACAGATCCTAAGGGCTTTACCAACATGTAACAGAGAGACAATCAGCATACACGTTAAGGTAAAGTTCAACCAGATAGCATACTATCATGTCGAGCAAGAAAGTCCTCCCTATATATGTCCCAGCATCCACTACAATATACATCCTATGTATAGTAATGGCCTCTAGGGCATACATACAACTAACAGTTACGACCAGCTAGTACTGCCGACGGCTTGTAGGTGACTGATGTGATCATCACCTACTGTTGGCGTATTGACGAGTTTTTAGAGTCCCATACAGATGTTTCATAGTTCAAGCGAAACGAAGTAGGACACATATGTTGATATGTGCATAGGCCTGATTAAATACGAGTATGTGATACCGTATTGTAATCTGGCAGTAATCTGTTATCGGTCAGGTTATATGTGATATAACCGGATTATCGAATCAAGTGTTGATTTGATAATGTAATATACAGATAAATGATATTAGTCGGTTATATGAGATATAACCGGATTATTGAATCAAGCGTTGATTTAATAATGCGATATATATTTATATTTGATATAATTATATATTAACTAATATTATTGCTCACTAATTATTTTCATAATATATGTATTAATATATATATTTGATATATGTAAATATATATATATATTATGAAGCATGATTTACTATTTTGTGAAAATAGAAATGATGAGGTGGAAAATAGGAGACAATTGAGGAATGGGCATGGCATGGCTTTGGATATATTTTATTCATTTGCTTTTACTATTGAAGCATGGGAGCAATTTTTAATTGTTAAAAATTGTATGCTTCAATAATTAAAAGAGAGAGTTCATTTGAAAATCCATTCAAGAGTTACTCATTTTTTTGTAGAGCTCATCTCCTTCAAGGTCTCTCCATCTTCTTGCTCTTCTACAAAACCTTAACCCTCACAGGAGATGTGAATCATAGGGTTTTATATAAATCCTTAGTGAGCTAAGAACCCTTACTTCACCATCCTAAACTAGATTAGCACTTTATCTTAGGGCGTTTCCTTCACTTATAGGATATAAGTGAAGAGGTAGCTTAAGCTATAGAAACATCGGGTGGATCATCTTCGACTTGGGAGATTAAGGAGCTAACTCGATCATTCTTCAAGTGGAGCTACGAGGAGTCATAGAGACTACTACCCGGAGCTTTTGAAGCGAAGGACACGGTCTACAAAGGTTGTTGCCCATTTCCTTTAGTTTAGTTATGTGATATCATCATAGTTAACCATAATAATCTAGTTAGATCCTTGTTTAGTGTTGATTAGCACCTCTAAAATTTGAAAATAGCACTTGTGATGCCCTTTTTAACCCTATCGTGGTGCTAGTAAACACTTTCAGGGTATAGTCCCGAGCCACATGGAGGCAGTGGTCGATTGTCAGGGATTCGTCTCTCCTGGTATTAGGAGTCGATGTCGCGCTCTGTTCAATTAGCTATCACTAGAAATCCGTGGCCACGGTGGATGAGATTTACTGATAGTTGATCAGTTGTATCTTTGTTGGTGATGAGCTTGACTCAGACACGACTTATTGGGTTAGTAGAGGTCTGACGTTATCCATCCCCTAGACCCGATATGCGACACTCTTTGACGAAGAGACCGGACTGTACGGAGATTGTCACATTCAGGCTCAGTAGGGTAAAGACGTACTTTATTGTCGCCCCCCTTTCGGTAAGTACCTGGGTAGCCGTTACATACAGTTAGTACCGCTGACGTGCTTGTGGTTAAATCTACTGCCAGCGTATTATCGAGTCTTTAGAGTCCCATACAGAGAGTTTTCCTGGTTCAGGCGATAGATGTAGGAGCCGTGCATTGGTATGTGCAGGGGTCCGATTAAATACGTGTACGGGATACACGAACTTTAATCGGACGGTTGATAATACTGGCCGGCTTAGGATTAAGCCGGATTATTAAATCAGGTTTTGATTTAATAATATATATATATATATTGAATATATATTTTAGTATTATTGTTCACTATTCATTTTCTTTCTTTGGTGCTATCCGTATTTTTATACGGATATGTGTATATGTAGCGATACATATACCGGGTGAAGTATTCCATATTTATACGGGAATGCTTCTAGAAGAAAGACACCTTATATTTATTTTTTTATTTAGAAAAATAAATGGAAATGAGATGGAAAGGGAGGTGGCATGAAGCATGGTTGTGCATGTAGAAGGGTATGGCTTTGGCATTAAATGATGAGATAATTTGTGTTGACTATTGAACCATGGTTGTAAAAAAAAGGAAAAGCCATTCATTCTACACTTGATGATGATTGATTCCACACTCTAGTTGATGCTTCATGGTTGCAAAACTTAGCCATATTTTCCTCACCTCCTTCTCCATCTTCCTCTTGCTCTTTTGAACATGGTTTTTAGAGAGAAAATAATTAGTGGAAAAAATCCTACATCATCCACAATCCATCCTTAGCAAGTTTGGATCGTCGTGTTGGATATAGTACCCTCAAGGTAATTATTGTGATTGCAAGTGGGCGATGATGATAATTGAAGAAGGACCTATACGGGTAATGTTAGGAATATGTATGCCCTAGAGGCCATTATTGTTGATATAGTGGATGCTTGGACATATATATAGAGGACTTTCTTGCTCGACATGATAGTATGCTATCCGGTTACCTTTATCTTAACATGTAGACTGGTATTTTTATACTGTCTGTCTCTTACATGTTGATAATGCCCTTAGGATATGTACTTGACTACCAGGATTATGATGAGACCATACTAGTGGGGCCAGGGTGGTCCAAAAGTACATCCTTTAACTGTTCCTAGTCGAGGGGATATCGAGACAAGGGCATCGATATTCCAAAGTAGACTAGTGTGTACGTTTTTTGTCCCTTGGAGGGCGATGGTTGATCCCACAAACATTGGTGTGTGACATCAAAGATTGTACACTGGTGCTCATTATAGAATGGGTACACCGAACGGACTCGCCGAGGACTCTTAGTTGGTATTATACCTATCGTTAGATAGCAGTCCTCTGGTGACACTGGTACATGTTAGTCTGTAGACCCGAGATCGTCATAGAGTCTTGTGTGGCTTCCACTGTGCTTTGATTTCCTCCCTACCACGCTCAAGAGGAGTTGTGCAAACAGGTGGATTTTGGGTACAGTCCCGAGTCACATGGAGGCAATGAGCGATAGGAGGGGTTTCGTCTCTCCCGGTATTGGGGGTTGATGTTGCGCTATGCTCGATTGGCTATAACTGGAAGTCCCTGGCCAGGGCTGCTGCTGAGATTTACTGATAAGAGTTATCGGTAGTTTCTCGAACCGTTATAGGCCAGATATCGGCATGACTTATCACGTTACTGGGGTCTGACGTTTACCACCCCTAGACATGATATGCGACATATCAGACGAAGAGTCCGGACTGTACGGTAGTGTTACGGATAGGCTTTATGATGAGTATGGACCAGCTTGCTTGTTGATCTTCATATCGCTCAATACCCGGATAGCCATTACGTCCAGCTAGTACCGCTGACGGTTTGTGGGTGACTGATGTGATCATCACCTACTGCTGCGTATTGATAAGTCTTTAGAGTCCCACACAGAAGTTCTCTGGTTCAAGCGAAATGAAATAGGACACATATGCGATATGTGTGTGGGCCTGATTAAATACGTGTATGTGATACCGTATTGTAATCTGGCAGTTATCTGTTATCGAGTTAGGTTATATGTGATATAACCAGATTATCGAATCAAGTGTTGATTTAATAATGTGATACACAGATAAATGATATTAGTCGGTTATATGTGATATAACCGGATTATTAAATCAAGTGTTGATTTAATAATGTGATATATATTATATGTGATATAATTATATCTTAACTAATATCATTGGCTCACTAATTATTCTTCATAATATATATATATATATATATATATATGATATATGATATATATATATATATATAATAATAATAATAATGAAGCATAGTGTATTTTCTATTTTTGATAAAATTAGAAATTGAGGTGGAAATTGGGAGCATGGTGAGGCATGGAATTTTCCATTTCTTTATTCATCTTGACTCACTATTCAAGTATGGTTGCAATTTTATATTGCTATTTTCCATGCTTGAATGAGTAGGGGTCAAGGGGTTGCCATTCATTCACTTGATTCATTCAACACTTAGTCATTTTGCAAGTGTTGCTCTCTTGCTCTCATGCTCTCTTCTTCTTCTTCCTCTTCACCATTGTTCAAGCTTCAACCCTCACATGCGATGTGAATCATGAAGCTTGAACACATACTAGTGAGCAAACTAAATCCCCTACTTCACCATCCTACACTTGACTAGCGTTCAAGTGTAGCATGTTTCCTACACTAAAAGAGTTTAGTGTAGAGGTAGCTTGAGTTAGAGGGACTTCGCGTGGATCATCTTCGGCACGAAGGTCTTCGGAGGAAGCTCGTCCAAACCCTCAAGTGGAGCCTAGTGAAGTCGTGGGACTACTACACGGAGCATGTGAAGTGAATGACTCGATCTATGAGGGTATATCCATCTTTCACTTCTCTTAGAATTCATATCATCATGTTAAACCCTAAATATTCTAGTCACGATCTTGCATAAGTCTAGCTTAGCACCGAAATTTTTTAAATCCGGCATGGTTGATGCTGCTAGGAACCCATAGCGGTGCTAGGGTAGACTTTCATGGTATCAGAGCTAAGCTAGAATATGTGGGTAGGTCTTTACGGCGTTAAAGTACTCGATCGGTTTTCGAAATGTCAAATTTTGCTACTTTCTGTCGAATTTTTCAAACGTTGAAATTTTCATGATTAAAAATATGCAAAAAATCGTGCAGGCTTTTATATGGATCCCCATGAAATTTGAGCACCTAACTCCTACATATGGCCTCGGAACCGCGGCCAAACCCCATGTTTGGCCGCGGTTCCGCCGCAGATAAGTTGGGTTGTGGTATCATCTTTCCTGTGCTGCTCCATATAGTAATTTTGCACTTTCTGGATGTTTTTAATTTTGCTCAAGTTGTTGAGCTCTCTGGATTTTGTGGATGTTTGGAAAACCGGTCGAAATGTTTAGCATTGTGCAGATCTTGATGATATGTGATACGATTGTTAGAATTCGGATTAATTGGTTTTGTGAAAACTAATTAGTATATTGTAAATCTAGTAATTTAGTCTCGGTTAATCGATTTCCACGGAGTTGTGATTCGGATCAAAACTCCATCGCAATCGTGTAATGTACGCGAACACTCGCCGGGTAACTCTAGTAGACAGCCACGCCTCATAGCCGTGACCAAGTGACTGTAGGAGAACCCCGTTGCCAAAATCACCCACTCAGGTGCTTGCGGCCATGGTGTTCTGCCTTAGTGCACTTCGTCGACGGTATCGGGGGTGCGGCCATCTGCTAAAGTTTCCGACGGGTATTCGATAATGTAGTCGGGAATCTTGTTGAATTACCCGACTAAAATAATTGAAAAGTGTTTTCAATTTGAGACTAAAATACAATGTTTAAGGTTAGGCATGAAATCCGGAATATGAGATATTCTGGGTTTATGATGTCTAAGGATATACGGAGTCTAATTATTGTAGTTTTCCATTTCTTTTCTGCGACCGTAAGTGTAATATGTGGGGTATCCCGATCTCGCTGCTATATGTTAATGAGTTTTTGGGATACACATATTTACTTACGTTTATGACATGTGATGTTATGTGTTGCTGGTGATATGATTTATTGGATCGTCGTGTAAGAATAGACGGGGGTTTTATGTGAGATGAGATTTTTTATTTTCATTCATGTAAAATCTGTATGTAATATTCTTTTATTGGGGCACTTCCGGGTTGAGGATGATGTCACCATTGATGTATATTATTTACTTTTCCGCAGTAGGATAGACCCAAGGCAGGGAGCACAAGTAACCAGGTTCTAGAGTCCAGTGGGAGACCATCTCAAGGAGTTGAGACCGGGTCTCCTAACTTTAGAATTGGTAGGGTTACTTGCCGCTCTCGTAAGGGTCTAGGGATGTGGGGTTTAGCTATTCTTCACGACCGTGGAATCCGTGTTTTAGATTATTGGTTAAATTTAAAACACGGAAAACCTTGTATATCCAATATTTCATATGTTGATTCTGCTGCTTGGTTCTGTGATGTGATCATATAACTGCATGAGACGAATGTTTTATTATATATATGATATATAATAAACGTTGCTTATATTTTGCACCCGCGCTAGTCCAGCCCCCGCTCTGCCGGTAGTTAAGTAACCTAACGGTGCATGACGGGGCCTCGTGGCAAATGCGGATGGCATAAGCGTACGTTCTATTTTCGTTTCACTTTTCTGTAATGTTTAGGAAACATTATATGATGGGACATCATTAATGAGATTAATGAAAAGAAAGAAACCTAAAGATGTTGTAGAATCAAATTTTCAAAAAGGGTAGCTCTAGTTTTTGCTTTGCATAGTGGTATTCCTTGATGAATATCCAGCACCTCATTCGATGAGGAAAGAGCCGAGTGACCTCTTTAGTGAAACTAGCAAATGCTACAACCCATTCGGTTTTGTCTTTTGATTCTCTAGTTCTTGCTTTGCATAGTGGTATTCCTTGATGAATATCCAGCACCTCATTCGATGAGGAAAGAGTCGAGATCCCTTCACCAGGAGTGACCTCTTTAGCGAAATTAGCAAAAACCTAAAAAACACTCCTTTTCAAAATCATCAGATTCTACAACGATATCAAGTTCATTACGTTCATGGTTTTCTTAAAAACCTGCGTAGCCCTCCGTCATTTTAGATAAGTACTATTTAGTATTCGTGTTACGTTTGTTGGCCTTCGCCAAGGCGTAGTGTGCGGTAGCTGATTAATGCTTATCTGCCAGTATGTGATGCGATTGGATTAGGGTAGTCGTGCGACTTTGTTAGCCTTCGTCAAGGGTCGTGCGGGCGGGTTTAATTCAATCAAGAAATGAACGGGTTGAACTTGACTAGCGGCCTATGGTTTGTTGGCCTTCGTCAAGGTCATAGGAAGATAAAGGTAAAAATAATTATCGGGAATTTCAAGTGTTGAAATTTGCAATGAGATTGCATACCTTCTATATGATAGTTGGATCCCGATACCCACTGCGAGTAAGAGTTACTCCTAGGAGAGTTTTGCACTTTACAATTAGCTAATCCAGTAGGTGTCTAGAAAGGTGTCAACGGGGTTATGCCTCTAGAGAAACGAGGTTTATTTTAATTAGGCCCGTAGGAAAACACGGGGAACCTCTCTCGGAGTACCGATACCTGCCTGGCCGAACGATCGGCGAACCTGTAGGGTGTAATTAATCTCGGCTAATCTTATCTTTTAGGGTTTGAAAGAAGATTTGATAAAAACAGTGGGAGCCATCCTGATTAGATAAAAACCAATCTAATCTTGCAAAGAGCGCACGCAAAGCTTATCCTTCTCTCTCTCCCCTGGTAGCGACCAATGACATGCCTTAATCAAGATAATAATATGGATGTGTTGACCAAACCTACTTATTATACTGGGCTAGGTTCTGCTCTATCTTATAATTGTCATAAGTCTGAGCAAGGAATAGGGGAATATTTGGATTCCCACGCCACCCAAACGAAGAATAAGCATGTTGATGCATCGTCTTCGGGTGTGTTCATTACCAATAACTGTTTCTTGGTTATCTCTACGTCCTGGGTATTGGATACTGGATCAGGATCCCATATATGTAATTTGTTATATGGGCTACAGATAGGTAGAGAACTAGGAAAATGGTGATATGTCTCTAAGTAGTAGAGAATGGTGCAATTGTTGCAGCCAAAGCAGTTGGCAGATATCACCAAGTGTTACCAACTGGTAATACATTGATTCTGAGCGACTGTTATTCCGTACCAAAATATTGTGAATATTTTCCTAAATCAAGTGTTGATTGGGTTTGGTACGTTATGTAACAGTATGTACGTTCCAAATCAAAATACAGTTCTAAGTATACAGAACACACACAAGAGGAACGGTTCAGAAATGAACGAAGTCTTCTTGTGGCATTCTAGACTAGGTCATATCAATGAGACAAGACTAGATAAAGTTGCATAAGGATGCATATTTGAATCCGTTCGAATTTACATCTTATGAAACTTGCCAGTCATGTCTCAAAGGCTAGATGACCGAATCTCCGTTTACTGGAAACAGAGAAAGAGCTACTGAACTCTTGGACAGATACATAGTGATGTATGCGGTCCTATGTCTACACATACCAGGGATGGATCCGCGTACTTTATTACATTCACCGATGTTCTCTCAAGAGACGGATATGTGTTCTTGTTAAAACACAAATCTGAATCTTTTGAGAATTTCAAGGAATATAAGTACGAAGTGGAGAACCAGATGGGTAAAGGTATTCAAATCCTTAGATATGATCGGGGAGGAGAATGCTTGAGCACGGAATTCCGGGATTATTTAAAAGAGAATGAGATTCTCTTTCAGTTTACTCCTCCATATACACCAAGCACAACGGTATATCGGGATGGAGGAATCGCACCCTATTAGATATGGTGCGCTCTATGATGAGTACTACTGAGTTACCTATTTCCTTTTGGGGATATGCACTTGAGATTGCTGCATGCCTATTGAATAGAGTTCCGACCAAATCTGTTGCCTACCACTCCATATGAGATATGGAATGGGAAGAGACCATCTTTTAAACGAGTTAAGATATGGGGTTGTCCGGCTTATGTTGAAATGCAAAATCCAGACAAGCTCAAGACAAGGTCAGTTCTGTGCAAGTTTGTAGGATATGCAGGGTTCCCTAGGTCGCCGCTGGGTTTCGGGAGGCATCGACCATGTAGTAGGTATCATCCAGATCTTCCATGGAGAATCCTCGTGATAAGAGGAGCTTGACCGAGTGTAGCATAGGAAACCATTTCTTATCAAAAGTATGTCATCTACGTACAATACGTGAAAGACAACCTTACTCTCTACAACCTTCTTGTATATACAAGGTTCATCTACCTTTTTGATGAAGTCAAACTCTTTGACTGCCACATCAAAACAGATGTTCCATCTCCGCGATGCGTGCTGTAATCCCGATGGACTTAAGCATAGCCACTGGAGAAAATGTTTCATCATAAACCACACCTGGTTATTGACGAGAACCTTTTACTACAAGTCTAGCTTTGAAAGTCTCAACTTTTCCATTTACACCAAAAATCTTCTCAAGATCCATTTGCTCCCGATTGGTTTTACTCCTTCAGATGCAACGTTCAAAGTCATACTTTGTTGGTGTACGTGGTTTCCATCTCTGATTGCATAGCATCCAGCCATTTCACAGAGTTCCCACTCGTGATGGCTTGTCTGAACCTGGTTGGGTCATCATCTACCATGATGCAATCCTCGCTCCCACCGTCACTGAGAAAACCGTAGTATCTATCAGGTGGATGAGGAACCCTACCAGATTTATGGAGAGGCTGAGGTTCGTCAGAGACTATTGAATCCTTTGGTTTCACCAAATCATCAGCTATTAGTTTGTCCTGCTGGAACTCCTTCCAGTTCTACCTCATGACCATCGATTTCTTCATAAGAAATTCCTTTTTCTAAAAAGGCGGCATGCTGAGAAACAAAACACATTTTGCTCCTCAGTGTGGTAGAAGATATACCCTCGCAAATGTTTGGGATATCCAACAAACTTATACAGAACTGACCTTGCCTTGAGTTTGTCCGGATTTTGCTTTTCAACATAGGCCGGACAACCCTATATCTTAACTCGTTTAAGACATGGTCTCATCCCATTCCATATCTCATATGGAGTGGTAGGCACTGATTTGGATGGAACCCCATTCAATAGGTATGCAGCTTCTCAAGTGCATAACACCAAAAGGAAACAGGCAACTCAGCAATACTCATCATAGAGCGCGCCATATCTCATAGGGTGCGATACCTCTGCCCCGATACACCGTTGTGCCATGGTGTACTCGAAGGAGTAAGCTGAAAGAGAATTCCATTCTCCTTTTAGAAGCTCCAGGAACTCCATGCGCAAGTATTCTTTTCCTCGATCACATTGAAGGACCTAATACTTCTATCCGTCTGGTTCTTAACTTCAAGCTTATATTCCTTGAATTTCTCAAAAGTTTCAAACTCGTGTTTCAACAGGAACACATGTCTGAATTTTGAGAGATCGTCGATGAATGTAATGAAGTACAAAGAACCAACTCTGGCATTTGTAGACATAGGACCGTATACATTATCATGTATCCGTCCCTAGACTTCAATAACTTTTTCTCTATTTCCAGTAAACAGAGTATTGGTCATTTTACCTTTGAGACAAGACTGGCAAGTATCATAAGATGAAAATTCGAACAGATTCTAATATTCATCCTTATGTAACTTAGCTAGTTATGTCGCATTGATATGACCTAGTCTATAATGCCACAAGAAGGATTCGTTCATTTTTGAACTATTCCTCCTGTGTGTGTTCTACATATTTTGAACTGTGGTTTGATTTAGAACGTATATGTCATTACATAGCGTGCCTGATCCAATCGACTCTTGATTAAGGAAAATGTTCACAACATTATCCTGCAATACAAAATTATATTCTTCTTTAACTTAATAAAGAAACTGATGTAATGTTGTATATCAGGTTCGGTATCTAATAACATTCGTTCAGAATCAATGTATTAATACAGGGTGATCTATTCCAACTAGTTTGGCTGCAACAATTGCACTATTCTCTAACACTTAGAGACATATCACCAAATCCCAGTTCTCTACCTTTCTGTAGCCCATGTAACAAATTACATATGTGGGATCTTGATCCGGTATCTCATACCTAGAACGTAGAGGATACTGAGAAACAGTTCTTGGTAACGAACACACCCGAAGAATATGTATCAACATGCTTTTTCTTCAACTGGGTCGCGTAGGAATCCGGATATTCCCCTATTTCCTGCTCGGACTTATAACAATTATAAGATAGAGCGGAACCAACGTTCCCCAGCTCAGTATAATAAGCAGGTTCGGTCAATACATCCATATTATTATCTTGATTAAGGCATGACATGGTTGCTACCAGGAAAGAGAGAGAGAAGAAAACACTCTGCGTATGCTCTTGCAACATCAGATTGATTATTATTTTATCTAATCAGGATGGTTCCCACTATTTTTATCAAATCTTCATTCAAACCCTAAATGGTAAGACTAGCCAGGATTAATTACACCCTACAAGTTTGCCAATCTTTCGGCCGGGCCAGTGTCGGTACTTTGAGGGAGGTTCCCCGTGCTTTCGCACGGACCTAATTAAAATAAACCTCGTTTTCCTAGGGGCGTAACCCCATTAACACCTTTCTAGACACTTACTTGATCGGCTAATTGTAATGTGTAAAACTCTCCCAGGAGTAACTCTTACTCGCAGTGGGTATCAGGATCCAACTATCTCATAGAAGGTATGCAATCTCATTGCAAATTTCAACACTTGAAATTCCCGATAATATTCTACCCCTAGTGTCCTATGACCTTGACGGAGGTCAACAAACCATAGGCTGCTAGTCAAGTTCAACCCGTACATTTCATGATTGAATTAAACCCACCCACACGACCCTTGACGGAGGTCAACAAGGCCGCACGACTACCCTAATCCAATCGCATCACATGCTTTAACATATAAGCACTAATCAGCTACCGCACACTACGCCTTGACGGAGGTCAACAAACGCAGCACGAATACTAAATAGTCCTTATCTGAAATGACGGAGGGCTACGACAGGTTTTTAAGAAAAACTTTTGCGTAATGAACGTGATATCGTTGTAGAATCGAGTGCTTTTGAAAAAGGAGTGTTTTTGATGCTTTTGCTAGTTTTTCTAAAGAGGTCACTCCCGGTGAAGGGATCTCGGCTCTTTCCTCATCGAATGAGGTGTTGGATATTTCACAAATACCACTATGCAAAGCATGAACTAAAAAGCAATCAAATACAAAACCGAGTGGGTTGTAGCATCTGCCAGTTTCGCTAAAGAGGTTACTCCCGGTGAAGGGATCTCTGCTCTTTCCTTATCGAATAATGTGCTGGATATTCTACAAGGAATACCGCTATGCAAAGCAAGAACTAGAGCTACCAGTTTTTAAAACAAGATTCTGCAACATCTTTAGGTTTCTTTTCTTTCATTAATCTTATTAATGAAGTCCCATTATTTATGCTTCCTAAGCATCACAGAAGAAACGAAAGCAACAATATTTATTATATATTATATATATAATATAAGCATTCGTCTCATCATATAAAGTGATCACATCACAGAATATCAGTAGTAGAAGAACACATATGAAATATTGGATATCTGCAACCAGTTTAGACATCATAAACCCAATGTATCACATACTTTGGATTTTATGCCTAACCAAATGAATTCCTTAGACATTACATACCTAACAATTATAAATCCCGCATTTTAGTCTTGATATTGAAAACAATTTTCAATAACCAGTCGGGTAATTCAATAAGATTCCCGACAACCTGATCGAATGCTCGTCAGAAACTTTAGTAGACGGCCGCACTTCCGATGCCATCGACGAAGTGCACTTAGGCGGAACACCGCGGCCGCGAGCACCCGAACGGATGCTTTTGGCGACGGGGTTCTCCTACAGCCACTTGGTCGGGGCTATGGGGCGTGGTTATCTAATAAGGTTACCCGGCGAGTATCCGCGTACACTACGTGATTGCGACGGACTTTTGATCCACATCAAAATCCCGTGGCAACCGATCAAATAAGACTGAATTGCTAGATTTATAAAATTCAAATTAGTTTTCACAAAACTAAATATTGTGGATTCCAAGTATTGTATCACAATCACAGATAGTTAGACGATGTTATGCTTTTCTATCGAATCAACAAACACCCAAAATTTCCCAAAGAGCTTAAGACTTGGGCGGAGTTTAAAAAATACCCAGAACATGCACATCACCTATGTACCAACCGTAGAAGGGTCAACCCTTGCCTTACCTATGGCACCGTGGAACTACCACAAACCCTAGGGTTTGGTGGCGGTTCCAACGGTCACAGAATCGAGTTAGGGTTTCGTTCTTCTAGAGGGTCCATAGAAAACACCTGCATGATTTTCTGAAGATTTTAAACTTGGAAAAATCCAACTCTTGGAAAATTTCCAGCGAGGGAGAAAATGGGTTATTTATATCCATTCGAACTTTTTAACGTTGTCTAAATAACCCGAAACGATGTTAGAATTACAACTACGAAGCACTTCGAATTGCCTTTACAGAAATATAACATCACATGCAATATCAGTAAAAACAATCAACACCTGAAACACCAAAACCCAGAGACTGGAACACCACAAAAATTTGAAGCCAAAACGAGCTTCCAAAACCGGCCAGGCCGGAATTTATTGTGATGTCGCCGGCCAAAATCCGGCGAGGAGGGCTTAAATTTCTTTGGTGTTCATGTTACATCTCATATAACATTCTGCAATTGCTTAAAAAATTTTTAGACACTCTGAAAATTTCGACAGAAACTAGGTTATTGTTTCAAGTGTTACGGAGTTGTTTCGGTTTCGTAATTCTACAAATATCGTCTAATTCTCTAGCACGGCTCTGATACCACTGCAGGGTTCCCTAGGTCGCCGCTGGGTTTCGGGAGGCATCGACCATGCCGTTTTTAAAAAAAATTGGCGTGCTAAAGAACCCTAACCTAGAATCTAAACTAGAGAATTAGACGAATCAAGAATGCAAACACCTTTACATCTAAGTGAACAGGGAATACAAACTTGTAGACCGGTCCTTCACTTCAATAGCTCCATATAGTAGTCTCTTCGCTCCATGTAGTGAACTCCCGGACTCTAGAAAGGCTCCACAAGATGAAAGGAATAAGCTTGCTTGAAGTCTTCGAGGCCGATGATGATCTACGTTGAGGAGACACCAACTCATGCTACCTCTTCACTAATGTGGAATTAGTGAAGCAAACACCCTAAACTAAATGGCTAATCTAGTAGAGGATGATGAAGTAGGAATTTTGCTCACTTTAGAAATATTTTTCTCACTCATTTTCTTCACCTCCCAAAAAGCTAGAGAGCTTGAGGAAGGAGATGAAGAAAAGCAACTATGGAAAAAGTCAAGTGTAGAATGGGAACCATGGGTGAGTTAATATCATATACTAACTCATGTAGAGACTAAACCATGCCTAATCATAATGGTTGGGTTAATAAATATCTTAAGTAAAACAAAATTGGTAGACTTAGTCATTGATTCTACAAGCTTCCACTAAGCAACAAGCATGACTAATTTCCACCCAATTTTGAATTACTTTAAATAAATAAAACCCTTGATTATGTTAAGCATGGTGTGAGTCTCATACACCCATGTCTCATGTATCATCTAGCATGATATAAAAGAATGTACATTAATATATATCACATATATACTAAGTGTACACATGTGAGAAAAAGAATTCTTGAGTGAGCTAATATTAGTTAATGTAATTTAATATATCAAATATATAATTATACATTAAATTATTAAATCAACACTTGATTTAATAATCCGGCTATATCACATATAACCGACTAATATTATATGTATCAACTTATCGAATCAACACTTGATTCGATAACCCGGCTATATCACATATAACCGACCGATATCACATATTGTGAGAATAGAATACGATATCACACACTCGTATTAATCTCGGTCCCGCACAGATCACATATGTGCTCCTACTTTGTTTCGCCTGAGCCAGGAAACCTCTGTGTAGGACTCTAAAGACCCGTCAATAGGTGGTGATCATATCAGTCACCCACAAGCCACAAGCGGTCTGCTAAACGTAACGGTCACCCGGGTATTGAGCGATCAGAAGATCAACAAGCAAGCCTGCTCATACTCTTGCGAATCCAATCAGTAACACTACCGTACAGTCCGGTCTCTTAATCAGATATGTCGCATATCATAACCTGGGGGTGGTATAACGTATGACCCCAATAGCCTGATAAGTCATGCCGATGTGAGGCCCATAACGGTTCGAGAAACTACTGATAACATTTACCAGTAGATCTCAGCAACCCTGGCCAGGGATTTCCTGTTATGGCCAATCAAGCATAGCGCAACATCAACCCCCAATACCGGGAGAGACGAAATCCCTTCTTATCACTCATTGTCTCCATGTGACTCAGGACTGTACCCAAAAACCACCGTTTTGCACGATCTCTTGAACGTGGTAAGGTGGAAATCAAAGCATAGTGGGAATTACACAGGACTCTATGACGATCTCGGGTCGACAGAATAACCTGTACCAGTGTCACCAGAGAACTGCTATCTGACGATAGGTATAATACCATCTAGGAGTTCTCGGCGAATCCGTTCAGAGTACCCAGTCTCCACTGAGCACCCATATACCTTCTCTGATGTCAAACACCAATGGATGTGGGATCATCCATCCCCGGCAACGACGCCATTTGATTGATATGAAAACCTTGTTTGCTTGTGATAAAAGAAGAGTTTGTCAAAGTTTTTAAGTCGTGAAAGTTTAACCGCAATCAAAGAATTTATAGCTGCAATCAATAACGGTGTCGATGTAGTTCGTTAGTGAGAACGGGTTGTCCACTGAGATTCTTATATTTATTCGTTCATGCTTTAGTTCAGTCGAAAGAAAATAGTGAAGAAAATTCAAGAAAATGAATCAAGATTTATAAGATTAAATATCTTCTAGAAAATTAAGAAAGAGTTTAGGATTTAGAAATCAAGAAAATGTCCAATATCAATTTTAGTTATCAAGAAAATAAAGAATAGTTTGTAGGACTCGATAGGAATTAGTAGCAATGATGAATACTAATGATGACTTATCTTATCTATTGATGATTTATAGCTAGAAAGATGGCGATGAATGAAGATTAGGGATCTATTGAAGAAACTAGGGTTTCTCCTTAACTATCCCTTGTTTTTTCATTAATCATCATTCAAATCTAGCCTTTAGTAAAGAAAATCATCAATCATTTAATCCCAAATTGCAACGAAATTATCAAGAACGGTGATCTCGCTCAAAATTTGGTCATTGATGATTCTTTTTCCTAAAGTTCATAATTCTCACAAGACTTAAGATTAGTTTAGGATTTCATCACCATTTGACCTACCAAAATTCCCTCGAATCCTTAGCAAGCGGAGATTTACTCACTCATTATGAAGAAAGAAGAATCAACACATAGAAATTTCATAATGCGAGAATTTAAAGAAAGTGAGAATTAACAAATGATCACCTTTATTAAATCGACGTCTAATTACACTTTCCCTCAATCGGAGGTTACAAGAATTGCTCTCGATCGCTCCCTTGAAGAGGTAACTATTCCGTCGAAATTCGCTTAGCTCGATCTCCGTGAGACGTGGCTCACAATTTTGAGGACAACTTTTATTTTCAAGAGCTAAATCATACCCCCCAAACTTGAGTTAAACAATATTAAGCATTTTAAGAGGGGGTAAAGTTATTGGTCAATGCCAAGCTTTGCAAAGACCGAAAGTCAACACCAACCATTCGAAGATTTTATCGATGAAATGCACCGGTTGGTGGAAGAACATGTTATATAGAGCCAAGAAAAAGTGGGGAAGAGATAAGTGGTGTAACAGAACGGGTTTGCGTCTCAATTTGGAGAGACAACACAGTGATGACGATGATGGATTACTCGCATTCTCGTGATTGTCAAGAAGAAGAAGGGGTGGTGGTTCAATTTCATTGTTTTGGTTTTGATTCATCACAACACCCATGTCTGCTAAGAACGCGAGTTCATCAGCGAAAATTTCTTCGAAGCTTTCATTGATATCCTGAAGAATATTCTCATTTGAAATAACGGGATGATACTCAGACTCCATAACAGGTTCATAATCAGCGTTAGATGTTGACCCGGACAGCTCGAAAGTAGGGTCCGTATGTGTATAATACATAGCTGGGTCAAACAACAACGTATGAAAAGAGTCTAGATCAGTATCGTGAAGCTGTTCAAATTCGCTGCTGTCGACATCCATTAATTTGACAGAACATACTCGAGTATGAGGTTCGGAGGGTTGACCTCCCAACTTGTAAATGTTAAGCTCAATTGACTTATTCCCAAAGGATAGGTTCATTGAGCCGTTTCTACAATTGATTACAGCGTTGGAAGTAGCCAAAAAGGGTCGACCGAGAATCACCGGAATTTGGTTCCGTGGGTTCGCTACAGGCTGTGTATCTAGAACAATAAAGTCCACAGGGAATATAAATTCCTCGACTTTTATCAACACATCCTCAAGATCACCCCTAGGTCGGGTGATAGATCTATCGGCCATCTGGAGAGTTGTGTGCGTGGGCTTTAACTCTCTGATACCTAATTGCTCATAAACAGAATATGGAAGCAAGTTCACACTAGTGCCTAAATCGAGTAAAGCACGATTAATATTTTTACCCCCAATAGAAATAGAGATTGTAGGACAGCCAGGGTCCTTACGTTTCTTGGGTAATTGCTGTGTAAAAGCTGTGCTTACATTACTCGACATGAATACCTTTTTGTCCACTTGAGTCTTTCTCTTCCTAGCACAGAAATTCTTAAGTATTTTCGCATAGGATGGAACTTGTTGTATAGCATCTAAGAGAGGGATATTTATGTTAACTTGCTTAAACATTTCCACAATCTTCTCCATTTGTGCATTAGGTTTGTTGGGCCTCAAGCTATCTGGAAATGGAGCTTTATCAATAAGTGTTGGGTCCAACATTTGTGGAGAAGTTTGTGGGGGTGGAATTGATGAAGTGGGTGGAGGGTTCGAGCCTTGGGGAAAACGGAGAATAGGCTCGGAAGAAGAAGGTAAACTAGACGAAATAGAGCAAGAAGTAGAAGTGGAAGCCGGAGTTTCAATTGATTCCTCATTATCAATATCAATCTGTTCACCCACTTGGTTATTCAGCACTCTTCCAGATCTCAACATGGTAATAGCATTCACATTGTGTGAGTAGCCAGGATTAGGTAGAGGTTGAGCTGGAAGTTTCCCTTTCTCTCTAGCACTCATTGCGGCTGTTAACTGTGCAATTTATGCTTCTATCGCTTTTATACTCTCACCGTGGGAGATGGTGGTCTGTGTTACAGTATCGACAGAAGACCTTATATCAGCCGAAACTTGCATGAAATTTTTCAGGAAAAAATCCAAGGTTTGTTCGAGTGAAGAGGAATTATCGATACCGGTCAATTGCAAAGAATTATTATACAGTGCAGAAGTTTTGGCCGGATTTTGAAGATTTTGTGGTTGAAAGGGGTGCCGACTCAATTGTAGTTTTTGGTGTTGTTGTGGAGGGACCTTTTGAAAGTTATTTTGGTTTGGAACCGTATTTTGAGTTTGGTGTTGGTTCCAAGAAAAATTAGGGTGATTCCTCCATCCCTGATTATATGTGGAAGAAGAAGGATCATTTCTAGGTTGCTGAAATGCAGCATTAGTGTGTTCGTGACCATGAAACGGAGAATTTAAAGGACATTCTTCCGTCAAATGTGATGGGTTGGAACAGCAATCACACACGGTTTTGGGAAGTGTGTATTGGTTTAGGGAGGCTGAAGAGATTCTGTTTTCTATAGCGTCGAGTTTTCTTTGTATTGCGGCCATTTCGGCTTTCATCGCGATAGAAACATCGAGCAGATTAATACCTTCCCTAGACGATGGGTGACTAACACTTTCCCATTTAAAGTGTTTTGGGAAAGATCTTCCAGGTATTTCCAAGTTTCACCATCATCTTTAGACAGGAATTGACATTGACACATGGTTTCAAGTATCTGTTTTTTCGTGAGATCAATACCCTCATAGATAATGTGACACAGATCCCATCTAGGGATTCCGTGATGAGGGCATTGGATAAGAAGATTCTTGAACCGTTCAAAGCATTTCCAAAATGGCTCATTGGGAAGCTGGGTAAACTGGTAGATTTCGCTCCGAACACGGGCGGTCTTATGATTGGGATAAAATTTCTTAAGGAATGCTGCAACAAATTCATCCCATTTGGAAATAAAATATGCGGTTGTGTTATAAAGCCACTTCTCGGCTAATTCTCACAAAGTGAATGGGAGAAGATGTAAACGCACAGCATCCACGGACAGATGTGACGTGCCAATCATTGCACATACGTTTTGAAATTTGGTGATAAAAACGTATGCGTCTTCAGACTCAAGGCCGTGAAATTTGGGCAACAGTTTGAAAAATTGGGGTTTAATTTCAAAATTATCCCCATTGGCTGATGGTAAAGAAAGACAGGTAGGAAGGAGACCACGTGTAGGGTAGCATCTCTCTTGGAGAGAAATGCTCGGAGGATTCTACGCACCTGCGGGCGGTGGCAGAGTGGTATTAAAGTTTGATGGAAATCCGTCCATCGCGGTCATGGTGGGTGGTTGGGAAAAAGAAAATGTAGAATTACTGAATTCGGAGTCGATAGGAAGAACGCGGACAAGACGTGCACTAGAATCCCGTGTCCAGCTGAGCATGCACTAAAATTTTAGAACAAGTGGCTACGTTGGTGATAATTGAATGAAATGTTGTTTGTTTTGAAAAAGACGGATTATGAAAAATCACAAAAATGCACAAGCAATCCTAGATCTCCGGTCACCTAGGTCAAGTCACTAAACCGCTCCTAGACTTCCAGAAGACAAGCCGCAGGATAAATCCTCTACTACCTCTTTATCTCTCCTGTGGCCAAGTAAGTGCCAGGTAAGTGGGAGGTTATCCGCTACGTAAATAGCGGGCCGAATTAAGTAACAACTTGCCTTAGACAAAGTTGCCTTAGACACCACAAAAGAAATGCGGATAAGCAATAGATTACCCACGACCTTCTTCTGTCCTAATTGAGCGCGACGGTCCTTAGAGTCTTGTCTAGATATTTTTTTAGTTAATGAAGGGTGATGCGGATGCTAGTTTTGTGATTTGCGTGGCTTAGAAAGGGTAATGAAATCCCCATCTAATCTGAATTTGGTCTTTGCCCCTTAATTTCCGTATTAAAATATGCACACAAACAATATCAAGAAATGCAACAAGAATTTTATTTTTAGCGCTGCGAATTTTGCAAAGAATCCTGCAGAAAATTGTTATTGGACAAGATCGGAGGAGAGAGAAGAGAGCAGAGATTATACCACAGAAATTTGAAGCAATGAAGCACCTAAACGGCAGCGGAACCGCCGCAAAAACACCACTTTAGCTGTGGATCCGCTGTTCAATATGGGAATTAGGTTTTGAAAATTTTCCTGTAGCTTTCTGTGATCCTCTGGATTCTTCAGAAAGTCTTTGAATCTTGATTTCTTCAGTACAATGATTCCAGATTCCCTCGCAAAATTCAAACACTAATCGTTAAGCACACGATGCGATTCTTGAATTAAAATTTTGATGGAATAATAATGTTTCAACTCAAATTGCAAGAACGAACAAATTACGCACGCATCCCCGGCAACGACGCCATTTGATTGATATGAAAACCTTGTTTGCTTGTGATAAAAGAAGGGTTTGTCAAAGTTTTTAAGTCGTGAAAGTTTAACCACAATCAAAGAATTTATAGCCGCAATCAATAACGGTGTCGATGTAGTCTGTTAATGAGAACGGGTCGTCCACTGAGATTCATGTATTTATTCGTTCATGTTTTAGTTAAGTCGAAAGAAAATAGTGAAGAAAATTCAAGAAAATGAATCAAGATTTATAAGATGAAATATCTTCTAGAAAATTAAGAAAGAGTTTAGGATTTAGAAATCAAGAAAATGTCCAATATCAATTTTAGTTATCAAGAAAATGAAGAATACCTTGTAGGACTCGATAGGAATTACTAGCAATGATGAATACTAATGACGACTTACCTTATCTATTGATGAATTATAGCTAGAACGATGGCGATGAATGAAGATTAGGGATCTATTTAAGAAACTAGGGTTTCTCCTTCACTATCTCTTGTCTTTTCATTGATCATTATTCAAATCTAGCCTTTAGCAAAGAAAATCATCAATCATTTAATCCCAAATTGCAACGAAATTATCAAGAACGGTGATCTCGCTCCAAATTTGGTCATTGATGATTCTTTTTCCTAAAGTTCATAATTCTTATAAGACTTAAGATTAGTTCAGGATTTCATCACCATTTGACCTACCAAAATTCCTTCGAATTCTTAGCAAACGGAGATTTACTCACTCATTATGAAGAAAGAAGAATCAACACATAGAAATTTCATAATGCCAGAATTTAAAGAAAGCGAGAATTAACAAATGATCACCTTTATTAAATCGACGTCTAATTACACTTTCCCTCAATCGGAGGTTACAAGAATTGCTCTCGATCGCTCCCTTGAAGGGGTAACTATTCCGTCGAAATTCGCTTAGCTCGATCTCTGTGAGATGTGGATCTATCGCGGATCTCGTGCTCTTGATGACGATCGGCTTTGCGTAAAGGATCTTCGATGTATTCGCTTGATGTTGTTCTCAACAATTCTTGATTTGGAATTGGATCTTGAATTGGATTTGGCGTTGGGATCACAAGTTGTGTCACTCAAATTGTGTCCCAAATTGGCTAACTAATTGTGTAACCTCCAAAATAAAGGCTTGGTTCCTTTATATAGATCTAGATCAAGCTTCCCTCATAAGCTAGGTAGTTATGCAGAGCCTTCCAGAAGAAGCTAGGTAGTTATGAAGCGTCTTCAGGAAGCTAGGAGGTTACAGGTAAGCTGTAAGTCCACGTTGCCCACCCCGGTGCTTGCGGGGAGGCGGAAAACGGAATAAAAATCGAATTTTTATCAACTAAGGAAACATGGACTAGACTTGTAAGGATCTTTGCTAAACAAAAACTTGCTAAAGCTAACTATAAACTAGCTAAGTGCTAGAAAGGTTATACCTTGAGCTCTAAGTCCTTCTCTCCTTGCTCCTTGGAGTGGTGGAAGGAGGTCACCTTGCTCGTCTTCTCACGCCGAAGAACGATCCACCCGAAAGCCTCAACCTTTGGCTTCAACTCCAAGCTAGAAGTAACTAGGGTTCAAGAAGTGCTAGTCCTTCAACTCTAGATGAGAGTAAAGATGATCAAGAGAGGGTTTTTCTCAAGCTCAAGTGTTTCTCAACACATGAGAGGGAGAGAGCTTGAGGGAGAGGAAGAACAAGAGAGAGAAATGAAATGATAGAATGATAATAATGTGAGCCATTCTCACTAATATGTGCATATTATTTTAATTAAATAATTAGCTAGATAATTGTCATGGTTAATCATGACATGACCATTATCATTTCAATTTGCAAGGATAAAAAAGCATCTTCCAAAAGAAATGATGATGGTCAAAGTGTCAACCTAGGTCAACAAGTCAATGAAGTCAAATGGTCAACAACCATAACCATGCACAATTATTAAACTAATTATCAATTAACTATAATACACACATAAGCATTAGGGTTAATAAAATGGCAATAGCCATTAACCCTAATCAAGGTCCTCTCCCTCTGTCTCAAACAACTTTGCATACGCACCCGCATTCGTGATCCGAGGAATACGAATACAATGAGAAAAACCAATCCCAAATCATATACTAGGATCCGGCTTAAACCAAAGCCCGCTAGTATAAACTGTCCGGATAGCAAACGTGCACAAGTGCGCGGATGTGAACGAACCCTGTCGCAAAACCATGAGACCTCTACTCATTTTGCCTAAAGGCGAATAGCTCTCTGTGTGGGACTCTAAAGACTCGACACTACGCTGGCAGTGGGTTTAACCACAGACCGCAAGCGGCACTAGCTGTACGTAACGGTCCCCAGGTAGATGTCGATAAGAAGACTGACGAGGTGAACCCCATCCGAACTCCTACTGAGCCTGTATGTGACAATCTCCGTACAATCCGGTTTGTTCGTCTGATACATCGCATGGCGGGCCTAGAGGGGCGGTGAACGTCAGTCCCCTAATAGCGGTACAAGTCGTGTCGGAGTGTAGCCCAGAACACCCTGAGATAACACTGGAAACCTACCAGTATATCTCACTTGCCCTGGCCAGGGACTACTCGTGTAATGGCTCTCCTGGACACAGCGCGATGTCAACCCCCAATACCGGGAGAGACGAATCCTGTCTAACCGTCACTGCCTCCAAGTGCTTCGGGACTGCACCCAAAAACTACCTGTTTGCACGACTCCTTTGAGCCGTGGTAGGGTAGTAATCAAAGTGCAGTGGGAACACACTCGAGGCGAAGTGACAGTGTCAAGTCAGCGGACTAAGCTGTACTCATGTCACCTGGGAACTGATAACTGACGATAGGTATACTACCAACCAACAGTTCCCGACGAGTCCTGTCCAGTGTACTCGTAACCTAACGAGCACCCGCATACTATCCCAAGTACGACATACTAACGGCTGTGGGACAGACCGTCTCCCACACTGGGATGAGAAGCGCATACGCTAGTCTACTCCGGAGTATCGATGCCCTGTCTCGATAGTCCATCGACCAGGGACCAGTATAAGGATGTGCTTATAGATTACCCAGCTCCCACGAGTGCGAGCGCCATCACAACGCTGGTAATCAAGCAAAGATCCTAAGGGCTCTACTAATATGTATATCAGCAATATGCTAAAAGAAACACATGCACATATTAAAGCAGAGACAAACCAAGTAGCATACTACCATTTCGAGCAAGATTGTATATACAACTGTGAATATCCCAAGCTTCCATCAAGTAATATACAAACCAGTATGATACAGTAATGGCCTCTAGGGCATATACACTAACAGAAGCTTCTGGAGAGATATCGATCTCGGCGCCGCCAACTCGGCCGCGGATCCGCAGCGGATCGGGCTGATTCGGCCGCGGTTCCGCGGCCGTTTGAAAAGCTTGTTGCTTCATTTTTCTGGGGTGTTCTAATGTTGGAATTTGGGTCTTCTTCTGATATCTGGAATCTTCTAATGTTTGCTTGGTTGCTGCCAGTATTTGGTTCTTTGGTTTCCTGTATTATATCGGCAGATTTCTGATTCCTGTCATTTTGACCTGAATAATCTGGCACAAGATCTCAGTAAAGAATGTGAGAGATACAAAATATTATGCGTGAAATATTTACACACAATTTCCTTCATAATGCCGGTTATAATGTATAACACATGTTAAATGATCTTTTCCAGAAAAACTGCTAATATGTGTTATATTTATACTAAAACACCTTTAGATGATTAGAAAGAGTAAGGAAATTGTCGTGTTGAAAGTGCAGTATTTTCGACTGAACACCCATCATATGGGTCAAGAAGCGTATACGCTAGTTTACTCTGGAATATCGATGCCCCGTCTCGATACTCCCACGACTAGGAACATTTGAAGGATGTACTTACCGACTACCTCTGCCCCACTAGTTTGATCTGCATCATAATCCTGGTAGTCAAGTACTCATCCTAAGGGCTTTGTCAACTTGTAATTGAGAGACAATGGGTGTACATGTTAAGATAAAGAGCAACTAGATAGCATACTATCATGTCGAGCAAGAAAGTCCTCCCTATATATGTCCAAGCATCCACTATAATATACATCACATGTATAATAATGGCCTCTAAGGCATACATATAACTAACAGGATATCCCAAACATTCGTGAGGGTATATCTTCTACCACACTGAGGAACAAAAGGTGTTTTGTTTCTCGACATGCCACCTTTTTAGAAAAGGAATTTCTTGTGAAAGAAATTAGTGGCAAAGAGGGAGAACTGGAAGAAGTTCCAGCAACACAAACTATAACTGACGATTTGGTGGAACCGGAGGATTCAATAGTCCCTGACGAACCGCAGCCACTCCGCAGATCTAGTAGGGTTCCTCATCCACCTGAGGGATACTACGGTTTTCTCATAGACGGTAGGAGCGAGGATTGCATCATGGAGATGATGACCCAACTAGTTTCGAGTAGGCCATCACGTGTGGGGACTCTTTGAAATGGATGGATGCTATTCGATCTGAGATGGAATCCATGTACACCAACAAAGTATTGACTTTGGATGTTGCTCCTGAAGGGGTAAAACCCGTCAGGAACAAGTGGATCTTTTAGAAAGATAATTTGGTGTAGATGGAAAAGTTGAGACTTTCAAAGCTAGACTTGTAGCAAAAGGTTTTCGTCTACGACCTGGTGTCGACTATGATGAAACCTTTTCTCATGTCGCTATGCTTAAGTCCATTAGGATCCTACTTGCCATTACTGCATACCATAACTACGAAATTTGGCAGATTGCACGTCAAAACCGCTTTTATAAATGTTGATTTAGAAGAGAGCATGTTTATGACACTGATAGAGGGCTTCGTAGACAGCGGAAGCAGCGGAAGCGTGTGAAAGCTGCTTAAATCCATCTACGGATTAAAGCTCGCGGAGATGGAACATCTGTTTTGATGAAGCTGTCAAAGAATTTGACTTCATCAAAAAGGTAGACGAACTGTGTATATAAGAAGGTTATAGAGAGTATGGTTGTCTTCCTCGTATTGTACGTGGATGACATACTTTTGATAGGAAACGATGTTCCTATGCTACACTCGGTCAAGCTCCTCTTATCACACAAGTTCTCCATAAAAGATCTAACTGATGCCTCCTACATCCTGGGGATATTGATCTATAGAGATAGATCTAAATGGATTTGGGATTGTCCCAATCCAGGTACATAGACGCCGTACTAAAGGGGTTTAGTATGGAAGATTCTAAGCGGGTAATGTACCCGCTTGTTAAGGATTCACTCTCTCCAAAAAGATGTCTCCTGAGGCTGATTTGGAGAGGGCTCGCATACAAAGGATACCCTATACTTCGGTAGTCGGGTCAATCATGTATGCGATGTTATGTACCAGACTGGATGTAGCTTACTCATTAGGTGTAGTGAGTGGGTATCAATCAGATCTAGGGGAGAAGCACTGGACAACTGTGAAGAACATTCTTAAGTACTTGAGAAGCACTAAAGAGATGTTTTTGGTGTATGGTAACGGTGAACTCCAGGTGGAGTCCTTTACCGATTCGAGCTTCCAGAGTGATAAGGATGACTGAAAGTCAGTCTCGGGTTTTGACTTCACCCTCAGTTGAGGGACGGTATGTTGGAAGGGTTCCAAGCTATATACTGTAGCAGACTCATTGATAGATGCTGATTACATAGCTACCAACGATGCTGCCAAAAAGGTTGTCTGGATGAATAAAGTTCATATGATGAACTTGGTTCCTACCATTGGGCATCCAGTACCTGTGTATTGTGATGACAATGGAGTTGTGCTTTGGCCTAGGAACCCCGGTCCCGTAAGCGATCCAGACATATTCTTGGACAGTTTCACTTGATTAGGGAGATAGTTGATCTCCGGGAGATCGAGGTCAGGAAAGTTGACACAGAGGATAGCACAACAGATCCACTCACCGAGGCCCTCCCCCAGATAATATTCGAGAGACTTTTAGGACGTTGGGTATGAGATACTACAACAACTAGCCTTAGTGCAAGTGGGAGATTGTTAGGAATATGTATTCCCTAAAGGCCATTATTGTTGATATAGTGGATGCTTGGACATATATATAGAGGACTTTCTTGCTCGACATGATAGTATGCTATCTGGTTACCTTTATCTTAACATGTAGACTGATATTTTTATACCGTCTGTCTCTTACATGTTGATAAAGCCCTTAGGATATGTACTTGACTACCAGGATTATGATGAGATCATACTAGTGGGGCCAGGGTGGTCCAAAAGTACATCCTTTAACTGTTCCTCGTCGAGAGGATATCGAGACAAGGGCATCGATATTCCAGATTAGACTAGTGTGTACGTTTCTTTTCCCTTGGAGGGCGATGGTTGATCCCACAACCATTGGTGTGTGACATCAAAGATTGTATACATGTGCTCATTATAGAATGGGTACACCGAACGGACATGCCGAGGACTCCTAGTCGGTATTATACCTATCGTGAGATAGCAGTCCTCTGGTGACACTGGTACAGGTTAGTCTGTAGACCCGAGATCGTCATAGAGTCTTGTGTGGCTCCCACTGTGCTTTGATTTCCTTCTTACCACGCTCAAGAGGAGTTTTTCAAACAGGTGGATTTTGGGTACAGTCCCGAGTCACATGGAGGCAATGAGCGATAGGAGGGGTTTCGTCTCTCTCGGTATTGGGGGTTGATGTTACGCTATGCTCGATTGACTATAACTGGAAGTCCCTGGCCAGGGCTGCTGCTGAGATTTACTGATAAGAGTTATCAGTAGTTTCTCGAACCGTTATAGGCCAGACATTGGCATGACTTATCACGTTACTGGGGTCTGACGTTTACCACCCCTAGACATGATATGCGACATATCAGACGAAGAGACCGGACTGTACGGTAGTGTTACCGATAGGCTTCATGGAGAGTATGGACAAGCTTGCTTGTTGATCTTCATATCGCTCAATAACCGGGTAGCCTTTACGTCCAGCTAGTACCGCTGACGGCTTGTGGGTGACTGATGTGATCATCACCTAATGCTGGCGTATTGACGAGTCTTTAGAGTCCCACATAGAAGTTCCCTGATTCAAGTGAAACGAAGTAAGACATATATGTGATATGTGTGTGGGCCTGATTAAATACGTGTATGTGATACCGTATTGTAATCTGGCAGTTATCTGTTATCGAGTTAGGTTATATGTGATATAACCAGATTATTGAATCAAGTGTTGATTTGATAATGTGATACACAGATAAATGATATTAGTCGGTTATATGTGATATAACCGGATTATTAAATCAAGTGTTGATTTAATAATGTGATATATATTATATGTGATATAATTATATATTAACTAATATCATTGGCTCACTAATTATTCTTCATAATATATATTAATATATATATAATAATAATAATAATAATAATAATAATAATAATAATAATAATAATAATAATAATAATGAAGCATGGTGTATTTTCTATTTTTGAGAAAATTAGAAATTGAGGTGGAAATTGGGAGCATGGCGAGGCATGGCATTTTCCATTTCTTTATTCATCTTGACTCACTATTCAAGCATGGTTGAAATTTCATATTGCTATTTTCCATGCTTGAATGGGTGGGGGTCAAGGGGTTTCCATTCATTCACTTGATTCATTCAACACTTAGTCATTTTGCAAGTGTTGCTCTCTTGCTCTCATGCTCTCTTCTTCTTCTTCTTCACCATTGTTCAAGCTTCAACCCTCACATGTGATGTGAATCATGAAACTTGAACACATACTAGTGAGCAAACTAAATCCCCTACTTCACCAACCTACACTTGACTAGCGATTAAGTGTAGCGTGTTTCCTACACTAAAAGAGTTTAGTGTAGAGGTAGCTTGAGTTGGAGGGACTTCGCGTGGATCATCTTCGGCACGAAGGTCTTCGGATGAAGCTCGTCCAAACTCTCAAGTGGAGCCTAGTGGAGTCGCGGGACTACTACACGGAGCATGTGAAGTGAAGGACTCGATCTACGAGGGTATAGCCATCTTTCACTTCTCTTAGAATTCATATCATCATGTTAAACCCTAAATATTCTAGTCACGATCTTGCATAAGTCTAGCTTAGCACCGAAATTTTTTAAATCCAGCATGGTTGATGCCGCTAGGACCCCATGGCCGTGCTAGGGTAGAATTTCAGGTAAAACAGTCTTACTCGAAATGATAGTATGTTATCGGGTTTATCTTAATCGTTGATGAAGCCTATAGGATTCTTACTTGACGACCAGCATTATGATGGTGATCATATACATGGTAGCTGGGTTGTCCATAAGCACATCCTTAAAGTCCCTAGTCATGGGAGTATCGAGACTGGGCATCAATATTCCGGAGTAGACTGGTGTATATGTTTCGAGACCTCGACGAGGGGCGGTGGCCGGTCTCACAAGCCACTGGTGTTGTGTTACCTAAGATAGTATACAGGTGGTCACTGGAGGTGGGTATACTGGATGGACTCGCCGAGAACTTCTAGATGGTATTATATCTATCGTCTGATGGAAGTTCTCAGGTGGCATGAGTACAGGTTATTCCTTTGACCTGAGATCGTCATTTTTCTCGTGTGAGTTCCCACTTTACTTTGATTACTACCTTACCATGGTTCAAAGGAGTCATGCAAACAGGTTTTAGTTGGGTACAGTCCTGAGCCACATAGAGGCGGTGGTCGATTGTCAGGCATTCGTCTCTCCTGGTATTAGGAGTTAATGTTGCGCTATGTTTAGTCGGCTATCACTGAAAATCTGTGACCACGGTGGATGAGATTTACTGATAGTTGATCAGTAGTATCTCTGTTGGTGATGAGCTCAACTCAGACACGACTTATCGGGTTAGTAGGGGTCTGATGTTATCCATCCCTTAGACTCGATATGTGATACTCTTTGATGAAGAGACCGGACTGTACGAAGATTGTCACATTCAGGCTCAATAAGATAAAGACGTACTTGATTATCGACCCCCTTTCAACAAGTACCTGGGTAGCCGTTACGTACAGCTAGTGCCGCTGACGTACTTGTGGTTAAACCCACTATTAGCGTATTGTCGAGTCTTTAGAGTCCCACACAAAGGGTTTTTCCGGTTCAGGCGATAGATGTAGGAGCTGTACGTTGGTACATGTAAGGGTCCGATTAAATACGTGTACGGGATAGACTTTAATCGGACGGTTGATAATACTAGCCGGCTTAGGATTAAGCTGGATTATTAAATCAGGTTTTTATTTAATAATTTATATATGTATTTTAATACATATATTTTAGTATTATTGTTCACTATTCATTTTCTCTCTTTGGTACTATTCGTATTTTTATACGGATACGCGTATGTGTAGCGATACATATACTGGGTGAAGTATTCCGTATTTATACGGGAATGCTTCTAGAAGATGGACATCTCATATTTGATTTTCTTTGTAGAAAATTAAATGGGAAAATGAGGTGGAGGTATGGTGGCATGAGGCATGTAGAGAGGTATGGTTCTAGCATTTATTGTTGATCACTTTATGGTGCACTATTGATGCATGGTGGCTTATATGTAGCCATTCTCTTTTCTTTTTGGACTTGATGATTTTTCTTCATCTTACATGCTTCATGATTCATGGTTGCAAGTGTTAGCAACCATCATCCTCACCTCTTCTCCTTCTTTCTCTTGCTCACTTGAGCTTGAGAATATGAGAGAAAAGTTTAGGGATATATTCCTACATCGCCGGCCATCCACACCTAGCAAGTTTGGATCATCGGTTAGAGTTTCTTCTGGTTTCCCTTGGGTGGATCGTTTTCAGCGAGAATGGTCGATTTTCAAGCCCGTTCCCGGCATCTACGAGCTTGGAGGGGTCTTCCACAATTGGGTGGACACGCGACAAATGTTGTAGTTTCTCAACCCTTGCTTTTCTAGTTTGCCAGTTTAAGGTTTTGGATCGATTTCTTAGGTTTGCGGGTTCGGTGCCCGCAAAAAGTTTTTGTTTTCGCTTCCGTCTCGGCCGCGGGCGCCAGATGCCAACACGTCGGTCGGAGCCTTTTTCAGTTTCCCTCGGCTAGATCTTCTTCGGCGAGAGTGGTCACCTTTCGAGCGCGTTCCCGGGCTCTACTAGCTTGGAGGGGTCTTCCACAATTAGGTGGACACACGTCGAAGATTGTATTTCCATACTCTTGCTTGTTTATGTTTACTAGGTTTAGGTGTTTGGATTGAATCCTAGGGTATGCGTGTTTGGTGCTTGCATAAAGTTTTTGTTTTCACTTCCGTTTTGGCTGCGGCCTCCGCGGTGCGAGCACCGAACACCAATATGGTATCAGAGCCTCCCAAACACCTTAAACTAGTAGTAGACGATACTTTAGTTTCAAAACCGAAAAACTCTGATTTTCAAAACCCGTTTTCTGTTCGAAAAAATTTTGGTCTCTGAATTTTTTTTAATCAAGTGCAGAGGATTACTCTTGACATGATAGAGACGCACAATGAAAATAAGGAAATTCCATCAGCAAAAGATCGCCAGAAACCCTAGAATCCCCACTATAGGCGGTTTTCCTGTGGCCATAGGTGTCACGCCCCGCTTCTCAGAATAAGTAAATACATTACGTGATAGAGCCAACCATGCTACCTATGGCTAAGAATAATCCCTCCATAGTCACATTACGACTGTCAATCAGATATCAAGAACAATAAATAAAATCTAATTAACACATGTCCATCTACCACAATAAATAAAAGTCAAGAAATGCATATAGTGGAAACGAATCAAGATCCAATAAATAATAATATCTGAATCACGTCCCTTACGGGATCACATCAATAAAATAAAACTACGGAAATAAAATAAACTAAGTATCTCTAAAACTAAATATCTAGCTTCTCATTGCCCGGCTTGCTTGTTAAAATACTCCTGATCTTCCTACGACAAAGTCAAAGGAACCGGGCCATGCAAAACCCAGACGTCAATGCATCATAAATATCAAAACAATAGTAATAATAAGGATAAGATGCTATGATTAGACATGAGTATAAATAATAAACACAAGTATAAAACAGTGAGCTATAGGTATGTGATGTGTATCCTAAAGTCTGTACTTCTATGTTATCTATTCTACAAGTCTTTGAAATCAATTAAATGGAATCGTCGATGTAACTCAATAGTATCCCGTGCGTGCCCGGGACCACGGTCAAGACTCTCGGGGCTGAATCTGAGACGTGCCGCTAAGCAGTAAAAACATGTATAATGTACAGACGAATGATGTCAGAAGCATCATTCCGGGGCCGGCCGAAGCCCGTATCGACTGATCAGTCTCTGGAAAGTATCGAACTGTTGAGTTATAAGTCAGGTTTCATTATTGATTTCCCCTTACCCTAAATTTTTGTGTTCAAGTCAGATATTGATGATATAAATCTAATGCCAACATAGGATCAAGCAAGTACAAGTCTTGTCTATCTAGACAACAAGTCACATCCGTCAGGACAAGTCAGGATTATCGGCATTAATAATAATCCAAGTAACAGGTCTGGTAATGTGTCATGAACAAATCAGGCAATATATATATATATTAACCAAAATAGATACCAATTGTAAAAATGTAACCAAAATCTAAACACGGTAAACATAACTAATTCCAGGATGTATATGTATCTATCTATAAAAATCGTTTTACGTCTGTTACCAGGTATATTGCAATCTAGATAAAGATGACTGGACTGATATAGTAGTATGATAATAATGTGATGATCCGGCATGCAACTAGATACACCATTTTTGGTATGGATACATACTGATAATATAAAACTGTAAATCGATAATATTCGCTAAATATTAAAACAAATGTACTATAATTAAACCTATAAATATTGATATAAACAAAATAACATGTTGCAAGTTTAGAACTTGCCTGATCAAAATCTCACGACGAGTATACGGATATCACGTTCCGAACGTCGAATAACGTCACGATGCAAAACCCACGTACATAGGACTTGACCTGACTGAGCAACTGCGTGACATGGTAACCTGGTTAGACGACGACGGTGAATGGGTCGTCTGGATTGTCGGGGACGCGAACAACTCCGGCGAGAACCGATCGGAGACCTAGAAAGAGAGAAGGAGAAGAAGAAACGAAAAGAAGAAGAAGAGATGGGGTTGCTAGGGTTCGGGGGTTTTAGAGTGGACGGGGAAGAAGAGAGATGGTCGTCGACGAGGTGACGGGAAGACGCGGTCGACGATGAGGTGTCATGGCCTTGAGGGGTTGATGGTGATCGGGAAACGAGAGGGAGAAGAAGAAGAATGTGTGGTAGTGGGGTGTAGGTGCTCTGGTGTTGCCGACGAGACGAGGAAGGTGATGGAGGTGGTCGGATCAGGCTATGAGGTCAACGGCGAGGGGGAGGTGATGGATTCTCAGTTGTAGGACGGCTCGGGGTTCAGGCAAGGAGTTATGGAAGATGATGATGATGGCAAGGCAATGAGGAAGAGGAGAAGACGGGGAAGTGATGGCGAGGAAATGAGGATGGCGAAGAGAGGGGACAGCGACGATGTGGGGTTTAGGCGCGGGTTAGGGTTCGACGTGAGCAAGGGCGAGAAGAGAGATAAAGACGAGGGAAGAGAGAGAGAGGGTTTTATAATAATATTTATATTATTAATATATAAATATATAGGAAGAGAGAGAGGTAGGGACGGAGAGAGAGATAGAGAGATTATATAAAAATTAATAATATATATATATATATATATATATATATATAAACTGTTATAGTTATAGGAATATATATATATATATATATATATATATATAGTAAGATATTTTACAGATAATACCAGATTACTCCAAATATTACCCGTCTCCCTTAAAAATATAGTTTTTAAATATAAAGAATATACGTAAGAATTTTAACCATAATGCGAAATTTTGTAATTAAATACATATACCTCCAATAAAATCTATGTAAATATATGTAAAAATCTTAAGTTATTTTGCTGTTTATAATAAAGAATATGAACATGATATATAGCGCAACAACCTGATATTGGGTGATTTGCCATGCAAGGCTAGATAGGAAAAGGATATTATCTGTTTATATCTTGTATTATAAAGAGATATGTAGAGCTTATATATATATATATATATATATTTATTTATTTAGTACTCGATTCACATGGATACACTGTACTAGCAAATATTTGATATATCCTCGCACCATATCGGGTTTCATACATGCGGGTCGGGTCGGATAATAACCACAGCTACTAATTGCATCATTCGCAACCCAATAGCAACAATAGTAAAGAATTTTACTGAAAGATTTGAAATACCAAAATATATAGTATAAATGTACTAGGGTGTTACATTATACCCAACTACAAAAGAATTTCGTTCTCGAAATTCACGGAACAGGAAAAAAAATAAGACAAGAAGGTACGGATCTAAGAAAAGAGGTGTGGAAACTTCTGTCGGATCTCATCTTCACGTTCCCAAGTAGATTCTCCGTGCGAATGATTCCCCCACGAAACGAGTACTAGTGGGATAACTTTATTCTTCAGGACTTTTTCTCATCGATTCATAATAACCATTGGTCGCTCTTCATACGTTAAATCTTCCCTTACTGTCAGTTCCGAGTGATTTAGGACGTGTGTCTCATCTCTAACATACTTGCGGAGTTGAGATACATGAAACACGTTATGAACACCTGCCAAGGATAATGGTAAAGCCAATCGATAAGCTACCTCTCCAATATGCTCGATGATATCGAAAGGTCCCACAAATCGAGGACTAAGCTTGCCTCGACTACCAAATCGGATCACTCCTCTGGTCGGTGATATCTTCAAGAACATAAGATCACCAACCGTGAACTCCAAAGGTCTTCGTCCAGTATCAACCCAACTTTTCTGTCGATCCTATGCCACCTTTATATGATTTCAGATCACGTTAACTTTCTTCACTGTTTGCATAATAATATCCGGTCCCAATAATCTTTTTTCTCCAATATCGTCCCAACAAACAGGCGAGTGGCACTTACGACCATATAATTCTTTGAATGGAGCCATCTGTATAGTCGCATGAAAACTATTATTGTATGAAAACTCCACTAAGTGCAGATGATCTTCCCATGAACCCTTGAAGTCTAACATGCATGCTCTCAACATATCTTTAAGAGTTTGGATCATTCTTTCAGACTGGCTATCTATCTGAGGATAATAGGCCTGCTAAACTTCAAGAGAGTTCCCAAACTTTCCTGTAGACTCCTCCAAAATTGTGTAGAAATCGAGCATCACGATCGGAAACGATACTCACAGGTACTTTATGCAATCTCACAATCTCCTGCATGTACCGCTCTGCCAAAGTCTCTGTCGACTGACCAACTTGAAATGGTATGAAGTGAGCTGCCTTGGTCAATCTATCGACAATGACCCACACCGTGTTATTGCCCTTTGGACTCCGTGGTAAGGCTGTTACGAAATCCATGGTTATATGTTCCCACTTCCATTGAGGAATCGGAAGTAGTTGTAACAAACCAGCTACCTTTGATGTTCAGCCTTGACTTACTGACACACCAAGAACTTCGATACACATCGAGGAATCTCCCTTTTCATGCCTTCTTACCAGTAATGTTGTCATAAGTCTCGGGACATCTTCGTACCTCCCGGATGCACGGAATACGCGGAACTATGATCCTCCTTCATGACTTCTTCACGAACATCTCCTTTAGGCACATACAAACGACTCCCATATCATAACGAACCATCTTCATGAATCAACAAATCTGTTCGAAGTCCCGCTTCTATTTGTTCTTAAAACTTTTGCAATCTTGGATCGTGGGACTGTGCTGCTTTAATGTTATCGATCAAGGATGACTGTACTTGCAACTGCATCAACTGTCCTGAAGAATTTGGTAGTACAATATCCAATTCGAATCTCTTCAGATCAGCTATAATCTCCTTCTGTGCAGTCAACATCTTTATCGCCGACAACCGACTTAGAGCATCCATTACTACATTAACTTTCCCCGGCTGGTATTTTAGATCAAGATCATAGTCAGCCATCAACTCTAACCATCTATGTTGTCTCATGTTGAGCTCTTTCTGTGTGAACACATACTTTAGGCTTTTGCGATCGGTAAATACTTCTACCCTTTCGCCCAATGAGTAGTGTCTCCAAATCTTCAGAGAAAAATTCACTGCTGCTAACTCCAGATCATGAGTTGGGTAGTTCTTCTCATGAGTTTTCAATTATCTCGACGCATATGCTATGACCTTCCCATGCTGCGTTGGTGTCACGACCCGAAAAGTACGGAACATGACCGGCACTCAAATTACGAAACGTCTCGAGGCGTACGTAATCTAAGTAAGCCAAAACCCAGAAATCAAAACCAATTAAAGCAGTAGAGTGAAGGAAAAACCAATTTTAAAGCAAGGAGTTTAACAACATAAGCCGAAGTATGCATTTTTAAAATTTCAAATCTTTTCTGAAAATTTCGGTAGAGTTCCCTTTGTAAAAACATGCCCTAAACGGGGTACAACATGAATAGTATACGAAATGATAAAAGGCAGCCCCAAGCGGGAGCAAGCTCTTCGTCAAACGACTGGGATAACCACGCAAGCAAAAAGATATACAACGCCGAAGAGCGAGGATCAAAACTCAAAAGGAACTCAAAAACAGCATGAAAACCCCGTAATAATACAACGTGCGACTCTAAGGTCGAAATAATACACTGGTCTTCTATCTCTATCAAATATACAAGTCTGCTTGTAGGAGTTTACTAGATACAACATAATATAAATTTAAATACAAGGGTGGTCATGAAGCAAATGAAACCACCTACCAAAGCAATCACCCGGAAGGAACAGTGTGCCAGCAAGGCCGCAACGAAACCTGTACGGCAAAACCTGCAAGGAACTGTGGCACAACGGAGGTGGGTTGCCAACTGGTGAGTAGAAAACATCTACAAGTAGAAATCGCATGTATAACGCAATCCTAGGTCATACGATCAGTAATATCCTCAAAATAAAAATATGGCCTGAAGCATAATATAAAGGTAAGGGTAAATATCTATCCATAAGTGTCCCTCTACATACAAGTGCAATACCACGTGCTCGTGTCAGTGCCTCAGGTAACAACATGTCACTAAAATGATGTACAAATGTCAGGTAGCAATATGTTACTAAAATAATGCGCAAATGCATATAATGAGAACAGAGTATCGAAGAACTGTTTTTCTTTATTTAATGAGATTTCTGTATGTATATAAATCGAGATACCATCAATGAAATCAACATAGAATCCGTATCAAGTATCGACACAAAACACAAATCTCAATATCTTAATATCTAAAAACCTCGGGCTCCGTCAGTCCGGATCGGCCCATATCATCAATCTCACGACCACGAACGGTATCCTCCGGATATCCGCCGCGCCAGACAATCACCGGTAGGCAGTCTGCCTCTGCCAGGCTCACTGACTACAACTCGATCTTCTTGCCTCGGGGTACCATACCGGGCCTACTTTGTACCCGTAGACCGTTCATCCAACTCCTCGAATTGGGTCTCGAAAACTATCTCAGAACCGAGAAAATATCATGGTGGACGCTACTCATCATATCAAGGAAAACCGCATTTTTTTCTCTTTAAAATAAATCATCAGTTTATAAAACTTTCACAAGCGGTTTCCAAATCCAGAAATCTCAAGAGGATCCGAAATCATCAAATCACCATGTCAATGAACAGTGAAAACGACATAAATCTCCATAATAATGCATAACCAATGAATATATGAATGCATCTGATATCATGCAATAAATGCAATAGTTAACTAGAATATGAAGCTATAACATATTGCAACTATCAGCTAGCAGGCTATGTCAATGAAATAGTATTTCCTAAGTGTACGTGACATGGCAATTGCCGATGATGATGTGTGTGAGCCGGCAAGCAAGTGTATGTGGAGCATACGCATCATCGGTAATGGTGCTGGTGTCCTGACAGCAGGGTTTCATAATAATTACAGATAACATATGTATAAGCATGTAATGCGATGCAACATCATGAAAATACAGAAAGTGATATAGTAGCAGCAATACTGAAGAATAAACCTACCCAATATACGAGTCATACAGTTTTGGTATTTAAACTACACACGATTCACTGCATTTGAAAACAGGTATGACTCGAGCCCAGTAAAAAGGGTAATGAAATCCACCTAGTCTGAGTCGATCTATATATATCTAGTAGTCGGTGATCTCGCCTCAATAGTATCACGTACGATACAATATACATATATGACATCCTCGAGTCAAGAGTGCGGATCTAACATCATAATTATATCTCGTACGGCAAATCTATTGTACGGCATCCCAAATCTGGGTACGGTCAAATATCACATTTATCTCATTACTCATCTGATATCCTTATCATCACATATCGTGAACAAGGAGGGTACTGATCTAAGTCTAGTACAATACTAATATCATCAACATATATGTACGCGTGTGTGTGAAAACACATCGCCCATCAATCCGCTAATATCATGTCGTATCTCATACTACGCACCTAATCACATCACCGATCTCACGGCATCATGCCTAATCTTATCGACTCATCTCCAAATACCATATACTATCCTCAACATCCATGTATACGTGTATGCATATATATATATATATATATATATTAGCACCAGAACATCCACATAAACCTATATATATACATATGACGTATACAACCCAAAACCATATCCCGTGTGTGTATATGTATGAGTACAAACTTACTCTAGGGTTCACGACTAAGAAATCAACTAAATCACTTTCCTCAATCTCACTAACACTAACTCAAGATCTCCTAACCTTTTCTTGCTAAGTGTTCAATCTCTCCATAACATATAAATGCATATCAATATTATATCACAACATTTCTTATGACTTTGCGGGGGTGCTATACGCCATCCACCCGACTTCTCCCCGTAGATATATATCTACTCACCTTTTCTTGCCGATGCCGATGTCGCCACGCTCTTGCTTGTCGCCTCTAAGTCTTCACGAGGGTACCTACATACAATAAACAATCGCAATTGCTATTAACATCAAGTCCAGAAACCAAAACGGCACACGGATTGCCTATGGGTCAAAACCTATAGCTTACGCATGCAAAAACGACTAAAGAACCCTTGTTGTTGATGTACAAACATGCAACAACCCAATACGAATCCAAATATCAAGAATTAACATTTCAAAATACGGAAAACACAGTCAAAATCACACTAGAATGCTCCCAGATTTTGACTCAGGTCAAAAGTAGTTTCCAAAACAAGTCTAGGGTGTTGTATATAATGTATATGAGCTACTGGACCAACCCCGACACCCTACCCTACCAAGTGGTCGAGCACACTCCCCCAAAATCCGAGCTCGCCGGCCCTGGGTGCTCTAATGGGGTTCGTCTTGCTACAGGGGGTTCCTAGGGTCAAAAATGGGTCTTTGGTATTGTTTGCTACTCTAAAAAATCCCCCGGGTTGCTCCAGATTTCTCTGCACACCCCAATCACCTACAAAACCGACATGGATCAATTCTAAAGTTTGTATTCTCTGTTCTAAACTCAGTTCCAGGTCTCTAATTTGATCCCTAGGGTCTTAAACAGCCACCACACATCACTAATTCTCCAAAATCCTCAAACTCTTCTCTTGAATTTTCTAAACACCACATACCCTAAACAAAACACATTCTAAACTAATCTAGAATACAAGAAATCTAAAACTAAACTAAATGGAAGAATTTATACCTCCCTTAGGCCACTCAAGACATCCCTAGCTCCCCAAAGTTGTCAAAATCCCATTTTGCTTGGTCCAATGTGCTCCCCTTGAGCTTGTGCATGTTTTTAAAGAAATGGGTATGGGGTTTTTGGTGAATATTTCATATAGGGGTCATCAGGGTAGAGGATGGAGGGAGATGAGGAAGAAGAAGAAGAATAAAATGGTGGAGGGATAATGAGGCAGCACCCCCCCTCTCTCAAGCATGGTCTCCTATCATGATTATGTCCCCTTTTCTCTCCCCTCAAGTCATCATTACACCCTTTTTCCAATATTTTTCTTTCTCACCACAATAGAACCAAATACATAACACAAATGAAATAAAACAACATGTAACATGTCATGGTGCATTAGCCATGAAAACTGTAGAAACACGGATTTGGCTAATCGCGATTAACGGTGCACTAATCGGGTTTTTATCAAAACTGCATATAATAAATTTTAAAAATGCCAAATCCTTTAAATATATTTTTAAATGAATAAATAATTTTAATTTCCATTTATTTCATAATTATAGGTATATATTTATACCCTTTTTCGAAAACTCCAATTTCGCAAATCGGGCAGTTTTCGGGAAATATATTATTTTAATATTAAATTCCAAAAATAATATTTTATATTTTCTGAAATGTTACAATCTTCCCCCCTTAAAGAAATTCGGTCCCCGAATTTAAATTTAAACCCCCAAATTCTAAAATATTTCAATAAAAAGTCCGAGTCGTCGGGGCTCCGAAATCATCAATACATAAAACACATCGTGGCGCAAAGCATGCGCATGAAAACGAGAATATCAATCAAAGGCAAACTCCATCAAGCATCCCGAAATCATCGGAGTCATGGTGAAGACACCAATGTCAAATCCAATACGAAAACTAACATGATATAGATCAAAACTATACATGTAAACATCAAATCTATACATGTAAACATCTAAAGAAAATGCATGCCAAAAACTTTTTAAGTTGTTGTGCGATGCGCGTAACACGGCACGGTGGCGGACGTTTATTGTAAGAAAATAACTATATATATATATATATCCTTTATTTAATATGCACGTACCGCCGTTTTGAAAACAATTTAGAAGGGTTTCCTTGTTTTAAACGTTTCGTGTCATTTCAGACACGCAGGTAAATACTGAGACTATAGCTCCATTTTTGGAAATCCCTTCGATAACTATCAATGCATGCAAAATATATCCAGGCACTATCCTCAGACTAGTCCTGCTCAGTACGAAACAAATAGTAAATATCATCCAAACGTACTGCTCCATAAGAAATCAATCCCAAAATATGCATAAGAATGCCGCGTGCGTCTGGTGCGCACGGAAAAATCAAAATCCATGAATGTGCCATATATGTGCACAGAAACAACATCTAAGTGCAACGGGTGTGCACGAAACACCTGTCATAGGCAACGGGTGTGCCGGACAGCAATATCAGGTGCATCTGCAATGCACAAAGAATCCCGATTTAGTGCATCTGGTGCGCACCAAAAACGCAACTCAAATAATGCGCCCAACATGCGTGAAAATCCAAATCAGGTGCATCCATTATGCATGAATAAAATCTAAATCATGTGCATACAACATGCACGAAATCACGAAATCCAATATCAAGCGCCGAACATGTGCAAAATCCAATCCAAGCGCGTCAAATATGCGCAAGAATCCAATCAGGTGCACAAGGTGCACAAAATAAATATCGAGTATCAAAATCGAAATTGACGGTATACAACTGATCAGTCGAAAATACTGCATTTTTAACACAGCAATTTCCCTATCATTTGCACTCATCTAGAAGTGTTCGGTATTCATAGTGCACATATTAGCAAAACATCTCTGAATTACCAGATTGCATGTGTTAGACTTTAAAACCGGCACTTTTAGGGAAATTATGTGTTTATCATGGCATCGCATCATCCTTGTATTGTGCAACACTTGTTTCGAGATTTGTGCAGGAAATTGTAGGAGCAAAGCCAAAAGAAGCTGATCAAAAATACACCAACTCCAAGTTTTGAGATCTGGTAGAAATATAGAGGGAAAAATAAAATTCAATATATCAGATAAAGGCCCATGAGATAGCCCAAACAAGTACCAGAAGAACCAAGCCCCAAAGCTGTAGGGTTCCTAGGCACACTAAGGAGGTCTCACAGGCATCAACCATGCCCGTTTCGAAAATTCTAGGTGCCAAGAAACCCGACTACGGATCGTTGGCTAGATTTCTAGGCGAAAAGATAACTAGTTAACAATTAACTAAGAGATACGGAAATACAACCTTTGTAGATCCGGTCCTCCACCTCCACGGCTCCGAGATGAGGTCCTCTCCGCTGTCCAAATCAAATCCGGGCTCTAGCGTCGGCTTCGTCGGAGAATGGGCAAGCTAGGTCGTCGATGTCCATGCCGAAGATGATCTACGTCGAGGCATCGCTAGATCGAGCTCCACCTTCACCAAGTCTTGAAAACTTGTGAGGGAAACACACTCTACTACTTGGCAAGAGGTAGAGGATGAAGAAATAGGAAGTGGGTAGACTTTAGTTTTGGATTTCTCACTCATTTCATCAATCCACCATTGATGAAGTGAAGGTTTCTTCTTGAGTTCAAGGAAGAAGAAGAAGAATATTATGATAAGATTAATTAGAAAAGAAAAGAATAATCATTCTTATCATCAAAGTAACCATGGTAAAGTGTAGAGAATTAACTTAGGTTAAATAAATGGTTAGGGTCAAGGTTACATGAAGCTTCCACTAAACAACAAAAAAAGCCACCATTCTTTTTCTCTTTTCCATTCATTTTCCAAAAGGAATAAATAGATAAAGGAAAATAGAAAAGGAAATAAAACCCTAATCATAAGTTTAAACATGGTTTAATTCTTTACACTTAACCAAGTAAACATGTATCATCAAACATGATACAAACAAGTGCACAAAAAAATATTGCATATACAATGCGCACAACCGAGTGAGAAAATCCATTTAAAGTGAACCGATACTAGTTAATGCAAAGTAATATATCAAATATATAATTATGCATCAAATCATTGAATCAACACTTGATTTAACGATCCGGTCATATCGCATATAATCGACTAGTATCTTTAGTAACAACTTATCGAATCAACACTTGATCCGATAACCCGGCTATATCGCATATAACCGATCAATGTCACATCGCGAGAATCAAATACAGTATCACATACTGGTATCATTCTCGGTCCCGCACATATCTCATACGCGCTCCTATTTCGTTTCGCTTGAGCCAGGAAACCTCTGTGTAGGACTCTAAAGACTCGTCAATACGCCGGCAGCAGGTGATGATCATATCAAGCACCCACAAGCCGCAAGAGGTCTGCTAAACGTAACGGCCACCCGGGTATTGAGCGATCTGAAGATCGACGAGCAAGCCCGCTCACACTCCAGTGAATCCGACCAGTAACACTACCATACAGTCCGGTCTGTTCGTCTGATATGTCGCATATCTCGCCTAGGGGTGGTAAACGTCAGACCCCAATAGCTCGATAAGTCATGCCGACTTGAGGTCCATAACATTCGTGAAACTACTGATAACTCTTACCAGTATATCACAGCAACCCTGGCCAGGGATTTCCTGTTATGGCCAGTCGAGCATAGCACAACATCAACCCCCAATACCGGGAGAGACGAATCCCCTCCTATCGCTCATTGCCTCCATGTGAATCGGGACTGTACCCAAAAACCACCTGTTTGCACGACTCAGTAGAGCCGTGGTAGGGTGGAAATCAAAGCACAGTGGGAGACACACAAGACTCTATGACGATCTCGGGTCAACAGACTAAGCTGTACCAGTGTCACCAGAGAACTGCCATCTGACGTGAGGTATAATACCATCTGGGAGTTCTCGGCGAGTCCGTTCAGTGTACCCAGTCTCCACTGAGCACCCGCATACCATCTTCGATGTCAAACACCAATGGATATGGGATCATCCATCGCCCATCGCATGGGTCGAGAAGATATGCGCTAGTCTACTCTGGAATATCGATGCCCCGTCTCGATATTCCCTCGACTAGGAACAATGAAGGATGTACTCATTGACTACCCAGGCCCCACTAGTATGATCTGCATCATAGTCCTGGAAGTCGAGTACACATCCTAAGGGCTTTATCAACATGTAATCAGAGAGAAAGAAAGTATACATGTTAAGATAAAGAGCAACCAGATAGCGTACTATCATGTCGAGCAAGAAAGTCCTTCCTATATATGTCCCAGCATCCACTACAATATACATCCAATGTACAGTAATGGCCTCTAGGGCATACATATAACTAACAAAAGCTTCAAAAGAGCCGCGGTTCCGCGGCGAGAGCCTGCTTGCGCCGCGGATCCGCGGCACTATGGTGGCTTCAAAGGCTCAGATTTCTTGCACGTGTCTATAATAACGGTACAAGCTTCCAGAAGACTCCCGATTCTCCACGTGGCTTATCTAGAAGGCTCGGCTTAACAAACTTTTGGAGGAAAATTCAAATCTTTCTAACAAACTTTTGGAGGGAAATTCAAATTTAAATTCCTAGATCTAGGGTTTTGAAATCTATAAAAAGGAGCCTAGATCTAGGGTTCATTAGTTAATCAATTCTTCATTCATCTCTTAATCTTTCACCCACAAGTTGAGTGACACGATTTGTGCGAAACCCTAACCCTAATTCCAATCCAAATTCAAGATCCCGAGTACCAAATCAAGCAAGAAGCCTTCAACCTTTTAGGAGCGGAGCCGATCTTCAATCGGGCAAGTGATCCAAGCCGATCCGCGACTCAAGGAGATGAGCGAAACCAAATCGACGATCGAGTTCTTCCTCTTGTAGTTCTTGAGCAATTGTAACGAAATTGTTGATATAAATAAAAGGTGAAATTCTTTAATCTTGCTTTCTTTAAATTCTTGCATCATGATTCGATCTCAATTTGTGATTGTGATTCTTGTTGTGATGTTTGAGTAAAACTCCGCTCGTAAAGGAGTCGAGACGATCAATAGAATGATGATGATTTAGATCTTTTTACAATTCTTAAATCCTATAACGATTGTAAATTCTTGTGAATCAAATGATCGATGACCTAGTTTCGGGATGATCCTTTCTTGATTGTGTTCACTCAAAACTAGGGAACAACGATTGATCATTTGATTAACTAGAAGCTAGAATTTGAATGAGATTCATAGAAACTAGGGAACAAATCATCAATGCGCGGCAACGGATATCTGTTCCGAACGGTAACTTTGTTCAGCTGGCGGTAGTCGATACATAAGCGCAAACTTCCATCCTTCTTCTTGACAAACAGGACCGGAGCACCCCACGGAGAAACACTCGGTCGAATAAGCCCCTTATCTAACAAATCCTGCAACTGATCCTTCAGCTCTCGAAGCTCTGCCGGGGCCATCCGATAAGGCGGTATAGAAATAGGCCCCGAACCGGGAATCAAATCAATGCAGAACTCAACATCGCGCTCAGGCGGTAGCCCTGGTAGCTCATCAGGGAAAACATCAGGGAACTCACAAACTACCGGGACCCGGTCTAACGGAACCTCTGCAGCTCGAGTATTACAAATACACGCTAAGAATCCCTGACATCCCTTCCGCAAGAGCTGACCAGTGCGAAGAGAAATTAAGCTGGGAAGGGTGACACTGCGGTCTCCCTGAATAACAAGGACTGGCTCTCCCGGAAAGCTAAATCTGACTGCCTTCTCACGGCAGTCCACCGAAGCATAACAAGTGGCTAGCCAATCCATGCCCAGAAGCACATCAAAGTCCAACATATCGAGGAGAATCAAATCAACTGATGAATCCCTCTCCCCGATACGAACGGAACACAAACGAAATACAAACCGAGCGACAAACGACTCGCCTACCGGAGTAACAACAACAAGCGGATGATCTAACGACGACGACTCACGGTCCAACATCGGTGCAAAGTGTGTAGATACGTACGAATGTGTGGAACCTGGGTCGAATAATACCCGTGCGTCGAAAGAACAAACTGGCAAGGTACCTGTCACAACTGCATTGGATGCCTGCGCATCCTGCGGTGTCAAAGCAAATACTCGGGCCTGTCCTCCACCGATAGCGGGCTGACCTCGACCTCGGCCTCTGCCTCCTCGTCCTCTCTGAACAGGACCGCCGCATCCACGGCCTCTGGGTGCACCTAACTGGCGTGGAGCATCGCCGGTGGTAGGAAGTAAGGCTCTCTGAGGAGGGGGTGGTGATGGTGGTAGGGTCACATGCGGAACTGTCGCTGCTCCCTGACGTCTCACCGGACAGTCTCTGACAAGATGGTGCAGACTCCCGCACCCAAAACACCCTGGCGACGGCTGCTGCCCCTGGGGATAAGAACCATATAACTGTCCCCGCCCAAATCCTCTGCCAGGCCTATCTCTCGGAAAGAATCTGGCGCGCTGCCTCTGAGACGGTACCTCGGTGCGAATCCTCTTCGGCCCAGAAACGGCCGAAGTCTGTGATATGCGTGCCTCCAACCGCAATGCTGTATCCCTAGCAGCTGAATAAGTATCGTAGTGCTGGGCGCCAATGGCAAGATATAGCTGGGCATCAAGTCCCTGTACGAACCTCTTCACCATCTTCTCCTCGGTATCCACCAAATACTGAGCATATCGGGATAACTGTGTAAACTGGATGTCATACTCAGACACCGTCATCCCAGGTGTCTTGACTAAGGCCTCGAAGCTACGAGCTCTGGCGTCGCGAACGCTCTCTGGAAAGAAACGGGCTAGAAAGACCGCTGTAAACTCGACCCAAGTCATAGGCGGTAGACCTGCAGCTCGACCTCTCAAGACTGACTCCCACCATGTCTGCGCGAGACCCTCTAGTCGGAAACTCGCAAGCTCTACCCATCGATCATCCGAACATCTCAGCGAACGGCAGATCCTGGCTAAACTGTCAAGGAACGTCTGTGGGTCCTCCGCTGCCTCGGTGCCGGTGAATACTGGAGGTCTCAGCCTCATGAAATCCTGTAGTGAAATCGGAATGGCCATGGTGGTAGTAGTAGGAGCAGGTATCATGGTCGTCTGTGATGTAGTAGGTAAGTCATCCGGCCTCGGTGTACGACTGGCTGCAACTAGGGATCCTACCATCTGACGTAGCTCCTGCATGCCTCCCATCATCTGTCGCAACTCCTCCATACCAGTCTCGAGCCTATCCATACGGCCTGGGGAAGGTGGATCGGTCTGTCCCTGCGGCGTAGGCATACCACCCTGCTCAGTCCTAGTCTCGGACGAGCCAGCTCGAATCTCGTCTCTGACGGCAGCCCTCTGTGCCCTCGTAGCCTTCGGCGGCATAGTGGCTGTTACAGAAAAACGGATAGTAAAAACAGTGCAATAGGATCATAGGATACACGGAATTGAAGAAGGAATTTTCAAGCAAGTATACCCTAAAGTCACTTAGGCGGAGTACCGTATCGCAAGTATGCCGCGGACATACGCACGCTACGCTACCCTGCTTAAGTCACTTACTCCATCTACCAAGGGTCATCCTACACTCAAAAGGTAAAACCTATCGCTCTGATACCAACTTTGTCACGACCCGCAGGGTACGGAACGTGACTGGCACTTAAGTTTACGAAACGTCTAAAGACGTCCGTAAAATAAGTAAGCCAAAGTCCAGAATACAAAACCAATTAAGCAAAAGAGTGAAGAAAACCCAATCAATTGAAAGCGAGTTTATCAAATAAGTCATGTAAAACCCTTTTTAAAAACAATACCAATTTTTCCAAAAATTTCGGCAGAGTCTCCTTTGTAAATACTGTCCCCCAAACTGGGTACAACAAAAATATATATGAATCAACAAATAAGGCATCCCCAAGCGGGAGCTAGCTCTTCGCCACAAGGCGGTCACAAATCCCACGCAATATAAAGCAACAACATGCGAAATAATCATAATGAAGCATAAGAAAACATCATGTCGACATAAGTGAGCTCGACCCCAAAATACAGCATAAAAGTCCACAAACCTCACAGTCTCATCTCTAGGTCAATATACAACACTACTGGTAGATACAGTAGATGGAGTACACTAGATACAAAGAATATACAAGGTGGTACAAAAATAATAACATAACCCACCTATGAGCAAATCTCGAGCCCAGGCAAAAGAGGCAAAAGAACAAGTGCGCCCGCCGCTACTGAACTGACGGAGCGGACCTGCAAAAGACTGTGGCACAACGGGGGTGAGTTGCCAACTCGTGAGTAATAAATAACACCTACAAAGGCTATCGTATGCATGCACACAAGCATCCTAGCATCTAAAATACAGGTATGAATGGGTGCACTAGCAGGTGTGTATACAACATCAGTGTACGAATATGTATGCAACATGAATATCTGAGGTCTCAATAGGTATAAATAAGAAACATTTATCTCTTTTTGTTTTTGAAACTCTTTTAGAATGCCAGCATAATACTCAAAGAATCGACGAGAACCGGTGTCCAGCAACGACACCCAAAAGCTGTCTCAAATCTCATAAATGTATCTCTGGCCTCAGCCGTCCGGCTGACCCATCTCAAATATCAATATCTCATCATCTAGCGGCCACGGTCGGTATCCTCTGGATATCCGCCGTCCCAAACAGTCACCGGTAGGTAATCCGTCCCCTGCCAGGCTCAACGTCAACACCACATTCCTCTTGCCCCGGGGTACCTTACCGGGCCCACCATGTACCCGTGACGGTTCCTCCACTCCTCGACACGGATTTCCAAAACCACAGCAAACTCATGGTGGACGACACTTACATCACTAGAAAACCGCAATTTACATATTTTAAAAATATAATAAGTTTAGAAATTTTGCGGCTTTCCCCCGAAATCCAGAAATATCATAAAATCTCAAGAAATCCTCATAAGTGCATATATCAATGACAATGAATGCATATGGTATCAATAATCAAGTTGCGATGTGTGATTAATAGATTAAGCATGAACAATTAATATGATGAAGTACATGCACATGAATAGCAATCCTACGGTTTCATTTTAAGGAATTAAAGGCAATAGCACAAGTTTAAGTATCAATTAGTAAAAGGTTTCAATTTAAAGGTTATCTAGTGTGGTGGCATGGCAATTACCAGGGTGTGTGTGTAAGCATGAATAGTGCTCATGCTGCATATAAAAACCCTGGCAATGGTGCAGGTGTCCTATAAAATGGTTTCGTATAGGTATGTCAATATAATGCATGGATGCAGCAAATAGTCAACTAAGTATTTCACCCATAATTACTAACATCACTAAGGATCTTGTAAGTTACTAAAACTATCGGGCGGCTTGCGCCATCCAACGATAGTCCCCCGTAGATGTTACATCTACTCACCGGAATTCCTGGCTAGCTGTGTCCAATCACCGCTTTCCCCTTTCGCGCCGCGTCTGACGTCTCCGCGACCGAACCTGGAATTTACATCAATACCAAGCATAAGGTTACATATCAAGAACGACGCAAAACCCCAACGAAACTACTAAAGTTCACTAGCTAGGTACAACGTGCACAAAGTGCGCGGAACACACGCAAAAATCGCAAAAACTGCCCAAAAACGCCGATTTGGTCGCCCGGCAAAACTAAAACCCGACTACCCAAAAATCCGCACTCACGCATCCTAAACGTCATAGGAGATGCTAAAAATATCCCCAAGGTATCACAAATAATTCACCAAAATAATTTTAATAAAAACCTAGTAAGCACAAACTAGCAATTTTGGTGCAAAAATCGAAAATTAGCGATACGGTTATCACAATCCAACCACACAACAAGCAATCTACAAACACTATAATTACAACACATTAGCAAAGATTCAAAACCTATTTTCCATAAACAACCATTACTTGAATTATATAACCTAGCAATTCTTAATCCAAACTATATATGAAAACCTTAAATTAACACTAATTTATAACTCAATTAGCAAGTTAACCTTCTAGATTAGGTTAGCAAAACAACTAGATAACAAATTAGATTTAATCAACTAAATAATGGTTTCTAAAACCTAATTCAACTCATTTATCATGCCTCACAACCCATTTTCCATACATAAACCCTCTCTTGAAAATCCTAAAACAACAATTTACAACCAAAATCAAACTTTTAAAATTAACTAAAATTAGCATAATTTGAAGACCACATAAACAAGGTAACTTCTTTGATTTGGTTGTGTAGGAACTAGCAAGCAAAGTAAATTTAATTAACCACATAATGGTGTGCTAACAAACCCTAGTTTAAAACAAACTACTCTTTTATAAACTAGATTAGAAATTAACTAAACTTTTAACACTAAAACCATATAATTAAAGGAATTTAGCCAAAAGAGATTAACTTGATGGAAATTATACCTCAATTTGAGATCTAGCAAGAATAAGTTTGCTCCAAATGATGGCCTCAAGCATCAAGATCCAAGCTAGGGAGGTGAAGGAAAAGAAAGATGAAGGAGGGGTTTAATTTGTAAGCTTGAAATTGCAATTTTTGTTGATTTAAACATGAAGAATTTTGAAGAAATGAAAAGAAAAGAGATGAAGAGGAGGGAGTGCAGGTTTCGGCCAGAGGAGAGCATGGGGGAGGGGTGTGGGTGTGTGGGAAAGGTCAAGAGTCAAGTCCCCAAAAATCAATGCACCATACCTTATCAAACTATATTTAAAATAAATCAATAAACCAACTAATTCAACTCAAGAAAGAACACAAAAAATGAGGCCAGAAATTTCTGGACCTGCACAAGGTGGGGCTGTCCTAGGGCTGAGGGAAGAGAGAGAGGGGTTTTACAAAAGAAATTTTATGCAAAAAGACCCCCTACAAGTCAAAAATTGCAAGTTTTAGCTTAAAATTCAATAAATTCGTTTCCTATCATAAAAATTTGTTAAAAATCAAAATAAAATACTAAAAATTTATGTTACAACTAGATTTTAATTATCATAATTTTAAAGATTAAAATTAGCCCGGAAAAATTTGTATTTATCGCTAAATTAATGTATTTTCTTACCGGCTTAAAATAATATTAAAAAATTGAAAAATTAGGGAAAATTTTTAAACGACCAGAATTTCATAATTAAATCATTAGCTACTAAAAATAAGCAATTACCTATCCATTTTAGGTATAATTAGCCCTAAACTGCAAAATAACAAAAAAGACGCTTTTCGGAAAAATACCGAATTTTCACCGATTTTCAGGAAAACACCAAAACGACTTTTCAAGGCGTTACAGGACTGTACGGATATTGTCACTGGCAGGCACAGTAGGGTGTCAGGATGAGTTCGCTCATCGACGTCCCTTTTGGTCAATAGCTGGTGGCCCGTCACATATTGGCTTATACCTCTGACGTGCTAGTGGTTAAATCCACAACCAAGGTGTTGACGAGTCTTTAGAGTCTCCCACATTCAGTTGCTCAAGTTTTCGGGCGAAACGCTGTAGAGGCCGTATGGAGATATGGCAGGGTTCGATCAGATACGTGCGGTATTGCACGGATCAGGATCGGACGGATAATACTAGCCGGCTTTGGTTTAAGCCAGATCGTAGTATAGTACTGTGTAGATTTTGTCTCATTGCATTTGTATTTCGGTCGGAATACAGATGCGGGTGTGTATACACAGTATCGGGGTTTTCCTGTAATTTATTACGGGACCAGTTTTCTGGAGTTGCCAGTTTTCTTTCCGTTTCGGCCATTTTCATTTGTATCTTTCATTGGCCGAAGATTGGTGGAGGAGGGCCTATTTGCAAGCATGCAAATTTGGATAGTGGAGGGTGTTATTTGCATATTCTTGTATCATGATAATTCCTCCACCATTTGACTTCTTCTTCTTCTCATCATGGCTTGACTTTTGAGTCATCATGGTCGTTGATGATTAGCTTGTTGGAGTGTTGGTTTTGGTGCAATCATGGTTGTTGATGATTGATTGATGGAGTGTGAGTTTTAGTGGGTGATCATTTCCTTTTTCATGATAACCCTTTTCTCTCTCTTGTTTATTGGCTCACACTCATTCCTTTGATACTATACTCTCATTCTCACTCTCCCCTCACTTTGCATGGCCGGCCACTTCCTCAAGTGGGCTGTCCCAATTTTTTGTGGAGGGATTTTATCTCTTTTGGCTTGTAAAAAATCCCATAGCTCCATAAAAATTCCACAACTCATCCCTCCACCAAATGGCAACCTCCATAAACCCCAAATGAGACATATAGATCTTCACTATATTCTACAGCAAATCTTGGGCACGTCGACTCGCCAGCTTCGTGCCCGAGTTGCCTCGGTATAGAGGCGGGAGCCCGTAAAAGAAGCAGGCGACGTGGTGCCCTTCCGGCGACGAGGTGGAGACCGGAGCTTCCGCGGGAGATCGGGACAACGACGAGAAGACCGGAGGACACGGATCACTCGGTATATCTCTTTTCCACATCTTGTAGTTAGCTAGGACTAGTTTAATGGTACGATCCGGGTTTTAGTGCGCGGTGGTGCCGGTTTGAAAAATTAAAGTTAACCATCGCTTCCGCATTTGGCCTCGGGATGGAGGCCGGGGCGCCGCCGTGCACTTACAGTGGTATCAGAGCCTCGCCATTAACATAGTCTAGCTTTGTCTAATGTGTTTTACATTTCCGATCGAACAATTTTCCAAAAACCGTATTTTTCTTCTCATCAGTTTCTGTCGAAATTTTTTGAAGTCCAAAAATTTTTCAGGTTGTTTCAGAATGATGTGTAGAAAATTCTAAGAGTTCTGGGAAAATTTGGTTTCGTGAACAGTCTAAAAGACTGCGGAACCGCGGCCAAACCCATGCTTGGGCCGCGGTTCCGCTGCGACTTTAACTGTTCAGTCCTCCAAACTTTTGCAGAATGTTCCTGAGTGGAAAATAGGGGTTTTGGAATATTATTTTTGGGCCCAGAATTTCTTGATGTGCTACAGTAGTACTTGGGGGCCCACTTGGTAAAATTTGATCGATCGGATATTTTAAACACATTATTTCACAGTATTTTCATTATATCTGTGACCGTGAATGTCACTTGATCGGTAAATCCTGTCTAACTGCTATAGCCCGGTTAGACGGATTTGCGAACGTGACTTTCACGTTGATGTTCTGTGTTATGCTGTGATGTTGCGGATCGGTTGTGGGGGATAGCCTGGATGCAATGCTAGTACAGTTTTGTTGTATTATGTACATTTGATATTGCGGGGCGAGCGTCCGACATGTGGACTGCCGTCACTGCCTGTTTGTATTATTATTTTGGGGCACGACCACGTTGCGGTCGATGTACCCGTTGTATGTATATTTTACTTTCTGTACTAGGATTACCCCGCGGAGGGGTGCACAGATAGCCGGGTTCTAGAGGGCAACAAACCCGCATCTCATGGCATTGAGACGGAGGGGGCTTCACTCTAGGATTGGCGGGCTATTCGCCGCACTCGTAGGGGGTACAGGTTGACCCAGCAGGGGTGCCCAAGTTACCGGATTCCGTGAAGTGCTGGGTGGTCCATTCACGTTGCTGAAGGGGGCTGCCTCGCTTCAGGTTTTGGCGGGTAACTTGCCGCGCCCGTAGGGGTCTAGGATTTCATTGCACAGGCTATCCACACGACCAGGGGAACGTTGGGTTTCAGCGGCTCTGTGAAACCCGGGGATCCCAGATATCTGTATTGTTCTGTGATGCTGTATATTTCTGTGATGTTGCATTTTATCACGCCTTGAGCGAATATAATATATTGGTATATATATTAGTAGATGTTGTATATGTTTTGCATCCGTGCTAGTCCAGTCCACGCTCTGTCGTTAGTTAGCTAACCTAACGGGTAATGACGGGACCCAGTGGCGAATGCGGATGGCATATACGTACATCAGTATATTTTCGTTCTTTGTAGTATGATCAATTGATGGGACTCCGTTGATTCGGATCAATGCAAGTCAAACAAACCTAATCTGATGTTGTTGGAACACTTTTCAAAAAGCTGTTAATGCAAGGACGTTCATTTTTGTTTAGCATCGTGGTATTCAGTTAGAATATCCCGCTCCTCAGTCGACGAGGCAAGGGCCGATATCCCTTCACCGGGAGTGACCCCTTGGACAAAAGTTCGCGTTAGGGCATTAACTTCTCTATAGCCGATTACTTTTTCTTTGCACCGTGGTATTCAGTTGGAATATCCTGCACCTCATTCTACGGGGAAAGAGCCGAGATCCCTTCACCGGGAGTGACCTCTTTAGCAAAGGTTTTCGCCACTATATTTTCTAAAAAGCTATCAGTTCCTTCAACGATATCAAGTTCTTTACGTTAAAGGTTTTCGCCAGAAACCATTCGTAGCCCTCCATCATTTCAGTTAAATATTCGGTAGTATTCAAGCTATGTATTTTGACCTCACGCCAAGGCATAGTGTTTGGTAGCTGCCGGGTATTTATCTGTTGCATAGATAGATGCGTTGGTTTGGGACAGTCGTACTACTATTTTGGCCTACGTTAAGGGTATGTACGGGTGGGTTCAAATTAACCTGGACAATGATGGGTAGAACTTGACATGTGACTTATGATATTTTGACCTCACGCCAAGGTCATAAGAGCATGGGGTAAAAATCACATCGGGAGTTTCAAAAGAACTGAAACTTGCCAGATATGCGCATACCTTCTGGAGTGCGATAGCGTGAGCGGATTCCGTCACGTTATCATGCGATGATAGTTGGATCCCGATTCGCACTGATGAGTTGGTTTACTCCTCGGGTCATCCCGACTAATTCTTCTTTTAGGTTTGGAGGAGAATTTGACGGTACAGTGGGAGGTTTCCTGATTAGATAAATTGGTAACCATTCTGATCTAGGTTAGAGTGCACGCTGAGTGTTTCTTTTCTCTCTCTCTTTGGCAGCGACCATTGACCCGACCCTAAGACTATGACTCAGAGACCAATATTGACCGAACCTTCTTAAACACTGGCTTTTGGATTGTCAGAGTTGCAGACCTCATTGCCACTCCTACTTTTACCCTTTTTCTCCAGGACACCCCGTATTACTACGAACGTCCACTTCCATTGGACAAAACCATCGTATGGTTAGATACGAACTCGAAAGAATTTATTCGAGGATGGTTTCAGGTTCTGGAGAAAACGGATAGGACTATTCAGTTGTCTTTTCCTTTTTCCTTCTCTCAGGTTGCGAGTACTCCTTGGTTTAGGAGTAGTACACCTATTACGCAAATTGGATAGTCTTCTTCCAAACCTTAGGCTGGTGCCGAACGGTAGGGAATGAAGAAAACCAATTAGCATAACGATGGTGTGCAGAAGGTATTAAGTTAAGACAAAGCAAGGGATTAGTAAGAGGGCAAAGTAAATTGCGACTGCTATTCACGACCAAACCAAGTATTTCTTCGCCAATCCTAAATCACCTTTGTATTCCTCCAGGACACTCCGTATCACTACGAAGATCCCAAGTTTATTGGATACTCCATCGTATGGTTATATACGAACTCGAAAGGAACTTGTTCCAGTTCGGGGATGGATTCTGGTTCAGGAGAAATAGGAATAAGGTTTATTCGGTTATCTTTTATCTTCACCTTCTCTCGCATTGCGAGTGCTCCTAGGATTAGGACAGTACACCCATTATGCTTATTGGATAGTCTTCCTCCAAACCATAGGCTGGTGCCGAACGGTAGGGAAGGAAGAAAACCATTTGGCCTAAAGGGGTGTACAGAAGGTAATGACTAAAGACATATAAAGGGATTTGGAGATATGGCAAAGAATTACACGGTTACAGTTGTGAATCTGGATAATGGAAGAGGCATTACTAGGAATACCAGGATACCCCATCGAAACATTTCAATGTTTCAGCTTCACTGTGTACTGTTAAAAGAAAACTGATTTCCCAATTAGACACTTGCTCCAGGGTATGTATTTACCAGGTATGATTCTCACATCTGTATGGTTTTACAGATGATGAGTGGGAGTAAGTTATTGGAAATTGGGTGATCATCCTCATTATGTCGGGATTCGTTGTAATCGGTGATATTTGAGGAAGTCATCTGGGTTGTTTGCCAGTCGGCAAATATTTGGTTTTGAATATCCGCTGTTATGCACCAATTTCAAATTGATATATCTGTACGTCTATTTTCATAGAGTGAGATATACATTTTTGAAATTATGTCTGTGACATTTACCTATATCAGTGGATGGTTAGGTAAGGAGCATTAAACAACGGTGTAATTCTTCATAACCATAGTATAGTTTTCAACCCGCGACACACAGTGAATGAGTTATCAGACTCAAGAGACTTATACAGAGTATTGTATGCTGTCCAGGGTCCATCAGGATAGAGGGGTTGATCCTCGTACTATATTCGGTTTACTTATGACTTCTCTAGCTTTTAGACAGGTGTTTCGTGGAAACACAGGGTCCGAATTTTGAGAAGTTATAGGTATTTGAATAGAGTAGAGAACCAGGTGTAGCAAGTATCGGGATTCTTCAAAGTGATCGAAGATGTAGATACTTGTGAATGGTATTCAGTTGATAGTAGTGATTAAGAGAACTTGCTTCTCTTTCAGGTTACTCATAATTGGAAGCATTTCTAAGTTGAGTAACGCTGATCGGCCTCCTTCCATTTAGTTGACATGCACTGGAGACAGCTGCATGATTTGAATCTGGTTCAATTAAATCAGTCCCTCTGTTTCTGTATTGGATATAGAACAGTTCATATCTTAACGTTGTTAAGGTACAGGGAGTTTTCCGGCTTATGATTAAAACCAGACACTGGACAACTCAAGGCACGTTTCTGTAATGGCTGTTTGTGGGTTGACCCAGGCTATGACGGGGGTTGACTTTCTACCATCTGGAAGAACAATAGCGATATTGTTCTAGACTCGCCACAGTTTTAAATAAAATGGATTTTTCAGAAAACAGTAGTGGGAGTATGGTAGAACTGGAAGTGATTCCAGAACCACAAACGATTACTGAAGATTTGATAGGAACCTAAAGATTCAATCTGGTTTGACATTCCATTGGCCACTCCGCAGATAAGGTGGGTAACTTCAGGCACCCGAGAGGTACTCCGGTAGCCTCAAGGACGATGACAGGGAAGTTCTTGTTTATCCAGACTTGCCATTGCTGTTGTTCCAGGCTACGAGACCCGGCAGGAGGATGAGTATAGCGTCGTTCTAAACTAGCTTTAGAAGTGTACGTCTATATGACTCTGCCAGAGGGTTGTCGTAGTCAGTGGGAGCAGCGGAAGCATTGGTGGACAGGTAGCTTATGTCTATTTATAGACTAAAGCAGATATAGCGGAGAAAGATCATCAATTTCTGATGTGACAGTCATAGGTTTGACTTCATCGGAATAGGGGATGGATCTGTTGAGAAGGTAGTAGGGTGTGATATCATGGTATTTGGATGACATACACAGAGTAGGAAGTGATATTCCTATACTACGATCGGTTATACTTTAGTCGTCACACAGTGGTTTCTCCACATGGGACTTGGACATTATATCAGATATACTGGTTACTAGATCTATGGTTTTAGATCTAGATTTGGGTGGTTTCCCAATTAAGGGTACTTAGACAGCATTCTAAGGGTATTTAGAATGGACGACTCCTGGCACGGTAGTGTACCTGCAGGTGATGGGGTCACCCTCTCTAAAGGTGTCTTACAGACTAAAGGGGAGAGGGATGTGCATGATTGGCAGATCACTTGCTTAGGCAATTGAGTCAGTCATGAGATGTCAAGTACCACACCAGATGTTGTTCTTGCAGTAGATGCAATAAGTTGATATTGATCCAATCCTGGAGAAACAGTCGGAAGCAGTTTTAGAACATAAGTGGATGTTCTAGGGATATGATAACGACAGCCTCTTTCAGGAGACAGTTATCATTCCAGGCTTCCAAGATGACATGGACGAAAAGGAGGTTGTCAGAGTTATAGTTTTCCTTCTGACGAGGGACAGTATTTTGGACAGGTGGTCCAAGAAAATACTGAGGGAGACATGGCGCAGGATACTGATTAAGTTCAGTTGACGATACAGTCTAAGAAGTTTGGATTTGGAGTTCATTTATGAGCTAGGTCCCATCAGACATCCAGACACATTCTAAGACCGGTATTGCTCATTTCGGGAGATGGATTTCTCCGCGAACATGAGATATAGAGATACATAGAAAGAAACATCAAGGCGGATCCACTCACTGAGGCTATTCCTCGAACGCAATAGTTTCGCAAACTAGTTTTGTGAGACTGACTAGTAGAGGAGTTGGGTGTTCGGTATCACACGGGTTGTGAGTATGCGACATCGCAATAATTAGCCTTGAGTGCAAGTGGGAGATTGTTGGAGATAGTGCCCTCAGAGTCAATTATTGGATCACAGGCACGTGATTGCAATGATTGAGGGAGGACCTATCCCGGTAGGACAGTCTTACTCAAGATGATAGTATGCTATCTGGTTTATCTTTATCATCGTGTACTGCTTTAGGTGACCAGACAGGTCGCTATTATACGTTGATAGAGCCCCTAGGATTCTTGCTTGACTGCCAGCAGTATGAGGGCGATCATATACGTGGGAGCTGGTAGTCTATAAGCACATCCTTAAAAGGTCCCTAGTCGTGGGAGTTTCGAGACAGGGCATCGATACTCCAGAGTAGACTAGTGTATATAGTCGAGACCCCGACGAGGGACGGTGGCCGGTCTCACAAGCCACTGGTGTCAGTTGGTTCACCTAAGATGTATACAGGTGCTCATTGGGTTATGAGTACACCGGACAGGACTCGCCGGGAACATGCTAGTTGGTCTTATACCTGACGTCAGATAGCAGTTCCCTGGTGACATGTGTACAGGTTAGTTCATCGACCTGAGGATCGTCATTTTTCTCGTGTGAGTTCCCACTGTACTTTGTTACTACCCTACCACGCTCAAAGGAGACGTGCAAACAGGTTTTAGTTGGGTACAGTCCCGAGCCACATGGAGGCAGTGAGCGGATCTTCGGGGGTTCGTCTCTTCCGGTATTGGGGGTGAGGTCGCGCTGTGTCTAGGAGAGCCAGAACATGAAAAGTCCTTGGCCAAGGCAGGAGATTTACTGGTAGGTATTCCAGTAGTATCTCAGGGTGTTCTGGGCTGATCTCTGACACGACTTGTACCGCTTTTGGGGGTCTGACTTTTACCAACCCCCTAGGCCCGCCATGCGATGCTCATAGACGAACGGACCGGACTGTACGGATATTGTCACTGACAGGCTCAGTAGGGTGTCAGGATGAGTTCGCTCATCGACGTCCTTTTTGGTCAATAGCTGGTGGCCCGTCACGTATTGGCTTATACCTCTGACGTGCTAGTGATTAAATCCACAACCAAGGTGTTGACGAGTCTTTAGAGTCTCCCACATTCAGTTGCTCAAGTTTTCGGGCGAAACGCTGTAGAGGCCGTATGGAGATATGGCAGGGTTCGATCAGATACGTGCGGTATTGCACGGATCAGGATCGGACGGATAATACTAGCCGGCTTTGGTTTAAGCCGGATCCTAGTATAGTACTGTGTAGATTTTGTCTCATTGCATTTGTATTTCGGTCGGAATACAGATGCGGGTGTGTATACACAGTATCGGGGTTTTCCTGTAATTTATTACGGGACCAGTTTTCTGGAGTTGCCAGTTTGCTTTCCGTTTCGGCCATTTTCATTTGTATCTTTCATTGGCTGAAGATTGGTGGAGGAGGGCCTATTTGCAAGCATGCAAATTTGGATAGTGGAGGGTGTTATTTGCATATTCTTGTATCATGATAATTCCTCCACCATTTGACTTCTTCTTCTTCTCATTATGGCTTGACTTTTGAGTCATCATGGTTGTTGATGATTAGCTTGTTGGAGTATTGGTTTTGGTGCAATCATGGTTGTTGATGATTGGTTGATGGAGTGTGAGTTTTAGTGGGTGATCATTTCCTTTTTCATGATAACCCTTTTCTCTCTCTTGTTTATTGGCTCACACTCATTCCTTTGATACTACACTCTCATTCTCACTCTCCCCTCACTTTGCATGGCCGGCCACTTCCTCAAGTGGGCTGTCCCAATTTTTTGTGGAGGGATTTTATCTCTTTTGGCTTGTAAAAAATCCCATAGCTCCACAAAAATTCCACAACTCATCCCTCCACCAAATGGCAACCTTCATAAACCCCAAATGAGACATATAGATCTCCACTATATTCTACAGCAAATCTTGGGCACGTCGACTCGCCAGTTTCGTGCCCGAGTTGCCTCGGTATAGAGGCGGGAGCCCGTAAAAGAAGCAGGCGACGTGGTGCCCTTCCGGCGACGAGGTGGAGACCGGAGCTTCCGCGGGAGATCGGGACGACGACGAGAAGACCGGAGGACACGGATCACTCGGTATATCTCTCTTCCCCATCTTGTAGTTAGCTAGGACTAGTTTAATGGTACGATCTGGGTTTTAGTGCGCGGTGGTGCCGGTTTGAAAAATTAAAGTTAACCATCGCTTCCGCATTTGGCCTCGGGATGGAGGCCGGGGCGCCGCCGTGCACTTACACCGTCGCGCTCACTTAGGACAAGAGAAGGCCGTGGGTAATTCATTGCTTATCTGCATTTCTTTTGTGGTGTCTAAGGCAAGTGTGTCGAAGGCTAGTGGTTACTTAATTAGGCCAACTACTTACGTAGTGGAGAACCTCCCACTTACCTGGCACTTACCTGGCCACAGGAGAGACGAAGAGGCAGTGGAGGATTTATCCTGCGACTTGTCTTTTGGCAGTTAGGAGCGGCCTTAAGCCTGACCTAGGTGACCACTAGATTTTAGGGTATTGCTTGTTGCATTTGTTGTGATCGCATTATATTTTCAAAAATCCGTATCATTTTTCAAAACAAACACCAACACTTCATTTCCCCTAATTATAAATTCACGCTGCCACTTGTACTAACCCTTTTTAGTGCAAGATAGGCTGGACAACAGGATTCTAGTGCCTGTTTAGTCCGCGTACCCTTCGATCGACCCAAAATTCGGTATTTCTACATTTACCCTTTCTTTGCCCACCACCACACCCACACTGATGGATCCTACTCCATCGAACTTCTTTACCACTACTCTGCCGCCGTCCGTTGGTGCGCAGAATCCACCTCGCATCTCTCTCCAAGAGAGGTGCTATCCTACACGAGGTCCCCTTTCCACCTGTCTTTCCATTCCACTAGCCAACGGGGATAATTTTCAGATTAAACCCCAATACATCAACCTTCTACCAAAATTTCACGGTCTCGAGTCTGAAGACGCATATGCCTTTATCACCAAATTTGAAAATGTATGCGCAATTATGGGTACTTCACAGCTTTCTGTGGATGCTTTGCGTCTTCGTCTTCTCCCATTTACCTTGTGCGATTTAGCCGAGAAATGGCTATATAACACTACCGCACATTCCATTTCAAATTGGGAAGAATTCGTAAAAGCATTCCTTAAGAAATTCTACCCACATCATAAAACAGCTCGAGTCCGTAGCGAAATATATCAATTCACCCAGCTTCCAAATGAAACATTTTCAAAATGTCTTGAACGCTTTAAGGATCTGTTAGTCCAATGTCCACATCACGGCATCCCTAGATGGGAACTGTGCCGAATCATTTATGAGGGCATTAATCCTAACACAAGACAGACCCTTGAATTAATGTGTCAAGGCAACTTCATGACCAAAGATGATGGGGAAGCCTGGAAATTTTTAGAAGATTTCGCTGAAAAATCTTTACAGTGGGAGGGTGTGAGTCAATCGTCTAGGGATGGTAATGATATTTCCATAGGAGTTAGAGCTGACATTTCGGCTATGCAAAAGAAACTCGAGACTATGGAAAACAAATTTTTAGCCGCCCTAAGTCAAATGTCACTCTCCAAAACTGTATGTGGATGTTGTTCTGATCCATCACATCTCACGGAAGAATGTCCACGAAATTCTTCGTTTCAAGGTCACGAGCATACCAATGCCGCATTTCAAAGACCTAGAAACAATCCATCTTCTTCCACATATAATCAGGGTTGGAGGAATCACCCTAACTTTGCTTGGAACCAACCACAATCTCAAAACACGGTTCCAACCCAACACAATTTCCAAAGGGTCCCTCCACCACAACAGCAACCACAACTTCAATTGAGTCAGCACCCCTTCCAATCACAAAACTTCCAAAATCCGGCCAACACCTTTGCACCACATGAAAACTCTTTGCAATTGACCGGTACAGATAACACCTCTGCACTAGCACAAACCATGGATACTTTCATGAAACAATTCATCCAAGGGACGGCAAGTTTGCAGTCTTCCGTCGAGAATGTGATGAAAATCATTGTCTCTCAAAATGAGAATATCAAATCGATGGAAGCACAAATTGCACAACTAAAAGCCGAAATGAGTGCAAGAGAGAAAGGGAAACTTCCAGCTCAACCTTTACCCAATCCTGGCTATTCACATCATGTGGATGCAATCACGTTGAGATTTGGAAGAGTGCTTGACAATCACGTTGGGGAAGAGTTTGATGATACTGATAAATCAATCAATAACTCCCCGGCTGAGACCTTTACTCACACACACACTTCTACTTCTGACCCCAGTTCTTCTACCCCACCACCTTCTTATGAGCCTCACTTCGATTCTTGATATTTGGATTGGAAATCATCAATTGACACTTCTTGATTTTAATGTTTTCTTGTTATAAGATCTAGATTTTTTCTAATTCTTGAAATTCAATTTACAAATCATGAATTGTTTCTTTTCTTTTCTTTAAAGTTTCAACTCATCTAAATCGAAACACAAAGTTACACTTTCCCTGTGGACGATCCGCACTTACTAACGCGCTACATTCGACACCGTTATTGATTGCGGTCAAAATATTTCTTTGGTTGTGATTTCATACAATTTTCTAAATACCGACACAACGAGAAACTCATCAATCAAATGGCGCCGTTGCCGGGGAAACGATCCTTTTTGGCCACTTCTAATGCTATCATCAACTGCCGTAATGGTTCTATGACCCTATCTTTCGGGAATAGGTCAATTGAGCTGAACATTTACAAGTTGGAAAGTGTACCCTCTGAACCTACTGCTCAGGTCTGTTCTGTCGACTTAATGGATGTCGACAGCAGTGAATTTGATGATCCTCCTGATACCGATCTTGACTCTTTTCATACGTTATTGTTTGACCCAACTATGTATCATACACATACGGACTCTTCCACCGAGATGTCCGGGTCAACAACTAACACTGATTATGAACCATTCTTAGAGTCTGAAGATCACCCCGCGCTTTGTGATGACATTATTCATCGGGGTATTGATGGAACTTTTGAGGAAATCTTCGCTGAAGAACTCGCATTTTTGAATGACACGGGTGTTGAGATGAATCCACATCCAATCACTGAAATTTAACCTCCACCCCTTCTTCTGAACTGTAAAAAGAATGCGAGTAATCCATCATAATCACTGCATCGTCTCTTTAAAATGAGACGCACACACACTCTCTTCCACCACTTAACCTTTCCCCACTTCTTCTTCCACCAACCAGAGCACTGCATTGACAAAATTTTTGAATGGTTGGTGTTGATATTCGGTCTTTGCAAAGCTTGGCATCGACCACTGATTTTTGACCCCCTCATGTAATTTTCAAAGATTAACATTGCTTAAGTTTGGGGGGGGGTACATTATCTGGCTCTTGAAAAGAAAATTTTACAAAATTTTGAGCCAAAAATAAGTTTGGGGGAGGGTCTTCACTTAAAAATTTTGCCCCCACTAATAAATTCCTCCCAGGCTTACAGGTTTTTCGAGATTTAGCAGAAGGCAACAGTGAGGACACTGTTGAAAACAAGTTTGGGGGAGGTTTGTGCTTATTTTCGCATCATTTGCATCATACTTTGCATAAGCACAAAACATTTTTAAAACCTATAAAAATTTAAAAATTTTCAAAAATATAAAAATATTTTTTGTACATAAATAAAAGATTAGATAGTGAAAAATTACATCCATGAGATTAGAAAAATTTAAGAAAACCAAGAAAATAGAAGTTTTCTTATACGAACTAGTAATAAGTAGTTATGAGCCGTTGTCCCAAGGATTAGTAAGATGAAGGATGTCACTAATCTGAGGATAAAAATAAGTCTGAAAAATAGTTTCTATTCTGGAAAGCCAAACATTTTGAACGTTGATACCCTGTTATTCGCACTTACACATGTCTTGAAGCCCGGGATAGTAGAGGATACCTTGAAATGCTCTTGTCTTAAAGCCGATGTATGAAGGAAATAAAAAAAAAGAGTGAATAAAAAATTATATAAAGTGGTGAGAAAAATGGACACTGGTTTTGTTATCGCCGAGGGCAATAAAAAATTTATAGCAAGGGTGCCTCTTCACCTAGTGCCCTAAGGCCAACTGGTCTGGGAGTCACTGCTAAGCCTGAGGTGGTGCAAGACGAGGAAAATACACCAAATAAGCAAGCACATGAGTAATCGGTCGGTTAGTACCTCAAGAAGTATTAACGGTCGCATGAAAGTGTGTGAGCAATCTCATCTAAATATTCATCAATTAAAAAGTACTGAGGCTGATGGGCAAGAGTATGATAGCTTGAATTGAATTCTCCGGGTGCAGGGATGTCTTTACACACACGCAGGGTTATATGATCGATGTTTGGAAGAAAGATAGGAATGAAGAATAAGAAGATGTTTTATTGAGGGAGGACGTGATTTCTGACATCTTTTCATGACCATTAAGATAGGGCTCATGACAACCGAAAAGCTAGCTTAGTTGGAAACCCTAATTTTCAAGGCTTTTCTTTTACAATTCTTGTCTTTAAATGTAATATTCATGATGTTCCTTTTATTATTGGATTTTGTGGGTGCAATCCGCTGAAAACCCTCAGGAGACAACACTCCTCCTACTAGGGACACCTAGAGGTTTAAAGGCTTGTTGTACGTGCTCAGTGCAATCGTGTTGCCTACGAAAGTGTGCTGGTTAGTTTTTCTCTTTCTTTATTTTCTCCTTCTCTTTTTAATAAAACAATTCGCTCGAGACGATCGAAAATAAGTTTGGGGGAATTTGATCAGTCGAAAATACTGCATTTTTAATACAGCAATTTCCCTATCATTTGCACTCATCTAGAAGTGTTCGGTATTCATAGTGCACATATTAGCAAAACATCTCTGAATTACCAGATTGCATGTGTTAGACTTTAAAACCGACACTTTTAAGGAAATTGTGTGTTTATCATGGCATCGCATCATCCTTGTATTGTGCAACACTTGTTTTGAGATTTGTGCAGGAAATTGCAGGAGCAAAGCCAAAAGAAGCTGATAAAAAATACACCAACTCCAAGTTTTGAGATCTGGTAGAAATATAGAGGGAAAAATAAAATTCAATATATCAGATAAAGGCCCATGAGACATCCCAAACAAGTACCAGAAGAACCAAGCTACAAAGCTTCAGAAGCGCCGCGGTTCCGCGGCGAGAGCCTGCTTGCGCCGTGGATCCGCGGCGCTATGGTGGCTTCAAAGGCTCAGATTTCTTGCACGTGTCTATAATAACGGTACAAGCTTCCAGAAGACTCCCGATTCTCCACGTGGCTTATCGAGAAGGCTCGGCTTAACAAACTTTTGGAGGGAAATTCAAATCTTGCTAACAAACTTTTGGAGGGAAATTCAAATTTAAATTCCTAGATCTAGGGTTTTGAGATCTATAAAAAGGATCCTAGATCTAGGGTTCATTAGTTAATCAATTCTTCATTCATCTCTTAATCTTTCACCCACAAGTTGAGTGACACGACTTGTGCGAAACCCTAACCCTAATTCTAATCCAAATTCAAGATCTCGAGTACCAAATCAAGCAAGAAGCCTTCAACCTTTTAGGAGCGGAGCCGATCTTCAATCGGGCAAGTGATCCAAGCCGATCCGCGACTCAAGGAGACGAGCGAAGCCAAATCGACGATCGAGTTCTTCTTCTTGTAGTTCTTGAGCGATTGTAACGAAATTGTTGATATAAATAAAAGGTGAAATTCTTTAATCTTGCTTTCTTTAAATTCTTGCATCATGATTCGATCTCAATTTGTGATTGTGATTCTTGTTGTGATGTTTGAGTAAAACTCCGCTCGTAAAGGAGTCGAGACGATCAATAGAATGATGATGATTTAGATCTTTTTACAATTCTTAAATCCTATAACGATTGTAAATTCTTGTGAATCAAATGATCGATGACCTAGTTTCAGGACGATCCTTTCTTGATTGTGTTCATTCAAAACTAAGGAACAACGATTGATCATTTGATTAACTAGAAGCTAGAATTTGAATGAGATTCATCGAAAGGATAAAGGATAAGACGAGGAAACCCTAGCTTCTTCGCAAGATCCTTAACCTCGACGAATAATCATCGATCTAGTATCAATTCGTTAATGGATAAGAACATGAAATCTTTAGATCTCATCACATCTATAGATCCGATCGATTCCTACGAGCCTCATTTCGATTCTTGATATTTGGTTTGGAAAATCATCAAATTCTCAATTCTTGTTATTAGATCTAGATTTTCTAATTCTTGAACTTCAATTACAAATCATGAATTGTTTCTTTTCTTTTCTTTAAAGTTTCGAATCATCTAATTCGAAAGACGAACGATTACACTTTCCCTGTGGACGATCCGCACTTACTAACGCGCTACATTCGACACCGTTATTGATTGCGGTCAAAATATTTTTGGTTATGATTTCTACACAATTTCCAACTACACATCCGGAAATCGTTTCAATCAACAACATATCTCGAATCCAAATCCAGTATACCATGGTATGTAATCTCATAACCGTGTGCAATCGCGTGCACAAAATACGTATCAATGCACTGCAAGCATATGTGAACTATACTGAGTGCAAAAACCAAATCGTGTGCGTACCATATGCACAAAATCAACCCAACTGTATGAAATCCATGAAATCATAAACATGTGCAGCCAAGGCACAAAAACGATATCAAGTGCAATAACTATGCATAAAATATAAATACTCAGTAGGTGCAACCATGGTGCACGAAAACAAATATCATGAAACTCAGCCATCAAAACTCAATCATGCGAATAGATCGCCCAAAATACCGAACCAAGTATGGAGGAATAGTCCCGCTCAAGCACATCCTTTAAGAATCTCTGGCCAACTGTCGTGGTTACCCATAACATGTCTCGTTGACGATGCCGAACTCTGGCCTATTGGGTGTGCACAATATGACCGCTTCTGGGTCCAAGTCTTCTCGTTTAGTGTTCCATAAAGGTCCTGTAGAAGTCTCCCTCAAAATCTCGTTTCTGCCGAATTACCCGAAAGTCATCGTTTTTTACTAAATCTGTTTCTTATTCTGGAATGGCTGCATACTCATCGCGACTCCTTCTGGAAGATATATCCATATACAACGCTTCTGCATGCGTATCACATCTCTGATGTCAGCGGAGTGGAACGTCATCTCGTCAAGATCTCGTATGAACCTCTTACTCCACTCTTCTCTAATGTCGACTGCTTCGGACTCGTTTCTTCGTGGCTGCATGGACTGCGCTCCAATGGCTATACTCGTATCTGGAGTTTCCCAAGCAATGTATCCCATCACATGATATCCGAATGATGTCGAACTTTTCGATCGATTCGTCAAGGTTCCATAATCCCCCAAGAGCTCAACATCTTGAGTACAGTTTAGTAGTATCGAGTACATGCCACAGTGCTTATGGACCAACCATAGAAGGGCAAACCTAAGCCTCATTAATGGCACCGCGGAACTGTCGCAAACTCTAAGGTTCAAAGGCTTTCACATGGTCATTATGTCGAGTTAGGGTTTCATTCTTCTAGAGGGTCCGTAGAGTTACTTGCATGTTGTCTTCAAATACTTTAAACTTGGAAAATGGGTTTCTGATATTCGATCGTCTCTATCGACTCCCAACGTATCCGTGTGAAGTCTCCTCAAGCTGGAATCAATCAATCTGGTGACCTCACATCGGGGTAAGTGAACGAACCACTTGTCCTAGTCATTCATCCTCAGGTGACTAGCGACCTTCTATCATATCTCTAAGTATATACCCATGCTGCAGTAGCTCCAACATCTGGGGCGATATCTCGTCGCTCGCAGCAACAACTGGCTCATTTGTCTGCACGCTGAACAGTGCCTCAATCATCAAGAATAATCTGTGCATTTATGGTCATCTAAATCTGGCTGGCCTCTATCATTGGCTTAATCCTCTGGTGCTGATCTGCACATCCGAGTAATCTCATAACATCGATCCATCAAACGGTCATGGCGCGAAGACACAATAAAACGACGCCTCTCTACGCAATCGTATGTCCCTGGAATCACGCCCTGATCAGTCCTCGTCCGTGACGAGATCGTGCTGACAGCAACTATAGCCGTAGCTCTCTCTGCCCGTGTAATCGTGGCAGCAAAACTATAACTGGTACTGATGAGGATAGATCATAGGAATGAATGCAATACTGAGCAAAGAAATGTACATCCTAAGGCTTCTTAAGCAGAGTATCGTATCGTAAGTATGCCGCGGAACATACACAGGGTATCTCACTCTACTTGAGTCACCTACTCCATCAACCAAGGGTCATCTTACACTCCGAAGGTAAAACCTAACGCTTTGATACCAACTTTGTCACGACCCGAAAAGTACGGAACATAACCGGCACTCAAATTACGAAACGTCTCGAGGCGTACGTAATCTAAGTAAGCCGAAACCCAGAAATCAAAACCAAGTAAAGCAGTAGAGTGAAGGAAAAACCAATTTTAAAGCAAGGAGTTTAACAACATAAGCCGATGTATGCATTTTTAAAATCTCAAGTCTTTTCTGAAAATTTTGGCAGAGTTTCCTTTGTAAAAATAGGCCCCAAATGGGGTACAACATGAATAGTATACGAAATGATAAAAGGCATCCCCAAGAGGGAGCTAGCTCTTCGTCAAACGACGGGAACAACCACGCAACCACAAAGATATACAACGCCGAAGGGCGAGGATCAAAACTCAAAAGGAACTCAAAAACAGCATGAAAAACCCGTAATAATACAACGCGCGACTCTAAGGTCGAAATAATACACTGGTCTTCTATCTCTATCAAATATACAAGTCTGGTTGATGGAGTTTACTAGATACAACAAAATATAAATTTAAATACAAGGGTGGTCATGAAGCAAATGAAACCACCTACCAAAGCAATCATTCGGAAGGAACAGTGTGCCAGTAAGGCCGCAACGAAACCTGTACAGCAAAACTTGCAAGGAACTGTGGCACAACGGGGGTGAGTTGCCAACTCGTGAGTAGAAAACATCTACAAGTAGAAATCGCATGTATAACACAATCCTAGGTCATACGATCAGTAATATCCTCAAAATAATAATATGGCCTGAAGCATAATATAAAGGTAAGGGTAAACATCTATCCATAAGTGTCCCTCTACACACAAGTGCAATACCACGTGCTCGTGTCAGTGCCTCAGGTAACAACATGTCACTAAAATGATGTACAAATGTCAGGTAGCAATATGTCACTAAAATAATGTACAAATGCATATAATGAGAACAGAGTACATCATGAATCGAAGAACTGTTTTTCTTTATTTAATGAGATTTCTGTATGTATATAAATCGAGATACCATTAATGAAATCAACATAGAATCTGTGTCAAGTTTCGACACAAAACACAAATCTCAATATCTCAATATCTAAAAACCTCGGGCTCCGTCAGTCCGGATCGGCCCATATCATCAATCTTACGACTACGAACGGTATCCTCCGGATATCTGCCGCACCAGAAAATCACCGGTAGGCAGTCTGCCCCTGCCAGGCTCACCGACGACAACTCGATCTTCTTGCCCCGGGGCACCAAACCGGTCCCACCATGTACCCATAGACGGTTCATCCAACTCATCGAATCGGGTCTCGAAAACTATCTCAGAACCGAGAAAACATCATGGTGGACACTACTCATCATATCAAGGAAAACCGCATTTTTTCTCTTTAAAATAAATCATCAGTTTATAAAACTTTCACATGTGGTTTCCAAATCCAGAAATCTCAAGAGGATCCAAAATCATCAAATCACCATGTCAATGAACAGTAAAAACGGCATAAATCTCAATAATACTGCATAACCAATGAATATATCAATGCATCTGATATCATGGAATAAATGCAATAGTTAACTAGCATATGAAGCTATAACATATTGCAACTATCAGCTAGCAAGCTATGTCAATGAAATAGTATTTCCTAAGTGTACGTGACATGGCAATTACCGATGATGATGTGTGTGAGCCGGCAAACAAGTGTATGTGGAGCATACGCATCATCGGTAATGGTGCTGGTGTCCTGACAGCAGGGTTTCATAATAATTACAGATAACATATGTATAAGCATGTAATGCGATGCAACATCATGAAAATACAGAAAGTGATATAGTAGCAGCAACACTGAAGAATAAACCTACCCAATATACGAGTCATACAGTTTTGGTATTTAAAATACTCACGATTCACTGCATTTGAAAACAGGTATGACTCGAGCCCAGTCAAAAGGGTAATTAAATCCACCTAGTCTGAGTCGATCTATATATATCTAGTAGTCGGTGATCTCGCCTCAATAGTATCACGTACGATACAATATACACATATGACATTCTCGAGTCAAGAGTGCGGATCTAACATCATAATTATATCCCGTACGGCAAATCTATCGTACGGCATCCCAAATCTGGGTACGGTCAAATATCATATTTATCTCATTACTCATCTGATATCCTTATCATCACGTATCATGAACATGGGGGTACTGATCTAAGTCTAGTACAATACTAATATCATCAACATATATGTACGCGTGTGTGTGAAAATGTAGGGTTCCTAGGCACACTATAGAGGTCTCACAAGGCATCAACCATGCCAATTTCAAATTTTATGGGTGTCGAGAAACCCTAATACGGATCGTCGACTAGAAATTTAGGCGAAACAGTAAACTAGTTAACATCTTAACTAAAGGAGAGAGGCTACAACCTTTGTAGATCCGGTTCTCCACTTCCTTAGCTCCACGTAGGCGTCCTCTCGCTGTCCATCTCGAATCCCGAACTCAAACGTCGGCTTCATCGGAGAATTGGGCGGACTAGGTCGTCGGCTTCGTGCCGAAGATGATCTACGTCGAGGCATCACAAGTTCAAGCTCCGACTTCACAAAGTTGTGAAACTTGTGAAGAAAACACCCAAAACAACTTGGCAAGAGGTAGAGGGTGAAGAAATAGGAGGTGGGTTCACTTTAGAATTGGATTTCTCTCACTTTAGCTCAAGTTGCCATTGATGGACTTAAGCTTTTCTTGAAGAAGAAGATGATGAAGAAGAAAGAATATGATAAGTGTTGTTAAAAGAATAATAAAAATCAATACTTATCATCTTCTAACCTTGGTTAAGTGTAGAGAATAGACCATGGTCAAGTGAGAATGGTTAGGGTTAAGGATGATGACAAAATGGTCACTTTAGTCAAAGCTTCATGAAGCTTCATGAAAGAAACCATTTTGTTATCTTTTATTTATTTATCAAAAAAGAATAGATAAATAAATAAGTAAATAAATAAATCAAAACCCTAACTATTATCATAACCATGGTTTAAGTCTTAACACAAAACCAATTTACATGCATCATCAAACATGACATATTGTAGTGCACAAAAGTATATCACATATACAACTTGTGAACTACAAGTGAGAAAATCCTATTAAAGTGAACCAATACTAGTTAATGCAAAGTAATATATCAAATATATAATTATACATTAAATCATTAAATCAACACTTGATTCAATGATCCGGTCATGTCGCACATAACCGACTAGTATCCAATGTATCGACTTATCGAATCAATCTACGATTCGATAACTAGGTTATATCGCATATAACCAATCGAAACATTCAACGGGAGAATGAAATACGGTATCACATACACACATTATTCTCGGTCCTGCACATATCTCATATGCGCTCCTATTTCGTTTCGCTTGAGCCAGGAAACCTCTGTATAGGACTCTAAAGACTCGTCAATACGCCGGTAGCAGATGATGATCATATCAAGCACCCACAAGCCGCAAGCGGTCTGCTAAACGTAACGGCCATCCGGGTATTGAGCGATCAGAAGATCGACGAGCTAGCCCGCTCACACTCCTGTGAATCCAACCAGTAACACCTACCGTACAGTCCGGTCTGTTCGTCTGATATGTCGCATATCAAGTCTAGGGGTGGTATACGTCAGACCCCAATAACCGATAAGTCGTGCCGATGTGAGGCTCATAACGGTTCGAGAAACTACTGGTAACACTTACCAGCAAATCTCTGATCAGCCCTGGCCAGGGACTTCCCTGTTACGGCCAATCAAGCACAGCGCAACATCAACCACCAATACCGGGAGAGACGAAACCCCTCCTATCGCTCATTGCCTCCATGTGACTCGGGACTGTATCCAAAGACCACCGTTTTGCACGCCCTCATGGACGTGGTAAGGTGGAGATCAAAGCACAGTGGGAATCACACAAGACTCTATGACGATCTCGGGTCTACAGACTAACCTGTACAAGTGTCACCTGAGAACTGCCATCTGACGTGAGGTATAATACCATCTGGGAGTTCTCGGCGAGTCCGTCTAGTGTACCCAGTCTCCACTGAGCACCCGTATACCATCTCTGATGTCAAACACCAATGGATATGGGATCATCCATCGCCCATCTAATGGGTCGAGAAGCGTATACGCTAGTCTACACTGGTATATCGATGCCCCGTCTCGATACACCCACGACTAGGGACTTTGAAGGATGTACTTATGGACTACCATGTCCCCACTAGTATGATCTGCATCATAGTCCAGGTAGTCAAGTACACATCCTAAGGGCTTTATCAACATGTAACTATAAGATTTAAAAAGACAAGTGTACATGTTAAGATAAAGAATAACAAGATAGCATACTATCATATCGAGCAAGAAAGTCATCTCTATATATATGTCCAAGCATCCAATATAATATACATCATCCGTACAATACTGGCCTCTAGGGCATACATACAACTAACAATCTCCCTCTTGCACTAGGGCCAGCTGCTGTATTATCGCATACCGAGCATCCCGAAGAGTCTCTCAAACTGTATCTGAGGAATGGCTTTCGTGAGTGGATCCGCCGTGTTGTTCTTAGTGTCAACCCTCCTGACCTCGATCTCCCGGCGATCAACTATCTTCCGGATCAGGTGATACCGCCTCAGAATATGCCTGGATAGCTGATGGGACCTGGGTTCCTTGGCCAAAACCACTGCTCCATTGTTATCGCAATACAAAGGTATTGGATGCTCAATGGATGGAACCACTCCAAGTTCAGCAATGAACTTCTTGATCCAGACAGCCTCTTTAGCAGCATCGTTGGCAGCGATGTATTCAGCCTCCATCGTCGAGTCTGCCACGGTTTCCTGCTTGGAACTCTTCCAGCTAACCGCCCCTCCGTAAAGGGTAAAGACAAATCCCGACTGCGACTTGGAGTCGTCCTTATCACTCTGGAAGCTGGAATCGGTAAAGGACTCCACTTGGAGTTCTCCGTTACCATACACCAAGAGCATCTCTTTAGTCCTTCGTAAGTACTTGAGAATGCTCTTTACAGCTGTCCAGTGACTCTCTCCAGGATCAGCTTGATACCTGCTCACTACACTTAGTGAGTATGCTACATCGGGTCTGGTACACAGCATCGCGTACATGATAGAGCCTACAGCCGAAGCATAATCCCTTGCATGCGAGCTCTCTCCAAATCAGTCTTGGGAGACATCTCTTTGGAGAGAGTGACTCCAGAGATCGTGGGCAAGTTCCCACGCTTGGATTGTTCCATACTAAACCTCTTTAGTATGGTGTCAATGTACCTGGATTGGGACAATCCCAATATCCTTTTGGATCTATCTCTATAGATCCTAATTCCCAATATGCAGGAGGCATCACCAAGATCTTTCATCGAGAATCTTTGTGATAAGAAGAGCTTGACCGATTGCAGCATAGGAATATCATTTCCTATCAAGAGTATGTCGTCCACGTACAATACGAGGAAGACAACCTTACTCTCTGCCACCTTCTTGTAGATACAAGGTTCATCTGGGTTTTTGACGAAATCAAACTCTTTGATAATGACGTCAAAGCAGATGTTCCAACTCCGCGACGCTTGCTTTAATCCGTAAATGGATTTAAGCAGCTTGCACACCTTCCCGCTGCTCCCACTATCTACGAAGCCCTCTGGCTGAGTCATGTACACGCACTCTTCTAAATCACCATTTAGAAAGGCGGTCTTAACATCCATTTGCCAGATTTCGTAATCATGATATGCAGCAATGGCAAGCATGATCCGGATGGATTTAAGCATAGCCACTGGAGAAAAGGTTTCGTCATAGTCCATACCTGGTCTTTGACGAAAACCTTTTGCAACAAGTCTAGCTTTGAAAGTCTCCACTTTCCCATCTACACCAAGTTTCTTCTTGAAGATCCACTTGCTCCCAATGGGTTTTACCCCTTCAGGAGCAACGTCCAAAGTCCATACTTTGTTGGTGTACATGCATTCCATCTCGGACCGCATAGCATCCAGCCATTTCACTGAGTCCCTACTCGTGATGGCCTGCTCGAAGCTAGTTGGGTCATCATCCTCCATGATGCAATCCTCGCTTCCACCGTCAATGAGAAAACCGTAGTATCTCTCTGGTGGACGAGAAACCCTACTAGATCGGCGGAGAGGCTGGGGTTCGTCGAGTTCTACTGAATTCTCTGGTTCTACCAAGTCTTCTGTTATAGTTTGTGTCGCTGGAACCTCTTCCAGTTATACCTCAATGCCACTTATCTGTTTCATAAGAAAATTTTTTTCTAAGAAAGTGGCATGTCGAGAACCAAACACTTTTTGTTCCTCGGAGTGGTAGAAGATATACCCTCGCGAATGTTTGGGATATCCAACAAACTTACATAGAACAGACCTTGCCTCGAGTTTGTCCGGATTTTGTGTTTTAACATAGGCTGGACAACCCCATATCTGAATAAAATTAAGACATGGTCTCTTGCCATTCCATATCTCATATGGAGTGGTAGGCACTGATTTGGTCGGAACTCTATTCAGTAGGTATGCAGCAGTTTCCAGTGCATATCCCCAGAAGGAAATAGGTAACTCAGCTGTACTTATCATAGAGCGCACCATATCTAATAGGGTGCGATTTCTCCGCTCCGATACACCGTTGTGCTGTGGTGTATAAGGAGGAGTAAGCTGAGAGAGAATCCCATTCTCTTTTAGATAATCTCTGAATTCGTTACTTAAGTATTCTCCTCCTCGATCAGATCGAAGGATCTTAATACTTTTGCCCGTTTGGTTCTCTACTTCTTGTTTATATTCTCTAAATTTCTCAAAAGCTTCTGATTTGTGTTTCATCAGGAACACATATCCGAATCTAGAGAGATCGTCAGTGAATGTAATGAAGTACGAAGAACCATCCCTGGCATGTGTAGACATGGGACCGCATACATCACTATGTATTAGTCCCAAGAGTTCGGTAACTCTTTCTCCGTGTCCTGTAAACGGAGTTTTGGTCATCTTGCCTTTGAGACATGACTGGCAAGTGTCATAAGATGAAAATTCAAATGAATTTAAATATCCATCCTTATGCAACTTAGCAAGTCGTGTCACATTGATGTGACCCAGTCTACAATGCCACAAGAATGATTCGTTTAGTTCAGAACTCTTCCTCTTGTGTGTGTTTTGTAAATTGAGGACTGTATTTTGATTGAGAATGAATATGCCATTATACAACGAGCCTGATGCAACCAACTTTTGATCTAGGAATATGTTCATAACATTACCCTGTAATACAAAATTATATCCTTCTTTACTTAATAAAGAAACTGATATCATGTTGCACATCATGTTCGGTATATAATAGCATTCATTTAGAATCAGTGTATCACCACTTGGTAATACAAGGTGATATTCGCCAACTGCTTTGGCTGCAACATTTGCCCCATTCCCAACTTGAACGGAATGATCACCTTTTCCCAGTTCTCTACCTTTTCGTAGCCCATGTAACTGTTTACATATGTGGGATCCTGATCCGGTATCTAATACCCAGGACGTAGGGAGAACTGAGAAACAGTTCTCAATAACTAACACACCTGTAGAAGATGCATCAACATGCATGTTCTTTTGGGCGGCTTGAGAATCCAGATATTCTCCTGTTTCCTGTTCATTCTTATAACACTTATAAGATAGAACGGGTTCAACGTTCCCCTGCACAGTATAACATGCGGGTTCGGTCAATACATCCATATTATTATCTTCATTAGGGCATGAAATGGTCGCTACCTGGAGAGAGAGAGAAGAAAACACTTTAGCGTATGCTCGTGCAAGATCAGATTGGTTATTATCTTATCTAATCAGGATGGCTCCCACTGCTTTTTATCAAATCTTCCTTCAAACCCTAAAAGGAAAGATTAGCCGGGATTAATTACACACTACAAGTTCGCCAATCTTTCAGCCAGGTCAGTGTCGGTACTTTGAGGGAGGTCCCCCGTGCTCTCGCACGAACCTAATTAATGTAAACCTCGTTTTCCCAGAGGCGTAACCCCGTTGACACCTTTCTAGACACCTACTTGATCAGCTAATTGCAATGTGTAAAACTCTCCCAGGAGTAACTCTTACTCGCAGTGGGTATCGGGATCCAACTATCTCATAGAAGGTATGCAATCTCATTGCAAATTTCAACACTTGAAATTCCCGATAATATTTTGCCCCTAGCGTCCTATGACCTTGACGGAGGCCATACAACCCATAGTCGGCTAGTCAAGTTCAACCCGTCATTTCCTGATTGAATTAAACCCACCCGCACGACCCTTGACGGAGGCCAAACAACGCCGTACGAATACCCTAATCCAATCGCATCATATGCAAGCAGATAAGCACTAGTTAGCTACCGTACACTGCGCCTTGACGGAGGCCAAACTACCGCAGCACGAATACTAAATAGTACTTATCTGAAATGACGGAGGGCTACGCAGGTTTTTCATAAAAACCATGAGCGTAATGAACTTGATATCGTTGTAGAATCAAATGAAGTTTTGAAATGGAGTGATTTTGATGCTTTTCTAGTTTTGCTAAAGGGGTCACTCCCGGTGAAGGGATTGTCGGCCCTTTCCTCGTCGAATGAGGTGCGGGATATATCATATATATCACTGTGCAAAGCAGAAACTATAGAAGCTATCAAAAACAAACCGAGTGTGTAGCATCTGCCAGTTATTGCTAAAGGAGTCACTCCCGGTGAAGGGATCTCGGTCCTTTCCTCATCGAATAAGGTGCAGGATATATCACATATACCGCTGTGCAAAGCAAGAACTGTAGCTACTCGTTTTATTTAAAATTTGATTCTACAACATCTTAGGTTTCTTTTCTTTCATTAATCACATTAATGAAGTCCCATCATTTAAGTACCTAAACATCACAGATAAATACGACGTACACTTATGCCATCCGCATTCGCCTCGATGTCCCCTCGTGCACCGTTAGGTTAGGTAACTAACGACAGAGCAGGGCAGGGCTAGCGCGGGTGTAAAACATAAGTAACGCCTATATAATATATCATATATACTATATACTGTATTTATCACAGAACATCACATGATCACATCACAGATATCGCAGCAGAAGAAACATATGAAATATTGGATATACTAGGACGTCCGTGTTTTCAATACGAGCCAGTATAAAACACGGATTCCACGGTCGTGATGAATAGCCAATCCCACACCCCTAGACCCCTACGAGAGTGGCAAGCAACCCTACCAATTCTAGGGTTAGGAGACCCGGACTCGACTCCTCGAGTTGGTCTCCCCCTGGACCCCAGAACCCGGTTACTTGTGCTCCCCTCCTTGGGTCTATCCTAATGCGGAAAAGTAAATAATATACAAAAGGTGACAACTTCCGCTACCTAGAAGTGCCCCAAATAAAAGAATATTACATACAAGTTTTTACATGAATGAAAATGAAAAACACTCATCTCACATAAAAACCCCTGGCTATTCAAACACGACGATCCAACATAACATATCCAGCAACACATAACATCACATGTCATCAACGTAAGTAAATATGCGCATCCCAATTGTCGTTGACATATAGCAACGAAACCGGCGATATGTCATATTACACTTACGGTCACAGAAAAGAAAGTGTAAAACTACAATAGTTGGAATCCGCAACCTCTTTAGACATCACATGCCTAATCAAATGAAATACTTAGACATCACATGCCTAACAGTTATAAACCCCGCATTTTAGTCTCATTATCGAAAACTCTTTTCAATATCAAGTGAAACTAAACCGCTAGATTTATAACATTCATTCAGTTATCTCATAACTGTTTGTGAATTCCAATTATTGTATCACATTACAGATAAACAGAAAATGTTAAACTTTCCGATCGTACAGTCGAATACCCAAGTTTTCCCGATACAGCTCAACACATGAAATAAGTCTAACAACATTCAGTTCGTGCCTCAGTACCAACGGTCCAGCCGTAGAAGGGTCAAGCCAACGCCTCACATGTGGCATGCCGTACTGCCCCAAACCCGAAGGTTCAAAGGGCAGTTCAAGACGGTCACATAATCGAGTTAAGGTTTGTTGTCTTCTAGAGGGTCCATCGCGTTACTTGCACTACTTAGAACGTCGTTAAACTACGGAAAAATCCAACACTTGGAAATTTCCCGACAGGGGAAAAATTGGGTATTTATATCCGGTCGAACTTTTTAACATATTCTAAAATTTATCCGGAAAGCCACATAGACAAAATCTGATACTCCGATCGAAACACCGAATCCCCAAAACAATCCCAGAAAATTCAACTCTTGAATAAATATTAAAAATTCCCATAAAACTCAGCACCAGAAAAGAGGAATTACTGTGCAAAAATTATTGCGCATTGTGAACAGTAGGCGGCGGAACCGCGGCAGAAGCCATGCTTCTGCCGCGTTTCCGCGGCGGTTTAGACGTATCATGAGCTCGTTTTGCACCATAATTCTTATATCTTCATGCTGATATTTTTAAGAATTTTTAATATGGAAAAATCCTATTTTTTAGAAAAAGTCCAGAGAGCAATATTTGAGTTGGGGTTTCGGGTCGATCGGACTTCAAACTCTGTCTAGACTTCGCCTAAGGCTCTAGCTAGGCTCTGATACCACTGTAGGGTTCCTAGGCACACTATAGAGGTCTCACAAGGCATCAACCATGCCAATTTCAAATTTTATGGGTGCCGAGAAACCCTAATACGGATCGTCGACTAGAAATTTAGGCGAAACAGTAAACTAGTTAACATCTTAACTAAAGGAGAGAGGCTACAACCTTTGTAGATCCGGTTCTCCACTTCCTTAGCTCCACGTAGGCGTCCTCTCGCTGTCCATCTCGAATCCCGAACTCAAACGTCGGCTTCATCGGAGAATTGGGCGGACTAGGTCGTCGGCTTCGTGCCGAAGATGATCTACGTCGAGGCATCACAAGTTCAAGCTCCGACTTCACAAAGTTGTGAAACTTGTGAAGAAAACACCCAAAACAACTTGGCAAGAGGTAGAGGGTGAATAAATAGGAGGTGGGTTCACTTTAGAATTGGATTTCTCTCACTTTAGCTCAAGTTGCCATTGATGGACTTAAGCTTTTCTTGAAGAAGAAGATGATGAAGAAGAAAGAATATGATAAGTGTTGTTAAAAGAATAATAAAAATCAATACTTATCATCTTCTAACGTTGGTTAAGTGTAGAGAATAGACCATGGTCAAGTGAGAATGGTTAGGGTTAAGGATGATGACAAAATGGTCACTTTAGTCAAAGCTTCATGAAGCTTCATCAAGCTTCATGAAGCTTCATCAAGCTTCATGAAAGAAACCATTTTGTTATCTTTTATTTATTTATCAAAAAAGAATAGATAAATAAATAAGTAAATAAATCAAAACCCTAACTATTATCATAACCATGGTTTAAGTCTTAACACAAAACCAATTTACATGCATCATCAAACATGACACATTGTAGTGCACAAAAGTATATCATATATACAACTTGTGAACTACAAGTGAGAAAATCCTATTAAAGTGAACCAATACTAGTTAATGCAAAGTAATATATCAAATATATAATTATACATTAAATCATTAAATCAACACTTGATTCAATGATCCGGTCATGTCGCACATAACCGACTAGTATCCAATGTATCGACTTATCGAATCAATCTACGATTCGATAACTAGGTTATATCGCATATAACCAATCGAAACATTCATCGCGAGAATGAAATACGGTATCACATACACGCATTATTCTCGGTCCTGCACATATTTCATATGCGCTCCTATTTCGTTTCGCTTGAGCCAGGAAACCTCTGTGTAGGACTCTAAAGACTCGTCAATACGCCGGTAGCAGATGATGATCATATCAAGCACCCACAAGCCGCAAGCGGTCTGCTAAACGTAACGGCCATCCGGGTATTGAGCGATCAGAAGATCGACGAGCTAGCCCGCTCACACTCCTGTGAATCCAACCAGTAACACCTACCGTACAGTCCGGTCTGTTCGTCTGATATGTCGCATATCAAGTCTAGGGGTGGTATACGTCAGACCCCAATAACCGATAAGTCATGCCGATGTGAGGCTCATAACGGGTCGAGAAACTACTGGTAACACTTACCAGCAAATCTCTGATCAGCCCTGGCCAGGGACTTCCCTGTTACGGCCAATCAAGCACAGCGCAACATCAACCACCAATACCGGGAGAGACGAAACCCCTCCTATCGCTCATTGCCTCCATGTGACTCGGGACTGTACCCAAAGACCACCGTTTTGCACGCCCTCATGGACGTGGTAAGGTGGAGATCAAAGCACAGTGGGAATCACACAAGACTCTATGACGATCTCGGGTCTACAGACTAACCTGTACAAGTGTCACCTGAGAACTGCCATCTGACGTGAGGTATAATACCATCTGGGAGTTCTCGGCGAGTCCGTCCAGTGTACCCAGTCTCCACTGAGCACCCGTATACCATCTCTGATGTCAAACACCAATGGATATGGGATCATCCATCGCCCATCTCATGGGTCGAGAAGCGTATACGCTAGTCTACACTGGTATATCGATGCCCCGTCTCGATACACCCACGACTAGGGACCTTGAAGGATGTACTTATGGACTACCATGTCCCCACTAGTATGATCTGCATCATAGTCCAGGTAGTCAAGTACACATCCTAAGGGCTTTATCAACATATAACTATAAGACAGTTTAAAAAGACAAGTGTACATGTTAAGATAAAGAATAACCAGATAGAATACTATCATATCGAGCAAGAAAGTCATCTCTATATATATGTCCAAGCATCCAATATAATATACATCATCCGTACAATACTGGCCTCTAGGGCATACATACAACTAATAGAAAACACATCGCCCATCAATCCGCTAATATCATGTCGTATCTCATACTACGCACCTAATCACATCACCGATCTCACGGCATCATGCCTAATCTTATCGACTCATCTCCAAATACCATATACTATCCTCAACATCCGTGTATACGTGTATGTATATATATATTAGCACCAAAACATCTACGTAATCCTATATATATACATATGACGTATACAACACAAAACCATATCCCGTGTGTGTATATGTATGAGTACAAACTTTCTCTAGGGTTCACGACTAAGAAATCAACTAAATCACTTTCCTCAATCTCGCTAACACTAACTCAAGATCTCCTAACCTTTTCTTGCTAAGTGTTCAATCTCTCCATAACATATAAATGCATATCAATATCATATCACAACATTTCTTACGACTTTGCGGGGGTGCTATACGCCATCCACCCGACTTCTCCCCGTAGATATATATTTACTCACCTTTGCTTGCCGATGCCGATGTCGCCATGCGCTTGCTTGTCGCCTCTAAGTCTTCACGAGGGTATTTACATATAATAAACAATCGCAATTGCTATTAACATCAAGTCCATAAACCAAAACGGCACACGGATTGCCTATGGGTCAAAACCTATAGCCCACGCGTGCAAAAACGACTAAACAACCCTTGTTGTTGATGTACAAACATGCAACAACCCAATACGAATCCAAATATCAAGAATTAACATTTCAAAATACGGAAAACATAGTCAAAATCACACTAGAATGCTTCCAGATTTTGACTCAGGTCAAAAGTAGTTTCCAAAACAAGTCTAGGGTGTTGTATATGATGTATATGAGCTACTGGACCAACCCCGACACCCTACCCCACCAAGTGGCCGAGCACACTCCCTCAAAATCCGAGCTCGCCGGCCCTGGGTGCTCCAATGGGGTTCGTCTTTTTACAGGGGGTTCCTAGGGTCAAAAATGGGTCTCTGGTATTGTTTGCTACTCTCAAAAATCCCCTGGGTTGCTCCAGATTTCTCTGCACACTCCAAACACCCACAAAACCGACATGGATCAATTCTAAAGTTTTTATTCTCTGTTCTAAACTCAGTTCCAGGTCTCTAATTTGATCCCTAGGGTCTTAAACAGCCACCACACATCACTAATTCCCTAAAATCCTCAAACCCTTCTCTTGAATTTTCTAAACACCACATACCCTAACCAAAACACATTCTAAACTAATCTAGAATACAAGAAATCTAAAACTAAACTAAATGGAAGAATTTATACCTCCCTTAGGCCACTCAAGACAGCCCTAGCTCCCCAAAGTTGTCAAAATCCCATTTTGCTTGGTCCAATGTACTCCCCTTGAGCTTGTGCATGTTTTTAAAGAAATGGGTATTGGGTTTTGGTGAATATTTCATATAGGGGTCATCAGGGTAGAGGATGGAGGGAGATGAGGAAGAAGAAGAAGAAAATGGTGGAGGAATAATGAGGCAGCACCCTCCCTCTCTCAAGCATGGTCTCCTATTATAATTATGTCCCCTTTTCTCTCTCCTCAAGTCATCATTACACCCTTTTTCCATTATTTTTCTTTCTCACCAAAATAGAACCAAATACATAACACAAATGAAATGAAACAACATGTAACGTGTCATGGTGCACTAGCCATGAAAACTGTGGAAACACGGATTTGGCTTAATCGCGATTAGCGGTGCACTAATCGGGTTTTTATCAAAACTGCATATAATAAATTTTAAAAATGCCAAATCCTTTAAATATATTTTTAAATGAATAAATTATTTTAATTTCCATTTATTTCATAATTATAGGTATATATTTATACCCTTTTTCGAAAACCCCAATTTCGCAAATCGGGCAGTTTTCGGGTAATATATTATTTTAATATTAAATTCCAAAAATAATATTTTATATTTTCTGAAATGTTACAGTTAGAACACATCCCAAGCTTTTCCCAGATGCGCCGCTGTGAATAACTAGTCCTCCGGAACCATTTGGTACTGTCCAGATAGGAGAGGTTGTTAATCTTTGTTTCAGTGCTTCAAAAGCCGAAACACACTTCTCGGTCCATACAAACGGTACCTCCTTTCGTGTTAGCTTGGTCAATGGCTCTGCTATTCGGGCGAAGTTATCTACAAACTTTCTATAGTATCCAGCAAGCCTAAGGAAACTTCCGATCTCCCCGACATTCTTTGGAATTGGCCAATCATGAACAGCTGCAATCTTTTCAGGGTCAACGACAATTCCATCTCCGGATACAACATGACCCAAGAACTTTACTTCTTCAAGCCAAAAATCGCACTTGCTCATCTTAGCATATAACTTTTCTTGTCTCAACGTTTGCAATGCGATCATTAAGTGTTCTTCATGCACTTCTTTGCTCCTCGAATAGACCAGAATATCATCAATAAACACCACTATGAACTGGTCCAGGTATGGTGAAAAGATTCGGTTCATCAAGTCCATAAATATTGCCGGTGCGTTAGTAACTCCAAATGGTATCACTAAGTACTCGTAATGCCCATATCGAGTTCGGAACACCGTCTTGCAAATATCTTCTGATTTCACCCGAACTTGATGATATCTGGACTGTAAATCTAATTTCGAGAATACCCTCGCGCCACTGAGTTGATCGAATAATTCGCCGATGCGAGGGATTGGGTACCTGTTCTTAATAGTCACCCTATTTAATTCTCGATAGTCGATGCACATCCGTCGTGTGGCATACTTCTTCTTGACTAGAAGAACTGAAGCTCCCCATGGTGAACTGCTGCTACGAATCCAACCTTTCTCTAGTAATTCGGTATCTTGTTTCTTTACCTCTTCCAGTTCTACCGGCGCCATTGGATAATAAGCCTTTGAAGTCGGCGCTGCTCCAGAAATAAGATCAATAGCCAACTCCATATCTCGTTTTGGCGGTAAAACTGAGATGTCCTCGAACATATCCATAAAATCCCAAACTACTGTTGGTGCTTCTTCCTTGTTTACTTCCATCGATGAAAGAATGGCACTTGTCGGCCTAGTCCTAAATTCGAATGGCCCGACAGATCTGCTACCTCCCAAAAATATGAACTCCGGATGTCTGGGAATCTGAAAAGTCACTTTCTTTGCCCTACAATCAATGTGAGCATGGAAGATGCCAAGAAAATCCATTCCCAAGACAACATCGTAGCTTCCAGTATCAATCACCATGAAATCCGTGAATAACTCTCGTCCGCAAATAACAATCGAGCAACCCTTGCACTCACTGCTGGATACAATTCTCCCATTCCTAGAGTGTATGTCCCAGCAACTAGACAGGGCCATGTGTGGAATAGAGTGTGTACCAATAAACTTGGATGACATGAAGCAATGGGATGCACCTGAATCGAATAATGCCAATGCGGGAAAGTTATAAACAAGAAGGATACCTGAAACAACATTGTCCGACGCCTTGGCCTCCTCGGCCATCAAGGTGAAGGCCCGTGCTTGATTAGGCCTCTGAGTGATCAGCTTCTGCCCATAAATCTGCTTCTGCGGTGGTTTTTGAATATCGCCTCTCGATCGTAGCTTCGAAGGGCAAGCACTGATGGTATGGTCAGCTGATCCACAAACTAAACAAAGTTCGAGCCTCCTTCGACAGTCCTTTTGCGTGTATCCGGGTACATAGCAAAAGTCACAAATCGCACCGCTTTTCTGATCGAATAAAAAAGGCTTCTTCATAGGTGCAGTGCCTCGTTTGTTTACCAGAATGCTTCTGCGTACAGTACAGGAGTTCTGTTTGGCGTAAACGCCGCCTTACACACTACAATCTCTTGTTGTAGATTACCGTTTGCTTTTACCGATAAACTCTGCTGCTCCCTGTTGGGGCCAAAATTTACACCCCGGTTGATCAAGTCAAAATCAAAGTCAACCCCAAGCCAAACGGGTCCAAGCCCAGGCAAAGTGGGCCCATGCCCAAGTCAAACCCGAACATGAAGCGGCTGGCCTCCCCCATGCCAAGAAGAAAATTATGTAATAAATAAGTTTGATGTAATTTTAATGCATGAATGTAAAATAAATGGAAAAAAATCCAAATTTTTGTAAAGCCCATGGCTCATGTGCGAAAAGAAATAAGCACATGAGGCATGGGATGAGCAAAATGACATTTTTGTAAAGCCCAAGGGGCTATATGTAAATTTATAAGTCTATAAAAGGCAATATGATGATGAAATGAAGGATAATAATTGATTCCCCTCAAAAGTTAGGCTTTCTTTGCCTCCTTCTCTTTCCTCAAGGTTCTAATTCTTCTTCTTCTTTTTTGAATTAAATCAAGAGTTTAACTCTTCTTTTTCCAAAACGAAACAGTTTTTCACCATAAAACCCTTGAAGAGGAACCCAGATCTCCCATCAAATCTCTAAAAGCGGAGATTTTTAAGTCTCACCCCCTTTTTCTCCAAGATCCAGCCAACAGAGAGGAGGAAGAATGAGACCCATCTCCAAAAATCCCACTTTGGGAAGATCCAAGCCTCAATAGAAAACCTAGGGCTCAAGGAAGAAGAAAGGGGCCCCCTTTCATCATCTCCGAAGATCTCCCAGGAGTTTAACTCCACAAAAAAATATATAAAATAATAAAATCACTTTTTTTAGGAGTTTAACTCCAAAAGTCAATTGGGAGTACAACTCCTAGTACAGGGGCTAAGCTCTTTTGTCCTTCTTTTAGGAGTTTAACTCCAAAAGTCAATTGGGAGTATAACTCCCAGTATAGGGGCTAAGCCCCTTTTTCTACGGGCGCCCAGCGCCCGCATGCCGGGAACATGAGGCGCCGGCGTCCACGCGTCCTTCAAACGCTATTCACACACACACACACACACACACACACACACACACATATATACACACTCCACAACACTTTCCCCGTTAGAAAAAATTTCTAACGAGGCGCTGCCCCGCATCCCGCTAGGGGGCTACTAGCCCTCTTGATCCCAGCCCGGTATTCGGGTAGAGGGACCCCCGTAAACTCTGTGAGGCCCCTGATATACCTAAGACCTTTCAAAACACAACACACGCACACTGAACATTGAGTTCGCATGACCAGTTTGACCCGACAATCGAAGGTTCCTTCACTCCAAAGGCAAGGGGTAATTAATGACAGCTTAGTCCGCGGTTGCCGGAGATTTGGATCCCCACAATCAATAAACCCCCACCTACCCTAGGCAGGGGGAATCTGTAGTACACCTGACAAGCGACGCGTATTCCCATCTTAATGGGGTGACGAAAAACACCCTACAGACTCTGGCAAGCCCGGTGGGACCTTTTCTCTCCTCTCATATTTCGGGTTAAACATTCATGCGAACTCAATCAAAATACATATCAATATTTATACTGAAATAATGCTCTTTCATGCAGGATTTCAAGCAATCAAGCCTCAAGAAATGTCTCCAAGGACAAGCTCAACTCTCGACACAGCTTCTATCTCCTACACGATGAAGATGGATGCCAGGACGATCCTCCTGGCCAGTCTTGAGCGACAGTAGGAGGAGCCGCCTGTTAGTGTATATGCCCTAGGGGCCATTATTGTATTATACTAGTTTGTATATTACTTAATGGAAGCTTGGAATATTCACAGTTATATTAACAGTCTCGCTCAACATAGTAGTATGCTACTTGGTTTATATCTATCTTAATATGTGTATATGTTAGCAAATCGCAAATACATATTGGTAGAGACCTTAGAATCTTACTTGACTACCAGCGTTGTGATGGCAGTCATACTAGTGGGGGCTGGGTAGTCTACAAGCACATCCTTTTTCAGGTCCCTAGTCGTAGGATTATCGAGACAGGGCATCGATACTCCGGATTAGACTAGTGTGTATGCTTCTCATCCCAGTTGGGGAGATAGCCTGTCCCACAGCCATTAGTACGTTGTACTGGAGATAGTATACAGGTGCTCGTTGGGTTACGGGTACACCGGACAGGACTCGCAGGGAACTGTTGGTTGGTATTATACCCGTCGTCAGTTAACAGTTCCCAGGTGACATGAGTACAGTATAGTCCGCAGACTTGACACTGCTTCTTCGTCTCGAGTGTGTTCCCACTGTTCTTAGATTGCTACCCTACTACGGCTCAAAGGAGTCGTGCAAACAGGTAGCAGTTAGGTGCAGTCCCGAAGCACTTGGAGACAGTGGCGGTTAGATAGGATTCGTCTATCCCGGTATTGGGAGTTGATATCGCGCTGTATTTGGAAAGCCATTACGCAAAGTCCCTGGCCAGGGCAAACGAGATTTACTGGTAGCATTTCCAGTAGCTTCTCAAGGTGTAATGGGCTTCATTCCGACACGACTTATACCGCTTTTAGGGGACTGACGCTTGCCGCCCCCTAGGCCCGATATGCGATAGTCCTAGACGAACAGACCGGACTGTACGGAGATTGTCACATCAGGCTCAGTAGGAGTTCGGATGGGTTTCCTCATAGGCCTTCTTATCGACATCTACATGGGGACCGTTATGTACAGCTAGTACCGCTTGCGGCCTGTGGTTAAACCCACTGCCAGCGTAGTGTCGAGCCTTTAGAGTCCCACACAGAGAGTTTCCCTGCTTCAGACGAAACGATATAGAGGTCGTATGGTTTTACGACAAAGGTTCGGACACATACGTGTATTTATGCACGTACGATGTTCGGACAGATAATACTGGTGGGCTTTACTTTAAGCCAGATTCTAGTATTGGATTATTGGATTTATACAGTCTCAGTATTTCCGTATTTTTCCGGATGGGAGGGGCATTCTCGTAATTAGTCGAGAAGCTTCTAGAAGAAAGATGAGGTGGAGAGCTTAGGTGTAATTTGCATTAAATGAATTTGTGACTCATGAAGTGATTCATCCAAATGAGTTAATGAAGCATTTATTGCTTAATAGCTCATGAGATGATTCATTCATTTGTATTAAATGAAGCATGGTTGTAATTATCTATATGATTTATTTAATAATTATTATGCTTCATTATATACATAATGAGTTATATTTTCATTTCATTATTACAAACACATTCTCTCTCCTCAAGCTCTCTCTCTTCAAAAACCTAACCCTAATCCTCTCATGTGTTAAGATCCCAAGGGTTAGCAAGACTAATAGATCCTTAATCCTTTTCTATATCCTCTAGGTTACTTTGATTAGCAATCATAGCCACCTAGTTACCTCAAGTGAGAGGTTAAAACTTGGAGAAGGAACTCTCGTGTGGATCTTCTATCACATCGAGAAGGCCGATGAGGAGGTGAACAACAAGAACAAGAAGGACTAGAATCTTGAGGTATAATCATCTATCATAGTAGTTAATCACTTCTATATAACTGTTAGTTAGGGTTTAGCAAAGATCCGTATTGTTAGTCGATGTTAACTTAAACAAAATGATTGTTTTACCTATTCCGCCTCCCCGCATCATGTGGGGTGTCTAACGTCGACTTACACCGCCGCTACCATTTGGCTCTATTCTGTTCGTGCCATCTAATGCCATCCCAGCTCCTTAATCTCCAGTAACAAACAAATGTGTGATCCATATGTTCTACATGGTCGGACCTGGAGAAACGAACCCTCCTACCCTTCACAGCCATGGTGATGATATGGATGACGCCGCCCAATATTGGCTCATTTCAGATAATGATGAGGGCCATGCTCGAGCTGCTAAGCAAAAGGAGCCCATGGTTCTTGGGGAATCAAGGTTAGGCGATGAGGATAACCCAGTCATCGTCCCCAAGACTACAGAACAAGCGTTATTCCAATGGCTTCAAGAGCAATTTCAGGATCGTGATAGGGAGTTAGCCAAGATCCGTTCCAAAGTCGACGATTTGATGAATGTTGTGGAAAATCTCGCAACCCGAGTCCTTCAAATGCAATCACAACAAAATCAAAATTTGGTCCATGAACCAGGGATTGATGTCCCAAAGCAGCCAACGGCTATTCCCTCTGGTCTAAGAGTGGAATACCTTCATGAAAGTCGAAGGAGGCTAACCCCCAGGAAAGTCCTGACGCATGTCTACGACCAGTTGACACGGGACAGAATTAAGGGAAAGTCATCAGCAGATCCCGAAACTCTCCAGGACTTACTTAAAAGAGTCCAGATGCTTGAACATGCTGGTCCCGAATCTCTTCCAAACTACCAATATAACAACAGGTCCAAATATTCGGAGAACGACAACCGCAAAGGTGGGCCTCCTAAGGACACCGAATCCTCTAATGTATCTTCCGACCAAAGCAGGCGAGGAGCAGGCAGGCCTAATGCCGACCAACCTCGAAAACCAGTGTTGGGAGGGGGAGGAGAATCTGCCCTTGAAGAGAAATTGAATAAGGTCTATTCTTTTAGAAGGGACAGAGTCCGTAAAATATTCAAGGACGCCCTGAGAAACGGTCTGCAATTGCCTAAATAAAAAAGACACCATGAAGAAAACATGACTAATGATCCTTTGTACTGCCCGTATCACAGAATAGTGAGTCATACTATTGAAGACTGCTTTGTTTTCAAGAATTGGGTGGAAAAACAATACAATGAGGGAGTGGTCTCATTGGCCAAAAACGCGTTAGCAGAAAAGCAAGCTATGATCGCCCGCTCCGTTCAAACAAAGACCAAAACCCTCTAGGGGCAAACGACTCAATCGCCCGCTCCAGAAAATGACCCAGTTCATCACAGTTTCTACGGGACACACGTGAACGTCTCTCCGAAAGGACAAAGAGAGCATTGAAGCGCCATAAGCTCAAAGTCCAAGGATTTTTGAATAAGTGCACTGTAAGGCCCACCACGTCGTTAAACTGGGAACATTCGACCTCTAATTCGTTAAACTGGGGATGTAAAAAAATGTGTAAATAAAAAAAAAAGACCGAAATGATGGGGCAACTCGCAATAAAAATCAGCAAGTAAAATAAAGATGAAAATAAAGCCAAAATGATGGGGTAACCGCGAATAAATAGCCGAAATGATAGGGCAATCGCGAACTTCGCGATAAGAAAACCTAAAATGATAGAGCAATCGTGGTGTCACGCCCCGCTTCCCAAAATATGGAAAACGAGGGATGAATAGGCCAGCCATGCTCCTACGGTCAAGGAATAATCCCGCCGTAGTCACACTTCGGCTTCTAGCATTACATGGTAATCAGTAAACAAAGCACAGCAGTAAAGGAAATACATCACTAAATTATTACATCGAATTTTCATTGTTCATAATTCACAAATAAACAGGAAAGAACTACTAACCGAGTTCGAATACAAGATCTCTAGGGAAACAGAAATGAAGAAAAAAGGGTACTCCAGACTAGATCTCCGTCAGCTCGAAAGGTAAATCCGACTCCTGCGCTGGTTCTTCCTCGAGATCTGAGCATGCACACTCAGGTCGTCAGAGCGACTGTTCATATCAGATTTTTGCATTTTTATACCGCCCAATTTTTATCACATTGCATAACGGTAGGTACTCTTGAGCCGTGTTTGCTAGTCAATTGCAGGATACAGGTTCTCGGCTCTAAACGGTGAAATTCATGGAAAAACACGACAAAATCCGGGTTCCTGCCATTCATAGATAAAACACGGATCTCCGCTCTTTATCCGTCTGTTGCCACACACCAGTTTAAGAGACAAAATGGCAAATCAATGTCGTTTTCATGCACAAGGCTCAATGGCAACACAAGATCCAAGAAATTTACACGGAGCTCGAGGAAATCATGAAAAAAAAGATCCACATCAAATCACCTTTTGCTCAACAGAAATTCTGGAAAAATCGTGAAGAAAATCTGAGAAAAATCATATTCCAGAATAAAGGACATGAAAAACCAGGGAAGCCAAAAAAAGCAGAGCACCCAACTCCTCTAAAGGGCCGCGGAACCGCGGCCAATAGGGGGTCTAGGCCGCGGTTCCGCGGCCGTATAGTGGCGGCAGTCGACCAAATTTTAGGGGCTGTTTTGTCTTTTCATCCTTGTTCTGAATGTTGCCCTACATTTTCATTTCCCAGCCTATAAATAGCCCAGAACCTTGTGAAGCCAAGGGTGCTTAATCTTGTATTTTTTCTAGGTTTTAGAATACTTGATCTTCTTCCTCTTCTCATCTCTTCTCCATTGAAAAACTTGTAGTGAGCTTTTGTGAGTGAAGAATGATGAATAAAGAAGTTCATTTTATTATCATACTTGTCTTGCTCTTATGTTAAATGCTTGTAATTTTCATTTGTTAACTTAGTTGTTGTTATTTCTTGTTGTTTCTTTCTTTCTCTTTTTCTTTATCCTTAAAACAACCATGATGCTTACGCTTGATCCTTGCCGAGGTGAGGTCGCAAATAGCTAGTTGTTATCTCCTAATCTCTTTCTTTCTATCTTCCTCTTTGTTTTGTTTTCTTTTCATTATGATGTGTGAGTAGTTTCCATACTTGTTAGGGTAGGATAAGGGAAGTTTGAGAGAAGGAAATCTCTCTCACCATTTCCTTGCCCAACATCTTAAATCGACTCCCGTTAATTGAACCACAATCCGCTCCCTACGGCACCCTATCCTACATGATAGCGGTGATTCCGTAGTGAGACCGGTTGTGGTTGAATTAACCGGAGGTTATGGCTAAGAGCCAAGAACGGACGGACAAGCACTAAAAGGAAGAACTTAAGCGTTGGAAAGCCTAGCTTATACTCTCAAGTTCCTTCCTAGTCGTGCTAATCCCCGTTGTTGCCGATTACCGTAACACCGATATTAAGAGTGGCAACGAAAGAAGTGAGCGACTCCTAACTCAAACTAACCTAATCCTAACCCTAACAAGCTCTCTATACATATCATTTTAACACTTAGATAATCACAAACAAATCTGGACTTTCGGACTTAACTCGTTAAAGCACATAGAAAAAGATTCCCATCTCCCTGCGGACGACCCGTACTCAACCGGCTAGCTACAAGCGAAACCGTTTTGATTGCGGTAATTAACTAAACTTGAACACGCAGAATCGCTACCAATCAGCGACGTAATAGCAATGTTATAATAATGATGTGAAACAGGTAAATAACGTAATAACAGTGAAAGTAAAATGCGGGTAATCATTATGTCACTAAATGATGCAAAATATGATCTGTGTCCCTATCGGTCTCTAAGCCATGTTTGAAATCGTATAGTGGAAAGGAGGATCATATTTAACAGGAGTCTCGTACATACCAGAGACAACGGCCCACACGCCCGGGACATAACCCTGTCAGCCGGATCGCTAGATCCTACCTAATATATATAAGAATCACTGTTCGAATGATCATCCTCTAAAACACGGTCCCGCTAAATACGATGCTCTTTCCACTTCGATTTCCCCTTTTCCCCCAGGTTTACACTATTGATGATTATGATTTAGTCGTGTACAAGTATGCACCAATAGCACTGTTTTATCACTGTTCACTGTATTAATCACTGTCACGAATCATTCACTTTTCCATTGGCGTACTTAACACTCCTAAACCAATATCATTCACGCACGATAATGCAGTGTCCACTGAATAATAACGCACACTATCACTATGTATATGGCAATTGGGTAAGGTAAGTCATGTGTAATATGAACTAATATGCACGTCATAAGCTTACAAGAATTGCAGTAATTCATATGTTCAGAATTCAGTGAAATGATGCAAATACGGTAATGAGTACACTCTGTCGGTAGTTCAGCAAAATTGTTTTCAGTACAATCGGATTTCTGGTATTCAAGTTACAGCCGTTTCAATTTAAGTGCTCGCTGCAGGAAATTCAGTTTCTGAACTGAACGTCCGTTTCGCGGCACAAATTTCACCCAGTTGGGCTCGGAATTTAGTGATGCTACAGTTGAATGAATTATAGATTTTTCAATAGAGTTTCCAACGCAATAGACGGATTCTGAATCGCGTCTGTACGTCAGAAGTTATGACTGTTCAACACTAGTATGTCAATTCTGTTTCTGTTTGGAACTGCTAGACGTCCTGTTCTTTTAAATTATAGTTTAAATAGTAAACGACGATATAAAGGGGTGAAATCACTTGTGTTATTTATATAACAGATTTATCTTCAATAAGGTGTAGTGTTCCGCAACATACAAGTTCAGGCAGCAAGCTAGTGAACATTACGAGACAGAAAACAACAACCAGAGCTGCTCTTGACTGCAGTCCAGAGCCGCTCTCCGAACCAATTCTTGTCATAATTTCAGTACAGAAACAATTAAGAACATGCATAGGGTTATAGGTCGTCGAGTCGGCTTCGATTTGAGCCCTCGAACGCATCATTTCAATATGTACACAATTAATTGTGATTTTAACAATTTTTAGGTGCGGGAAATTCCCAGTTTTTACGGGTGTGATTGGGGGTGTTCGTTTAAGCCATTAACAATTGTATTTTCCAGTAAAATTTCTACACAGTGCTCATTGCCACACGGGCCAGAATATGCAATCGAGTTCCATCAAATTAAATGAAGGTTTTCATTGGGATCTTGCATCAAACACTTATGTCATTTAAGTTTTCATGAATCGTAAACATGGAATTAATACGGTTTTGTTTTGTAACGGAAATAAACTAGCATGTAGCAAGTAGGGTACTTGCCTGGAGGCATTTTGGCGATGCACGGCAGCGGCAACGGCACGAACGCACGACGAACGGCGCGACTAGGGTTCACGGCCTCGGCCCGCGTTTCAGTTTCGTCGTCGGAGTTGTCCGGGGAACGACTCGTGTTCGCTGGAAGCGGAGTGGGTTGCTCTGTTGATCTCCTGGGATGTGCTGGGGTCGACGATGTCGGCGGTGGTCGCTCCGACGATGTGCACAGTGGGGGTAGAGATGTGGGTTTTGGAGAGAGAGGGGGGCAGTGGGGCTCGGGTTTGGAAGAGATGGTGCTGCTGCTGGGGTGAAGAGGTGTCGACTGAGGCGGTTCAGGTGCAGTGGGGGCTCGCCGGCGTCGAGGTACAGGTGGTGGCCGAGATGGGTGCAGGGGAGCTCGGTAGCGGCTGAAGGTGCAGGGACTCGGTGAAGCAGTGAAAGGAAAGGTGGTGGTTTGGGTTTGTAAGAAGGAGTGATGGGGTCGACGAGGAGGTTGTCGTCGGTGAGGTGAGCAGGGTTGAGAGCTCGGTGGTTTGGTTTCTGTAGGGAGAGAGAGGAGAGTTTGAGAGAGAGTGTGAGGGAGAGAGGAGGAAGGGGTTTGAGACGAGGTGAGGGTGAGGAATCGTGGTCGAGGTCGTAGGGACGTGGGGCAACGGCGCGGGACGTCGGCGACGTGGGGACACGCGACAGGGAAACGTGGGTGTGAAGGAGAAAGAAAATCGAGCGGGAAAATTTACGTTAGGGGAGAAGATGGGTAATGAAGCGGGTCGGGTTCGTGAAGGTTTGGGCGGGTAAGGGCTTGGAGTTGGGCTGGGCCAGGGAAATTGAAGGTTAATTCAATCTTTTATTTTCCTTGGGCTGAGGAGGGGAATGGGCCGGCTTGAGATTTAATTCATTTGTTTTCTGTTGGGCTTTTTAATTCATTTGGGAAAATGAAGTGTTGGGCTGGGTTGTGGGTTAATGATTTTTATTATTTGTTTTAGGCTAGGTTTTAGTATAAGTATATGTTTGGTTTATTTTGTTTGGGCTGGGGCAAGGAAGGCTTTGGGGATTTTAATTTTATATATTAATTTAAATTGCTCTATTGGGCTGAGGTTTTAAGGGTTGAGGAAAAATTAAATACTGAAAGAAACCTAGCAACAGTTTCACACAAAAAAGTTTACGAGGAAAGAGGGAACATCGGGGAACTAGGAAAATAGAAAAATTTTATTGATGGGATCGGGGATTTACATCATACCCCCCTTACAAAAATTTCGTCCTCGAAATTTAACCAGGATACCAAGAAACAAAAGTACTAAACAAAGAGATATGGAAAACGTGCAAGGATATCTTCCTCCTGGTCCCAGGTAGATTCTCCTGGGAAACGACCGCCCCAAGACACTCGGACTAACGGAATGACCTTGTTCTTCAGCACTTTCTCTCTGCGGTCGAGGATGGTGGTGGGTTGCTCCTCGTATGATAGATCGGTACCCAAAACTAACTCCGAATAGTCCAGGACTTGGCTCTCATCTCGAACATAACGCCGCAACTGTGATACGTGGAAGGTATTGTGCACACCAGCTAGCGATGGAGGCAAGGCAAGTCGATAGGCCACCTCTCCTACTCGCTCTAGCACTTCGAAAGGTCCGATGAAGCGGGGACTGAGCTTTCCCCGACCTCCAAACTTGATAACTCCACGGGTAGGGGAAATCTTCAGGAACACGTGATCTCCGACTTTAAACTCTAGTGCCCTCCTGCTGGTATCTTCCCAACTCTTCTGTCGATCTTGAGCCGTCTTAATACGCTGCCTGATCATTTGGACCTTGTCGATTGTCTGAACAATAAGCTCGGGACCCAGTAATCTTCGCACTCCCACATCATCCCAACAAACTAGGGATCGACACTTCCGCCCGTAAAGAGCTTCGAAAGGAGCCATCTGGATGCTAGCCTGATAACTGTTGTTATAAGAAAACTCGACTAGATGCAGATGGTCTTCCCAGGAACCCTGAAAGTCCAACATGCATGCTCTCAACATATCCTCGAGCGTCTGAATCGTACGCTCGGATTGTCCATCCGTCTGCGGGTGATAAGCTGTGTTGAACTTAAGGCGGGTACCCAAACTCTCCTGTAAGCTCCTCCAAAAGTGCGACACGAATCTGGTGTCTCGATCTGACACAATGCTGACTGGAACACCGTGAAGTCGCACTATCTCCTGCATGTATCTCTCTACCAGTGACTTTGTCGACTGTCCCACTCGGAATGGTAAGAAGTATGCAGCTTTCGTGAGGCGGTCGACGATAACCCAAATGGCGTTGTTGCCCCTAGGGCTCCGTGATAAGGCCGTCACGAAATCCATGGTAATGTGCTCCCACTTCCATTCTGGTATCGGAAGCGGTTGCAGCAATCCTGTTGTCCTCAGATATTCCGCCTTCACCTGCTGGCATACCAAGCACCTGGATACGAACCTTGCAATTTCCCGCTTCATCCCGTTCCACCAGAAATGTTGCTTTAAGTCCTGATACATCTTTGTACCTCCCGGATGCACAGAATAAGCTGAACTATGCGCCTCAGCCAATACTTCTTCTCGAATATCTCCCTTGGGTACGCAGAGTCTGCTACCGAATCTCAGAGAACCGTCCTCATGCATGATTAAGTCCGTTCTCAGCCCGGCTTCTACTTGAGCTCTGAACTTTTGCAATCGAGGATCATCCGCTTGTGCAGCCTTGATGCGATCCACAAGGGAAGACTGCACCTGTAGTTGCCAAAATTGACTGAGTGCGCTCGGAGTAATGACTTCAAGCTCGAGTCTCTGAAAGTCCTCAATAATGCTCCTTTGAATGGTCAACATCATGACCGCTGGCTTGCGACTGAGGGCATCTTGTACAACATTTACTTTCCCCGGGTGATACTGAAGATCCAAGTCATAATCTGCCATCAGCTCTAGCCATCGGTGCTGCCTCATGTTTAGTTCCTTCTGAGTGAAGACGTACTTCAGACTTTTATGATCTGTGTACACCTCCACTTTCTCGCCCAATAGATAGTGCCTCCAAATCTTCAACGCAAAAACCACTGTAGCTAACTCCAAGTCATGCGTAGGGTAGTTCTTCTCGTGATTTCTTAATTGTCGAGAGGTGTAAGCAACCACTCGGCCGTGCTGTATCAGAACACAGCCTAAACCCTTCTCTGAGGCATCACTATGTATCACCAAACTACCGGAATCATCTGGTACTGTAAGAATGAGCGCCGTTGTTTACTTTTGCTTCAGTGTGTCAAATGCCTGAGTACACTACTCTGTCTATGCAAACGGTACCTCCTTCCGTGTCAGCCTCGTCAACGGTTCAGCGATTCGTGAAAAGTCTTGGACGAAGCTCCGATAATAACCTGCCAATCCTAGAAAGCTTCTAATCTCGGCCACTTACTTCGGCGTTGGCCAATCTATGACAGATTCTATCTTTGCCGGGTCTACGAGATGCCTTCGCCCGAAACAATGTGTCCCAAGAACTGAACCTTGTCGAGCCAGAATTCACACTTGCTTAATTTCGCATACAGCTTCTCTTCCCGAAGAATTTGTAGAACCGTGCGCAAATGCTCAACATGCTCCTCCCGGGTCTTCGAGTAGACAAGTATGTCATCGATAAATACAACGACAAACATGTCCAAGTACTTTGCAAACACCATGTTCATCTGTTGGATATATATGCCCTAGAGGCCTTCATTGTATAGGATGCTAGGGATATGTATGTACATGACAGTCTTGCTTGATATGATAGTACTCTATTTGGTTTGTCTTTGTCTTAACGTATGATATATTTTACTTGGTGTTTATATATATATATATGTTGATAAAGCCCATAGGGTGTTTGCCTGACTACCGGCGTTGTGATGGCAGTCATACTTATGGGAGCTGGATAGTCAATAGGCACATCCTTAGATGTCCCTGGTCGTAGAAGTATCGAGACTGGGCATCGATACTCCGGAGTAGACTAATGTATACATATCTAGACCCTGAGGAGGGGCGATGGACTGGTCCCGCAGCCATTGGTGGAGTGCACCTAAGATTGTATACAAATACTCACTGGGTGTGAGTACACCGGACAGGACTCGCCGAGAACTGACTGGATGGTATTATACCTAACGTCAGATAGCAGTTCTCAGGTGACATGTGTGCAGATAATCCGTTGACTTAAGGTCGTCATTTGTCTCGTGTGAGTTCCCACTGTGCTTTGATTATTACCCTACCACGATTCAAAGGAGTCGTGCAAACAGGTTTTAGTTGGGCACAGTACCGAGCCACGTGGAGGCAGTGAGCGACTGTTAGGGATTCGTCTCTCCCGGTATAGGGAGTTGATATCGCACGGTGATCGGTTGGTCATTACCATAAGTCCCTGGCCAGGGCTAATTGAGAATTACTGATGGATTGATCAGTAAATTCTCGGATGGTCTTGAGCCATACCGACACGACTTGTACGGTTATTAGGGGTCTGACGTCCACCACCTCCCTAGACCATACATGCGATACTCTTAGACGAACAGACCGGACTGCACGGATATTGTCACGGACAGGCTCAGTAGGATTTCGGATGGGTTACCTCATCGGCTTTCTTATCGACAACTACCTGGGGACCGTTACGTACAGCTAGTGCCGCTTGCGGTCTGTGGTTAAACCCACTACCAGCGTAGTAGTCGAGTCTTTAGAGTCCCACACAGAGATTTCCCAAACCCAGGCGAAAAGATATAGAGGTCGTATGGTTTTACGACAAAGGTTCGGACACATACGTGTTTAAACGCACGTACGACATTCGGACAGTTTTTACTAGCCGGCTTTGGTTTAAGCCAGATTCTAGTATCAGGTTATTGGATTTATACAGTCTAAAGTTTTTCCGTGTTTTCACGGATGCGAGGGGCGTTCTCGTAATTTTCCGAGAAGCTTCTAGAAGGATGGTGACATGATGGGTTAAGGTGGCATTTTCATTAATTGCTTTAGCGACTCATTTGTATGATTCATCATATCATTAAATGCATCATTAATGCATCATTAATGATCTAATGACTCACATGATGAATCACTCTTGTTGAATAAATGAAGCATGGTGAATAATCATTTAATTGATTTTATTTGATAATTCATTATTGCTTTATATATTCAAGTGAGAAGCTTTTCTCAAATCATTATCATCTCCACCTTCTCTCTCCTCAAGCTCTCTCCTTCATCAAACCCTAATCCTACCACTCATGAGTTGAGACCAAGGATTAGTATAGACTAAACACTTCATAACCTAACTCTATATCATCTTAGTTACTTTGATTAGCAACTAGAGAAACTAAGTAAGCTCAAGTTTAGAGGTTATAGCTTGGATTAGGGTTCTCGGGTGGATCGTCTATCACGGATAGGAGGATGAGGAGGACTTAGAGATCATAAAGACGAAGGACTAGAATTGTTTGGTATAATCTCTTTACATAGTAGCTTAGAACTCTATGCGTATTGTTAATTATCGTTTAGCAAAGATCTTCGGTTAGTCGATGTTTACATACAAAACAAGATCGTTTTTCATATTTTCGCCTCCCCGCAACTCGTGGGGTGTTGTACATCGACTTACAGTGGTATCAGAGCCTCACTAAACAATAATTAACACACTTGCAAAGTTGTATGAATTTCGAACGCAAAATGAACCGGAAATGATATCGTATTCATATAGTTTCTGTCGATTTTAAAATGAAGTCCAAAATTTTTTCAGGGACCTGCAGAACAACATACATGAAATTATAAGAACACTGTAGAAATTTGGGTGCATGAATCGGCCAACCAACCGTGGAACCGCGGCCGAATCCACCGATCGGCCGCGGATCCGCGGCCGAGTTGGGACCGATTCACCCCAAATCTCCACAGTTATTCTTCTGTGAATATTTTATCTTTTCTGGAATGTTTAATTTTTGCTCAGGTTTCAGATTTATAGAGAAGTATTGGAGCAAAATTTAATGTGTTTAATCGATCGAAATTATACGATGTTTGCTTGTTTGATTATATTTGTGAACTGTATTATGTGTTCGTAAACCTCCCCTAACTGCTAGTATGTCGGTTGGCAGGGGGTTGCACATATCTGTAATGATTTTTTTAACTGTTTGTGGATATGAACAGTGTTGGACTGTTGTGATGATTAGCCGGGTTTTGTGATGGGTTATTGTATTAATTCATTCAATGTAATTGTAATAAGTTGTAATATTATTTTATGGGGCACATCCAGGTTGTGGTTGTAGCCTCCGTTGTATTATTTGTTTTTACTGTTTTTGCTCCTAAGATAGACCCAAGGTGGGGTGCACAAACTACCGGGTATTTTGAAGTGTTGAGGTAGACCACTTCACTTCTGGTACTTGGCGGGTAGTTTATCGTACCCGTAGGGGTCTGGGGTGGGGTAATGGCTATTCATCACAACTGTGTAATCTGTCTTTCATTGCAGGCTCAATTGAAACGCGGATTGCTTGCAACTCCAATATTGTTTATCTGTGATCTGGAATGCCTATTATTGCGTCTGATGAATGTACAATATCTATATATGATAGCTATTTAGACGTCACTTATGTTTTATACCCGCGCTAGCCCAGCCCCCTGCTCTGCCGTTAGTTAAGTAACCTAACGGGTGATGACGGGACCCAGTGGCGAATGCGGATGGCATAAGAGGACGTTGTATTTTCGTTGTTATCTGTAATGATAGGTTAATGATGGGACGCATTATTATTAATGCAAAGAAAAAAAAACCTAAACTGAATCGTTGGAACAATTTCTAAAAACCACTCGGTTTTCTTGAAAAAGCAAATTTAAATGCGGAGCTTAAACCACTCCTTTTAAATAAAAGCTATCTTTGTTCCTTCGATCATATCAAGTTCATTACGTTAACGGTTTTTTGCCAAAAACCAGCCGTAACCCTTCGTCGTTTCAGATAGACAGCACATCGTATTCATGCTATGCTTGTTGGCCTACGTCAAGGCATAGTGTATGGTAGCAGTGTGTGCGCCTATTTGTTGCATAGATAGATGCATTAGTTTAAGACAGACGTACACCTTGTTGGCCTACGTCAAGGGCATGCACGATGTACTTAAATTGATCAGGACAACGACGGGTAGAACTTGACTTGCGTCTTATGATTTGTTGGCCTACGTCAAGGTCATAAGAGCTTGGGGTAAAAATCACATCGGGAGTTTCAAATATAAAGGAAACTTGCAGATTTAGCATACCTTCTGGAGTGTGGTGACTAGAGTGGCTACCATTTAGGGCATCATGCAATGATAGTTGGATCCCGATCCCACTGATGAGTAGGATTACTCTCGGGAATTTTTCTCACTTAACAATCAATGCTATAAACCAAGTAGGTGACTAGAAAGGTGTTAGAGGGGCTACGCCTCCAGGGAAAAGAGGTTATTTAATTAAGGAACTTCGCGAAAGCGTTGGAAAACCTTCCTCGAAGTACCAACGCTGGCCTGGCTGAAAGGTTAAGCAAGTATTGTGACGTGTGATTAAATCCTGACTAGTTCTTCTTTTAGGTTTTGAAGAAGGATTTGAGGAAACAGTGGGAGCCATCCTATTTAGATAAATTAATAAACCAATCTAAACTTGCAAGAGCATACGCTGAGTGTTTTCTTTTCTCTCTCTCTGGCAGCTACCATGACTGGACTAAAACTATTACTTGAAAAAATATACTGACCGGGCAGAACTATAAAGATTGGCTAAGGAACGTCAATATTGCACTGAATTATGACAAAGTAGCATATGTTATCACCGCTGTTCCTCCCCTTATCCCAGGACCAGATTTCTCAGTTGTGGACAGGGAAGTCCGCAAAACCTGGGATCTAGATTGTGAGCGAGCTAAGTGTATCGTGCTGGCGTCCATGAACAATGAACTCCAGAAATAGCACGAGAGTATGGATATTGTATCCATCTTTCTCCATGTCAAAGAATTGTATGGGGAGCACTCCCGTATCGCGAGGTACGAAACCTCAAGGAAACTCTTCCAGATGAGGTTAGCTCCAGGATCGCCTGTAGGAGAGCACGCCCTCAAAATGATCATCCTCATTGAGGAACTCGCAAACCTGAGATGCGTGCTAGAGAATGATTTGTATATCGACTTGATTTTGCAGTCCCTTCCCCACACCTTCTCTCAGTTCGTGCTGAACTTCAACATGCACGAAATGGAAGCGGATCTTCCAAAGCTCCTCAATATGTTGAGGGTAGCAGAGACCTCCTTGAAAAAGGAGAAGACCCCCATTCTGTATGTTGGCCAATCATTTTCTTCTAAATCTAAAGCGAAAGCTAAAGGGAAGAAGAAGATGAAAGCCACCAAACCGAAAGGTGGGGTCTAGAAGATGCAGGGAACGAAGAAGGCAGGAAGGGTGAAGACAGAAAAGAATTTGGATTTGGAATCAAACTAAAGTTCCATCCGAAAGCGCTTCCAAGCTCAAAAGTCCCGCCGGACAGATTGGAACTTCCAAAACAAATCAGGCCAACCAATTCCGACAACAACCTCTACATAAAAAAACAGTGACACTCCATGCCGAGGAAGGGTGACCAGCGACACTCCGTTTCGGGGACACGTCAACCAGTGACACTCCATGCCGGGGAAACGTCGACCAGCGACACTCCATGCCGGGGAAGTGTCAAACAGACACTCCGCCTCGGGGATAAGTCGACCAGCGACACTCCATGCCGGGGAAACGTCAACCACAGACACTCCGTGTCGGGGAAACGTCAAATAGACACTCCGCCTTGGGTATAAGTCGACCAGCGACACTCCGTGCTGGGGAAACATTGACCACAGACACTCCGTGCTGGGAAAACGTCGACCAGTGACACTCCGCCTCAGGGATAAGTCGACCAACGACACTCCGTGCCGGGGAAACGTCGACCATAGACACTCCGTGCCAGGGAAACGGCGACCACAGACACTCCATGCCGGGGACACGTCAACCAGCGACACTCCATGCCGGTTGAACGTCAAACAGACACTCCGCCTCGGGGATAAGTCGACCAGCGACACTCCGTGCCGGGGAAACGTCAAATAGACACTCCGCCTCGGGGATAAGTTGACCAGCGACACTCCGTGCCGGGAAACGTCGACCAGCGACACTCCATGCCGGGGACACATCAACCAGCGACACTCCGCCTTGGGGAAACGTGGACCAGCGACACTCCGTGCCAGGGAAAAGTCAACCAGCGACACTCCGTGCCGAGCAAACGTCAAACAGACACTCCGTCTCGGGGATAAGTCGACAAGCGACACTCCGTGCCAGGGAAACGTCACATACAGACACTCCGTCTCGGGAAAACATCCAACACAGACACTCTGCCTTGGGGACACGTCAACCAGCGACACTTTGTCTCGGAGACACGTCAAGCATCGATCGTCCATGTCGTAAAAAGGGCAGTGCCAGCCTTCCCAAAAGCGGGAACCAAATCAAGTCACCTCCACGCGAAAGAAGATTCATCAATTTCATGCACACGAGCCATATACGCGGTGTTCATTTATTGATAGGGGCACTTTGTTGGGGCCAAAATTTACACCCCGGTTGACCAAGTCAAAATCAAAGTCAACCCCAAGCCCAGGCCAAGTGGGCCCATGCCCAAGTCAAACCCGAACATGAAGCGGCTGGCCTCCCCCATGCCAAGAAGAAAATTATGTAATAAATAAGTTTGATGTAATTTTCATGCATGAATGTAAAATAAATGGGCAAAAAGCCAAATTTTTGTAAATCCCATGACTCATGTGCAAAAAGAAATAAGCATATGAGGCATGGGATGGGCAAAATGCCATTTTTGTATAGCCCAAGGAGCTGTATGTGAATTTGTAAGCCTATAAAATGCAACATGATGATGAAATGAAGGAAAATAATTGATTCCCCTCAAAAGTTAGGGTTTCTGTGCCTCTTTCTCCTTCCTCAAGGTTCTAAACCCTCTTCTTCTTCCTTTGAATTAAATCAAGAGTTTAACTCTTATTATTCCAAAAAGAAAAAGTTTTTCACCATAAAACCTTTAAAGGGGAACCCAGATCTCCCATCAAATATCTAAAAGGGAAGATTTTTAAGTCTCACCCATTTTTCTCCAAGATCCAGCCAACAGAGAGGAGGAAGAAGGATACCTATCTCCAAAAATCCTACTTTGGGAAGATCCAAGGCTCAAGAGAACACACATGGCTTAAGGAAGCAGAAAGGGGTCCCCTTTCATCATCTCCGAAGATCTCTCAGGAGTTTGACTCCACAAAAAAAAAATTTAGAAAATAATAAAATCCCTTTTTTAGGAGTTTAACTCTAAAAGTCAATTGGGAGTATAACTCCTAGTGCAGGGGCTAAGCCCCTTTGTCCTTCTTTTAGGAGTTTAACTCCAAAAGTCAATTGGGAGTATAACTCCTTGTATAGGGGCTAAGCCCCTTTTTCTGCGGGCGCCCAGCGTCCGCGTGTCGGGCGCGTGAGGTGCTGGCGCCCAGCGCCCGCGTGACGGGCCCGTAAGGCGCTGTCGTCCAGCGTCCAGCGCCCGCGTGCCGGACTAGAGCTACCAGTTTTGAAAATTTGATTCCACAATATCATTAGGTTTCTTTCCTTTTCAATAATCTCATTAATGAAGTCTCATTATTTATGCTTCCTAAGCATCACAGATAAAGAAACGAAAATACAACGTACGCTTATGCCATCCGCATTCGCTACGGGGTCCCGTTAAGCACCGTTAGGTTAGTTAAGTAACGGCAGAGCGGGGGCAGGACTAGCGCGGATGAAAAACATAAGCAACGTTTATTATATATCATATATATAATATAAAGCATTCGTCTCAGGCAGTTATATGATCTCATCACAGAACATTGCAGCAGAAGTCAACATATGAAATATTGAATATGCTAGGAGGTCCGTGTTTTAAATCAAGCCAGTAAAAAACACGGATTCCACGGTCGTGATGAATAGCCAAAATCACATCTCTAGACCCCTACGAGAGCGGCAAGAAACCCTGCAAATTCTAGAGTTAGGAGACCCGGACTCGACTCCTCGAGATGGTCTCCCACTGGACTCTAGAACCCGGTTACTTGTGCTCCCCGTCTTGGGTCTATCCTAATGCGGAAAAGTAAATAATATACATCAATGGTGATATCATCCTCAACCCAGAAGTGTCCCAATAAAAGAATATTACATATAAGTTTTTACATGAATGAAAATGAAAAAAACTCTCATCTCACGCAAAAACCCCCGGCTATTCAAATACAACGATCCAATATAATATATCACAGCAACACATAACAACACATAACATCACATGTCATCAACGTAAGTAAATATGCGTATCCCAATTGTCGTTGACGTATAGCAACGAAACCGGCGATACACCACATATTACACTTACGGTCGCAGAAAAGAAAATGAAAACTACAATAATTGGAATCCACAATCACCTTAGACATCATAAACCCGAAATATCACATACTTCGGATTTCATGCCTAACCGTATAAATTCCTTAGACATCATAAACCCGGAATATCATATATTCCGAATTTCATGCCTAACGTTATAAACCCGGCATTTTAGTCTCAAATTGAAAACACTTTTCAATATCCAGTCAGGCAATTCAACAAGATTCCCAAGTTTTGATCGAATGCTCGTCGGAAACATTAGTAGACGGCCGCACCCCCGATGCCGTCGACGAAGCGCACTTAGGCAGAACACCGCTGCCGCGAGCACCCGAACGGATGCTCTTGGCTACGGGGTTCTCCTACAGTCACTTGGTCGGGGCTAATGGGGCGTGGCTATCCAGTAGTGTTACCCGGCGAACGTTCGCGTACTATACGAGATTGCGACGGAGTTTTGATCCGAATCAAAATCCCGTGGCAAACGATCAAAACAGACTAAATTGCTAAATTTACAAAGTACTAACTAGTTTTCATAAAACTAATTATTGTGGATTCCAAATATTGTATCACATTCAGAAAAACTAGGCGATATTAAACATTTCGATCAATTCATCAAACACCCACAATTATCAGAGAACTCAACACTTGAGTTAGATTCAAAAATACCCAGAGAGTGCCACTAGTACATACGGACCAGCACAAGAAGGCACGATCCTTGCCTCACCAACGGCGCCGCAGAACCGCCGCTAAAAGCATGTTTTGGCAGCGGTTCCGCGGTCGTTTAGTCGAGTTAGGCGCTCATTTTTCTTGGGGGTCCATAGAATACCCTGCATTATTTTCTGCATATTTTTAAACTGGAAAAATCCAACATTTGAAATTTTTTCCAGAGAGTGGGATTTTTGGGTTTCGAAAAGTTGATCGAACACTTTCACTTCGCCTAGACGACTCCTAATGCTCTAGCTTGGCTCTGATACCACTGCTGGGTTCTTTTAGCACACCCACTAGGTTTTAGCAAGCATCGAGTATGTAATTTAAAAAAATCTAGAGTGTTAAGCAATCCGAACCAATGATCTAACTAGAGAATTAGGGTTTTTAAATCATGCAAACAACTTTACACTAAGTGAAATAGGAATACAACCTTTGTAGACCGGTCCTTCACTTCTAAAGCACCATGTAGTAGTCCTTTTGCTCTAAGTAGTGGTGTCCCGGACTCTCCTTAGGCTCCACTAGGCGAAAGGAACGAGCTTGCTCAAGGATCTTCGAGGCCGAAAATGATCTACATCGAAGAATCTCTAACTCAAGCTACCTTTTCACTAATTGATGGATTAGTGAAGTAAACAACCTATACTAAATGGCTAGTTTGGTATAGATTGATGAAGTAGGAATTTTGCTCACTTTAGAATTAATTCTCTCTTTTTCTTTTTCACCTTACTAAAAATCAAGAGAAGAAAAGTGTCATCAAGAAGAAGCTCAAGTGATCAAGTTATGAGCCAGAGGTGAGAAAAATATCTCATATAATCTCTTGTAGAGACTTAACTATGGCTAAAGATAATGGTTAGGTTAATAAATATCTAGAGTAAAACAAAATTAGTGGACTAAGTCAAGATTTCTACATGCTTCCACAAGCATCTTGAACCATGTCAATTTCCACCAAATTTTGATTTATCTCTTAATAATTAATCACCCAAATTATCTTTAGTTAGGTATGAGTCTCATACACCCAAGTCCAATGTATCATCTAGCATGACACATAAATAAAGACATTAATATATATCACATATATATTTAAATGTATTAGTAGAAAAGAAATTCTTAAGCCAAGGACTTCCTGTTATATCCAATCGAGCATACCGCAACATCAACTTCCAATACCGGGAGAGATGAAACCCTTCCTATCGCTCATTGCCTCCATATGACTCGAGACTGTACCCAAAATCCACCTGTTTGCACGCTCTCTTGAGCATGGTAGGGAGGAAATCAAAGCACAGTGGGAATCACACAAGACTCTATGACGATCTCGGGTCTACAGACTATCCTGTACCAGTGTCACCAGAAAACTGCTATCTGACGATAGGTATAATACCATCTAAGAGTTCTCGGCGAGTCCTGTTCGATGTACCCATTCTCCAATGAGCACCTGTGTACAATCTTTGATGTCAAACACCAATGGATATGGGATCATCCATCGCCCCATACAGGGTCAAGAAACATACACACTAGTCTACTTTGGAATATCGATGTCCTGTCTCGATACTCCCATGACTAGGAACAATTAAAGGATGAACTTATGGACTACCCTGGCCCCGCTAGTATGATCTGCATCATAATCTTGGTAGTCAAGTACACATCTTAAGGGCTTTATCAACATGTGAGAGCAAGACAGTATCACAATCTAGTCTACATGTTAAGATAAAGTGCAACTAGATAGCATACTATAATGTCAATCAAGAAAGTCCTCTCTATATATGTCCAAGCATCCATTATAATATACAATCATGTACAATAATGGCCTCTAGGGCATACATACAACTAACACTTTCTCATGTGTGTGTCAACACACAAAAGAGAGGGTGGGCCCCACCATTTTATTAAATATATTAAATAAATAATATATATATATATTAATATATATTAATATATATATATATATATATATATAAAGATATATATACATTTACATATATATATATATATCTTTATATATATATATATATATAAAGATATATATACATTTACATATATATATATTTATTTGTATATTTATTTATACTTAATTTATAATGGTGGGAATTAATATATATATATATATATATATATATATTAAATAAGTATTAGTACATGTATCCTATACATGTACACATCATGTATCACATACACGAAATGCCATCAATATCTTCTCAGTATCATATACTGTAGAGTGTGTGTGTATCATATACACAATATTAGAAACTGTATCATCAATACGGTTATCAAGTTAACACTTGACTTGGTATTCCGGCTATGAAACCGGCTAGTATAACAGTCGTCCGATTGAACACGTATATCCAATATACATGTTTTATCGAACTCATGTACGTATCCCTATACGTATGTCACATCACGTTTTACCCGGGCAGGCACTTTCGTTGTGGGACTCTAAAGACCTGTCAATACGCTGGCAGTGGGTTATACAGGATCGTATCCGATTGAATCTGAAACACTTTCAGATTCAACCCCCTTTCGGGTTAACCCACAATCTCATCAGTGGCACTAGCTGTATATAATGGCTACCTAGGTATGAGTAAGATAAAGGCAGGTCGACGAGAGAACTCATCCGGACCCAACAAAGTCTATAAGTTACAGTCACCGTACAGTCCGGTCTCTTCGTCAAGGAGTATCACATACCGGGTCTGGGGAGTGGAGTCTGTAAGACCCCCAATAACCCGATAAGTCATGCTGACAGAGGACTCATAACTAAAAAGATACAACCGGTAACACTTACCAGTTTATCTCTACTGCCATGGTCACAGACTTCTGGATATAGTCGTGTCCTGCACAGTGCGATATCGACTCCTAATACCGGGAGAGACGAATTCCTTCGACCGCTCACTGCCTCCATGTGCTTCGGGACTGCACCCAACAAAAACCTGTTTGCATGACTCGGTAGAGCCGTGGTACAGTAGTATCAAAGTATAATGGGAACACACACAAGACACTGTGGCGATTTCAGGTCTAGGGACTACCTTGTACTCATGTCACTAGAGAACTGCTATCTGACATTGGTATAATACCATCCAGGAGTTCTCGGCAAGTCCGTCCACTGTAACTCATCAAATGAGCACCTGTATACAATCATCAGTGTCAAACACCAATGGCTATGGGATCAGCCATTGCCCCGTACAGGGTTATGAAACGCATACACTAGTATAAACTGGAGTACCGTTGCCCGGTCTCGATACTCCTACGACTAGGGACATTTAAGTATGTGCTTATAAGCTACCAGGCCCCACTAGTATTATCCTTATCATAATCCTGGTAGTCATGCAAGGATCCTATGGGCTTTATCACGCCCCGCTTCCCAAAATACGGAATACGAGGGGTGACAAGGCCAACCATGCTACTACGGTCAAGGAAATATCCTGCCGTAGTCACACTTCGACTTTTAGCATTATGTGGTAATCAGTAATCAATGCACAGGTAATGGGAAATGCAGTCACTACATCTATCAGAATAGATAAAAGATATACCAGATAGAGATCAAAGGAAAGATAGCGCTGGCGTCGCTGATCTAGATGTCCGCAATATCCTCGAGGTATAACAGGTCCCGATCCGAGCTAAGTCCACTTCTCCCTCTGAGCATGCATACTCAGGTCGCCAGAGCGACACAATAGCAATATATATAAATACATATGTAAACATGTGCAATGATGATGAACAAGAAGCAGTGAATATAGAACGATGACGCGGGCATGAAATAATCGGTACAGGTAAACAGTAAAGCAGGTATATCGAATCAGTAATCAATGCATGTCCATGTCACTAACCCTATTAGTCTCTAAGTCTCACTGTCCAGGTCGCTAAACCTATCGTCAGTCCAAGTGTGAACGTCAACCACCGCAGGAGTATCCCTAACCCAAGGGTAGGCCCCAGGGGCAAGTGAACACGGGCCCGAAACACGCTCACTAATAATCAGTAATATCACCCATATGACTCCCAAAATCGCTGTATATGCCAGCATTGGGACTCCCGAGATTCTGTTGATCGAACTCACACTCAAACTACCCAACACCCCCGTGGTCTACATCAAATACCAACCATGAATCCAAATACTAGTTGATCCATGACAAGTCTACGCGAGAACTGGAGACATGGTCTCCATCAAGCATGTCTCGACTGGTACCCAAGATAAATGACAGTGTTTGACGCCATACCTATGACACTAATATAAGTGCTTCCATAACCGTCCCATTCCAGTTATAGTTACACTTATATATGTCCCATAGACGTCGACAATACAATAAATTAATTGGGCCTGCTGATTGTGTACAAGTACGTGTCACTTCACTTATTCATTCACGCTTTAACACTAACATACTTGCTACAATCCAATCACTAATATCTATCACTGGGTAATGTATCACGGTCACTAGATTATCAATGTTTATGACCACTATTCAAATGAGGGTATAACCGCTACATGATATGATGAGAATGCAATTAATTTCGATATGAATAAAAATATCAGCAGCCAGTGTCCTACCACTTGCATAGTTTACTATAAATCACACGCACAGAATTTAGCAAAAAAAATATAATAGGTAAGTAGTATGTTTAATTATCTGTCCATCAAAATTGGTTTCGCGTCAATTGAGTTTCAGGTTTGCTAGTTATGGTCATTTCATTTTAAGTGTTTACTGCTGGAAATCCAGTTTCCGAACTGGAAGTCCGTTTCGTAACACGTTTTAATCCCAGTTGGGATCATAATTAGGTGACGCTACAGTTGGATATTATTTAGGTTTAGCAGTTAGGTTTCTAACGTATTAGACGAATCGATAATATCCGCTGTATAAGGGGAGATATGTTCAGTTTAATATCAATGTGTACAAACTGTCACTGCAGAAACTGCAGGATATGTCGACGATCTAAAATACTTTTCAAATAGGAAATATTATTTAAATTAAATGAAACTAACACCCTTATTTAGATAACTTGATTATCTACGCTATGATATAGGACTCCGTGTTTTTTCAGATTTTTACAGGGACGTATATACATCTAAAATCAGGTGTCGTCGGAAAATACTGCTTTGGACTGCAGTCCAGAGCCCTATTTCTCTCAAGTTTTCAATATCGTATCAATGTCATATTAAATAACAATTTGCAGAGAGTTCTAGGTTATCTAGTCGGATTCGATACGAACCCTAGAAAATCGCATTTCGATTTGTATTTAATTTACTATTAATTTTACAACGTGATATGTACGGTGATTTCTAGATTTAGCATCGGTTCTCGGGGATATCATTTCAATATAGAAACGTTAACTTTTAGATCCCAACATGTAGTTAATTATCAGTGCATGATCTATATATCATGAAACAGGAGTTTTAATTGACCGGAACAGATATATATATCAAAAGGTGATTATCGAGTTTTAATAATCATAACTATGGGGTTTTATAACAATTTATCACATATACATACATAAGTATATTTAAGTATATGTAGCATGATAGCAAGTTCAGAAACTTTCCTGGCGACGGCGACACGGTAGAGGTGGCAACGACGCGAGCACCAGCACGGGCAACGACAATGTCAGCGACACAAGCACCCACACGGACAGTAGCAACGGCAGCAAGCTCGGTTGGGCTCGGCTAACGGCGACTCCGCGAGGTCGGCGGTGCTGGTGGTCGTCGAAGGTGGAAGGCGGTGAAACCTACGCTCCGAAGGTAAAACCTACGCTCTGATACCTGTTGGAGATAGTGCCCTCATAGTCAATTATTGGATCGCAGGTACGTGATTGCAATGATTGCGGAGGACCTATCCCGGTAGAACAGTCTTACTCGAGATGATAGTATGCTATCTGGTTTGCCTTTATCAGTCGTGTACATGTTCAGGTGACTGATTGCATGTTACACTTTGATAGAGCCCTTAGGATCTTGCTTTACTACCAACAGTATGATGGCGATCATATACGTGAGAGTTGGGTAGTTTATATGCATATCCTTAATTGTGGTCCCTAGTCGTGGGAGTTTCGAGACAGGGCATCGATACTCCGGAGTAGACTAGTGTATACAGTCGAGACCCCGACGAGGGGCGGTGGCCGGTCTCACAAGCCACTGGTGTCAGTTGGATCACCTAAGATGTATACAGGTGCTCATTGGGTTATGAGTACACCGGACAGGACTCGCCGGGAATCTGCTAGTTAGTACTATACCTATCGTCAGATAGCAGTTCCCTGGTGACATGTGTACAGGTTAGTTCATCGACCTGAGGTCGTCATTTGTCTCGTATGAGTTCCCACTGTGCTTTGATTTCTACCCTACCACGGCTCAAAGGAGTCGTGCAAACAGGTAGCTTTTGGGTACAGTCCCGAGCCATATGGAGGCACGTAAGCGGATCGGCAGGGGATTCGTCTCACCCGGTATTGGGGGCGAGGTCGTGCTGTGTCTAGGAGAGCCATTACACAAAGTCCATGGCCATGGCAGGCGATTTACTGGTAGGTACCCCAGTAGTATCTCAGGGTGTTATTGGGCTACACTCCGACACGACTTATACTGCTATTGGGGGTCTGACGTTACTAGCCCCCTAGGCGGATATGCGATACTCATTGACGAACGGACCGGACTGTATATACATTGTCACTGTTAGGCTCAGTAGGGTTTCTGGATGAGTTCACTCATCGGCCACCCTTGAGTTGGCTCATCGGCTTCCCTTGAGGTCAGTCCGTGGGCAACCGTTACGCATAGCTAGTGCCGCTGACGGTTTGTGGTTAAACCCACTGCCAGGGTACTGACGAGTCATTAGAGTCCCCCACAGACAGTTTCCCAAGTTCGGGCGAAACGTTGTAGAGGCCGTATGGTTTTATGGCAGGGTTCGGAAAATGCACGTGCGTTTACGCACGTGTCAGTTTTCGGGTAGATGATACTGGTCAGCTTTGGTTTAAGCCGGATCCGAGTATTATATTGAGTAGGTATAATATCTTTGTCTCAGTTGCATTTGTATTCGGTCGTAATACAAATGCGGGTATATTTATACAGTTACGGGGTTATACTGAAAGTTGTTTCAGGATCACTTTTGGAAGTTGCCAGTTTCCAGTTTTCTATCAGCCGTCTTTTAACATTCGGTTAAAGACGGATTTATCTTTTCTTGGATGAGAGTGAGTCATGCTTCTAGAAGGTTCTAGAAGGTTCTAGATTTGGTGAGGTGTCTTGTGACTCATGCTTTGATTTCAACCATTTTTTGTTAAGCTTAAGATATTATTTTGTGTTCACATTATGATATTTACTTATGGTTACCCCCCCTCTCCTACGGTCACCTCCCTCTTTGCTATAAGAGGCCGGCCCCCTCCTCTCTCTCACTTGATGTTTCATTTGGAGAAAAAGATTATGATAGTATTTGGGGTGCATGGAATTTTACAGTTCATTTCATTCCATCACCCAATTCCCTCGGCAACTTCATTAACCGTCCGTCCATAGCTTTGGACGGAACGAGACAAAGTCATCTACTCATTCTCTACATCAATCTTGGTCGTCTCTTCTAGCAAACTTGACGACCGAGTTGCCTCGAGTCAGAGGCGGGAGCCCGTTTAAAGAATCAGTGATGTGGTGCCACCTGGACGAGAAGATCGGAGATCGAGCAGATCGGAGCAGCCGCAACGGAGCGTGGGATGATGGTTAAAGAACGAAGGACTCGGATCGTTCGGTATAACCTTTCTACACTCTTTACAGTTTGTTAGTTTAGCAATAATGGAAGATCCGGGTTAAAGTATACGATAGCGCCAGTTTAAAAGTTTTTGTTCCGCATTTGGCGTCTGTAGACGGCCGGGGCGCTAGCGTAGACTTACAGTGGTATCAAAGCCTCACCATTTTGCTATACTAACTTGTGCTAACGCGTTTAAAACATCGATCGAACCGGAAATCAAAAATCACAATTTTTCACCTTGACAGTTTCTGTTGATTTTAAACGGTGTCCTAAAAATATTTCACACATCTCAGAAAACTGTGCAGGGATTTCTAAGAACCACGACAAAATTTGGGGACATGAATCCACCAAACAGCCGCGGAAACGCGGCCAAACCCATGGTTTGGCCGCGCATCCGCGGCCACTTGGTGAGCTCATGCTCCCAAATTTGTACAGTGGGTTCTCTGTTGGATTTTGGGGTGTTTGGTAAATATCGTTTTGGCCCAGATTTTGTTACTGTTCACCAGTAAGCAGTGGGGCCCACTTCTTGATATTTGGTCGATCGAAATTTAAACACGTTAGTTTACAGTGCTTACATTATATCTCCGACCGGGAATGTCATTTGATCGGTAAACTGCGTCTGATTGCTATAGTTCTTTTAGACGGGTTTGCGAACGTGACATTCGCGTTGATGTTCTGTGTTGTGCTGTATTGTTGCGGATTTGTCGTGATGGATAGCAGTGTGCAATGGTAGTACAGTTTGAGTTTATTTGTACATTTGATATTGCGGGGCGAGCGTCCAACATGTGGACTGCCTTCACTGCCTGTTGTATAATATTCTTTTTGGGGCACGACCAGGTTGCGGTCGATGTACCTGTTGTACTATTTTTCATTACTGTACTAGGTTTTGCCCCAAGACGGAGTGCACGGATAGCCGGGTTCTGGAGGGCAACGGATCCGCATCTCATGGCTTTGAGAGGCAGAGGGGCCTCACTCAAGAATTGGCAGACTATTCGCCGCACTCGTAGGGGGTACAGGTTGACCCAAGGAGGGGTGCTCAATTTACCGGATTCCGTGAAGTGCCGGGTGTTCCATTCACTATGCTGTGGGGACTACCTCGCTTCAGGTTTTGGCGGGTAACTTGCCGCACCCGTAGGGGTCTAGGTTTCATTGCACAGGCTATCCACACGACAGGGGAACGTCGGGTTTCAGCAGCGGCTCTGTGAAACCCGGGGATCCCAGATTATCTGTATTGTTCTGTGATGCTTATTACTTTTCTGTAATGTTGCATATTATCACGCCTGGAGCGATTATTGTATATTGGTTTATATACTATTAGATGTTGTATATGTTTTACACCTGCGCTAGTCCAGTCCCCGCTCTGTCGTTAGTTAAGTAACCTAACGGGTGATGACGGGACCCAGAGACGAATGCGGATGGCATATACGTACATTTTATTTTCGTTCTTTACTGGTGTGATTGATTGATGGGACTGCGTTGATTCTGATCAATGCAAAGTAAAACAAACCTGTTTGATGTTGTTGGAACAAATTTAAAAAGTGTTATTGCAAAGACGTTTCCTTTTGTTTTGCATAGCGGTATTCAGTGGAATATCCTGCACCTCATTCGACGGGGCAAGGGCCGATATCCCTTCACCGGGACTGACCCCTTGGGCAGAAGTTTGCGTCAGGGTAATAACTTCACTATAGTCGATTACAAGTTGCTTTGCATAGCGGTATTCAGTGGAATATCCTGCACCTCATTCCACGAGGAAAGAGCCGAGATCCCTTTACCGGGAGTGACCTCTTTAGCAAAAGGTTTTCGCCACTATATTTTAAAAAGCTATCAGGTTCCTTCAGCGATATCAAGTTCATTACGCTAAAGGTTTTTCGCCAAAAACCAGCCGTAGCCCTCCGTCATTTCATATGAATGGTCAGTAGTATTCAAGCTATGTTGGTCTGGCCCTTAGCCAGGACATAGTGATTGGTAGCTGCTGGGGTATTCACATGTTGCATAGATAGATGCGTTGGTTTGGGACAGTCGTCCAGCCTTGTTGACCCTTAGTCAAGGGCGAGTACGGGTGGGTTCAAATTAACAAGATAATGATGGGAAGAACTTGACATGTGACTTATGATGGGCTGGCCCTTAGTCACGATCATAAGAGCATGGGGTAAAAATCATATCGGGAGTTTCTAAAGAAACTGAAACTTGTCAAGTATGCGCATACCTTCTGGAGTATGAGTAACGTGGATGCATTCCATCACGTTATCATGCGATGAGAGTTGGATCCCGATTCCCACTGATGAGTTGGTTTACTCTTCGGGTGATCCCGATTGATTCTTCTTTCAGGTTTGGAGGAGAAATTGACAGGACAGTGGGAGGTTTCCGGATTAGATAAAGTTATGACCATTCTGATCTAGGTTAGAGTGCACGCAGAGTGTTTCTTTTCTCTCTCTCTCTTTGGCAGCGACCTTTGACCGACCCTAGACTATGACTCAGTGACCAGGTTGACCGAACCTTCTTAAAACACTGGCTTTTGGATTGTCTGTGTTGCATAAGTCATTGCCACTCCTTCTTTTACCCTTTGAATTTCTCAGAACACCCGTATTATTACGGACATCCACTTCCATTGGATAGATCCATCGTATGGTTATATACGAACTCGAAGGGACTTCTTCGAGGATGGATCAAGGTTCAGGAGAAACAGAATTGGTTTATTCAGTTGTCTTTTATTATCACCTTCTCTCAGGTTGCGAGAGCTCCTTAGTTTAGGAGAGTACACCTATTACGCTTATTGGATAGTCTTATTCCAAACCATAGGCAGGTGCCGAAAGGTAGGGAATGAAGAAAACCAATTAGCCTAAGTAGGGTGTGCAGAAGGTAATATGTAAAGACAAAATAAAGGGATTAGAAAGAGGGCAAAGTAAAATTGCGACTGATATCATTCACGACCAAAACGGCGTACTTCATCGCCACTCCTATTTCACCTTTAAAAGAATAAGGTATTATTCAGTTGTCTTTTATCATCACCTTCTCTCAAGATGCGAGTACTCCTTGGTTTAGGAGGGTACACCTATTATGCTTACTGGATAGTCTTCTTCCAAACCATAGGCTGGTGCCGAACGGTAGGGAAGGAAGAAAACCATTTAGCCTAACGATGGTGTACAGAAGGTAACGACTAAAGACAAATAAAGGGATTTGGGGAGATGGCAATAAAATATACGGTTAAAGTCATGAATTGGATTATGGAAGAGGCATTACTATGAATACCAGGATACCCCTACGAAACATTTTCATGTTTCAGTGCATTGTTAAAGAAAAACTGTTTTCCCGATTAGACACTTACTCCAAGGGTATGTATTTACCAGGCTTCATTCTCATATCTGTATGGTTTTACAGATGATGAGTAGGAGTAAGTTATTGGGAATTAGGTGATCATCCTCATTATATCAGAATTCGTTGTAATTGGTGATATTTGAGGAAATCGCCAGGGTACAGTTTTCAACCTACGACGCACAGGTTTTGAGTTATTCAACTCAGCGGACTTATACAGAGTATTGTATGTTGTCCAAGTGTCCATCAGGACAAAGGGGTAGGTCCTCGTACTATGTTCTGATTACTTATAACTTCTCTAGTATTTAGACAAGTGTTTCGTAGAAATACAAGGTCTAAGTTTTGAGAAGTTGTGGGTATAAGAATAAAGTAGAGAACCAGGTATCACAAGTATCGGGATTCTTCAAAGAGATCGAAGATGTAGATTCTTGTGAGTGGTATTCAGATGATAGTGATGGTTTTGAGAAACGTGTTTCTCTTTCGGGTTACTTATAATTGGATGGATTCCTAAGTTGAGTAATGCTGATTAGCCTTTTTCCATTAAGTTGATATGCACTGGAGACAGCTGCATGATTGAATCTGGTTCCAATTAAATAAGTGCCAAAGTTTCTGTATTGGATATAGAATAGTTCGTACCTTAAAAGATGTTAAGGTACGGGGAGTTGTCCAGCTTATGCTTAAAACCAGACACTGGATAACTCAGGGCACATTTCTGTAATGGCTGTTTGTGGGTTGACCCTGGCTATGACGAGGGTTGATATTCTACCATTTGGAAGATCAATAGTGATATTGTTCTTGACTCGCCACAGTTTTAGTAAAATGGATCTTTTTCAGAAAACAGTAGTGGGAGTATGGTAGAACTGGAAGTGATTCCAGAACCGCGAACGATTACGGAAAATTTAATAGGACCTATATATATTCAATCAGGTTTGACATTCCAATAGCCACTCCGCAGATATGGTGGGTAACCTCAGACACCCGAGAGGTACTTCGGTAGCCTCAAGGACGGTGACAGGGAGGTTCTTATCTACCCAGACTTGACATTACTGTTGTTCCAGGTTATGAGACCCGGTAGGAGGGTTGTCGTATTCAGTGGGAGCATCGGAAGCATAGTGGGCAAGTAGCTTATGTCTATTTATAGACTAGAGCAGTTATAGCGGAGATAGATCATCTAATTTTATTGTGACAGTCATGGGTTTGACTTCAATCAGAATAGGGGATGGATCTGTTAAGAAGGTAGTAGGGTGTGATGTCATGGTATTTGGATGACATACACAGAGTAGGAAGTAAAATTCCTATACTACGATCGGTTGTACTGTGATCGTCACACAGTTGTTTCTCCAGACAGGATATGGATATAATATTTGACATTCTGGTTTCTGGATCTATGGTTTTAGATCTGGATTTGGGTAGTTTCCCAATGTGGGTACTTTGACAGATATTCTAATGGTTTTTAGAATAGTTGACTCCTAGCATGGTGGTGTACCTGCAGGTGATGGGGTCACCCTCTCTAAAGGTGTCGTATAGACTAAAGAGGAGAGGGAAGTGCATGATTGGAAGATCACTTGCTTGGGCAATTGATTCAATCATGAGATGTCAAGTACCACACCAGATGTTATTTTTGCACTAGATGCAATGAGTTTGTATTAATCCAATCCTGGAGAAACATAAGGAAGCAGTTTTAGAACATAAGTACATGTTCTACGGATTTGATGATGGCAGCCTCTTTCGGGAGACGATCATCATTCCAGGCTTCAAAGGTGACATGGTTGACAGAGAGATTGTCAGAGTTATAGTTTTCCCTCTGACAAAGAGGGACAGTATTATGGACAGATAGTCCAAGAGGATACTGTGGGAAGCAAGGTGCCCGATACTGATTAGGTTCAGTGATCGATTCGGTCTAAGAAGTTTGGATATGGAGTTCATTTATGAACTAAGGTCCCATCAGATATCCAGACATATTCTAAGACAGGTATTACTCAATTCGGGAGATGGTTTTCTCCGCGAACTTGAGATTAAGAGAGATATAGAAAGAAACTTCTAGGCGGATCCACTCACTGAGGCTATTTCTCGAACACAATAGTTTTACAAACGGGCTTTGTGAAACTGATTAGTAGAGGAGTTGGATGTTCGATTTCACACGGGCTGTGAGTAGTCGACATCGCAATAATTAGCCTTGAGTGCAAGTGGGAGATTGTTGGAGATAGTGCCCTCATAGTCAATTATTGGATCGCAGGTACGTGATTGCAATGATTGCGGAGGACCTATCCCGGTAGAACAGTCTTACTCGAGATGATAGTATGCTATCTGGTTTGCCTTTATCAGTCGTGTACATGTTCAGGTGATTGATTGCATGTTACACTTTGATAGAGCCCTTAGGATCTTGCTTTACTACCAACAGTATGATGGCGATCATATACGTGAGAGTTGGGTAGTTTATATGCATATCCTTAATTGTGGTCCCTAGTCATGGGAGTTTCGAGACAGGGCATCGATACTCCGGAGTAGACTAGTGTATACAGTCGAGACCCCGACGAGGGGCGGTGGCCGGTCTCACAAGCCACTGGTGTCAGTTGGATCACCTAAGATGTATACAGGTGCTCATTGGGTTATGAGTACACCGGACAGGACTCGCCGGGAATCTGCTAGTTAGTACTATACCTATCGTCAGATAGCAGTTTCCTGGTGACATGTGTACAGGTTAGTTCATCGACCTGAGGTCGTCATTTGTCTCGTATGACTTCCCACTGTGCTTTGATTTCTACCCTACCACGGCTCAAAGGAGTCGTGCAAACAGGTAGCTTTTGGGTACAGTCCCGAGCCATATGGAGGCACGTGAGCGGATCGGCAGGGGATTCGTCTCTCCCGGTATTGGGGGCGAGGTCGTGCTGTGTCTAGGAGAGCCATTACACAAAGTCCATGGCCATGGCAGGCGATTTACTGGTAGGTACTCCAGTAGTATCTCAGGGTGTTATTGGGCTACACTCCGACACGACTTATACTGCTATTGGGGGTCTGACGTTACTAGCCCCCTAGGCGGATATGCGATACTCATTGACGAACGGACCGGACTGTATATACATTGTCACTGTTAGGCTCAGTAGGGTTTCTGGATGAGTTCGCTCATCGGCCTCCCTTGAGTTGGCTCATCGGCTTCCCTTGAGGTCAGTCCGTGGGCAACCGTTATGCATAGCTAGTGCCGCTGACGGTTTGTGGTTAAACCGACTGCCAGGGTACTGACGAGTCATTAGAGCCCCCCACAGACAGTTTCCCAAGTTCGGGCGAAACGTTGTAGAGGCCGTATGGTTTTATGGCAGGGTTCGGAAAATGCACGTGCGTTTACGCACGTGTCAGTTTTCGGGCAGATGATACTGGTCGGCTTTGGTTTAAGCCGGATCCGAGTATTATATTGAGTAGGTATAATATCTTTGTCTCAGTTGCATTTGTATTCGGTCGTAATACAAATGCGGGTATATTTATACAGTTACGGGGTTATCCTGAAAGTTGTTTCAGGATCACTTTTGGAAGTTGCCAGTTTCCAGTTTTCTATCAGCCGTCTTTTAACATTCGGTTAAAGACGGATTTATCTTTTCTTGGATGAGAGTGAGTCATGCTTCTAGAAGGTTCTAGAAGGTTCTAGATTTGGTGAGGTGTCTTGTGACTCATGCTTTGATTTCAACCATTTTTTGTTAAGCTTAAGATATTATTTTATGTTCACATTATGATATTTACTTATGGTTACCCCCCCTCTCCTACGGTCACCTCCCTCTTTGCTATAAGAGGCCGGCCCCCTCCTCTCTCTCTCACTTGATGTTTCATTTGGAGAAAAAGATTATGATAGTATTTGGGGTGCATGGAATTTTACAGTTCATTTCATTCCATCACCCAATTCCCTCGGCAACTTCATTAACCGTCCGTCCATAGCTTTGGACGGAACGAGACAAAGTCATCTACTCATTCTCTACATCAATCTTGGTCGTCTCTTCTAGCAAACTTGACGACCGAGTTGCCTCGAGTCAGAGGCGGGAGCCCGTTTAAAGAATCAGTGATGTGGTGCCACCTGGACAAGAAGATCGGAGATCGAGCAGATCGGAGCAGCCGCAACGGAGCGTGGGATGATGGTTAAAGAACGAAGGACTCAGATCGTTCGGTATAACCTTTCTACACTCTTTACAGTTTGTTAGTTTAGCAATAATGGAAGATCCGGGTTAAAGTATACGATAGCGCCAGTTTAAAAGTTTTTGTTCCGCATTTGGCGTCTGTAGACGGCCGGGGCGCTAGCGTAGACTTACAATACCAACTTTGTCATGACCCAAAGTTTGGCCCGTGACCGGCACTTAACCACGTAACGTCTACATGCGTAACGCGACTAAGTAAGCCGAAAACCCAGAAATCAAACCAGTAAAAGTATAGAGTGTTTTGAACATTGAATAGAAGGATTTACTAAAATGTTAAGAAAACCTCAAGTAACCAGTCACCACGATAACAATATACGACGCCGTAGCGAAGAAAATGAGCAATAATTGGGAAACATCACAGATAGAATAAACTGCATAAGTAAAGTCGGCTCACAACGAGCTCGACACCAGAATACAAAATAATATACATCGTCCTCACAACTGGTCTCTAAGTCAATACATAAGTGGTATATGGAGAGTACTAGATACAACAATGTACATAACTGAAAGATAAACAGATACCGCACAAAACCCACCTATCAGCAAAAGAGCTAGTACACCAACTGTAGGGGTATCTATGTCAAAAGATGCAAGAACGCAGCCTGCCGCGACTACTACGAAGGGCAACCTGCAAACGCTGTGGCACAACGGGGGTGAGTTGCCAACTCGTGAATAGAAGATAACACATAAAGGTAATCGCGAGTATGCACGTGCTGCGATACTCTAACCTATGCCAACAGATAAAATCTATATGATGAACTGGATGCTCAAATCATGCAACAAGTGCGATCTAATAACATCTCCATGTGATGAGAAAAACATGTGATAATCAAGTATAACAATGCAATCTAACAACCCTATATAGAATGAACAGGGTATGCAATGATCGTGCAAGCATGTGTACTATATCAGGTACAATAGATACAGGATAAGATATCAATTTACTACATACTGAGCATGGGAAATATAACATCTACACGGAATGTCATCGTGGAAAGTATAATCGGTACCCATCAATGCACCCAAATCCCAATACTACTCAGGCGTCGTAATCCTCCTCGGTTCTCAATTCCTGTAAATCTCATATAATCGTGAGTGCCCAACATCGGCACCCAAAATATCAAGAAATACTCGTGCCAAGTATCAACACGCAAATCCTTATATATCGGGCATCCGTCAGTCCGGATCAACCCACGGGCTCTGTCTGCGGTATCGGCCCTCGGCCCCGGCAGTACGAGTCGTCCCGTATCCATCAATCGACTCTGGTCAGTATCCTCCGGATAACCGCCAGGTCCAACCAATCACCGGTAGGTAGTAGTCCCTCTGCCAGGCTCACCGTCTACTACACAGCGAAACCGTTCTCGCCCCGGGGTACCATACCGGGTCCACCATGTACCCGTAATCGGCCTCATCCAACTCCTCGATTCGGGTTCACATATATCACTCTAGCACCGAGAAAACACATGGTGGACGCACCGAAATATCATATCAAGGGAAACTGGGTTTTTAAATAATTAACTATTCTCTTTTGAAATATCCACGGTTCCCCAAATCCAGAATTAACATGGAAACAACATATCTCAATGCGTAATCTAAGCAAGTATGAAGATATCAATGTATGTGTGCACTGGTATGAGTATACAGTGTGCATGTGCGCAGGTATGAAGATATCAATATATGTGTGCACTGGTATGAGTATACAGTGTGCATGTGCGCAGGTATGAAGATATCAATATATGTGTGCACTGGTATGAGTATGTGATGTATATGTGCCTAAATATGGATATAACATATGCTGTTATGCGGCAAATCATGACAACTTCAATAAAGCGGAATCGGTATGATATATGATTTATAGCAATCCTATAATGTGAGTATCATGGCAATCACTAACGGTGTGAGTGTAGCATATAAATCGTGTTCGTGCAACTTGAACCGTTAGTGACAGTGCAGTGTCCTATGCTATCATTTCTATATACAACAATAAGGTATGCTACTACAGTCCATATGAATATCTATACTAAATATCCTAACATGCCCTGACGCTTAACGCCATACGGGCGATTTCCCTGTAGATGTTAAATCTACTCACTTGGTCATGGGCAACTCGTAGCCGACCACCTGCTTTCCTGTCTTAGCTTCGTCCGACGTACCCGCCTGCGAACCTGGAATTTACACAAGAGTCTATATAAGCTACCACCTCCCAAGATGCGATATCTAAGCCAAACGATACTGTCACGACCCGAAATTGGCACGTGACGGCACTAATACTACGCAACGTCTACAAGCGTAACGCAGTAAAAGAAAGCCAAAATACAGAAATCTAAACCAGTAAAAGACAAGAAAAGATAAGAATTATTGTTTAAAAGTCTTTGAAATCACAACCCAAATTCTTTAAAAGTCCAACTTTATTTCCTTAAAATTTTGGCAGCACCTCCTTTATAAAAAACCAACCCCAAAAATGGGTACAACATAAATAAAAAGTAAAGCATCCCCAACGGGAGCAAATCCACGCCTAAAAGCGGAAAACAATCACCACCACAAATATACGACGCCGTAGCGAAGAAATAGAAGACGATAGAAAGGAAACTGTATAAAAGACAACAAATCCAACATAATATACAACATCGCCCTCACCAAGTCTCTAAGTCAATATGAAAATAGTAGATGGAGAGTACAGGGATACAATGAATATACAATACAAAGAATAACCACAAAACCCACCTAAGCAAACTGCACACTGTGAGCTGATGCGGTATCCGTAGCAAAAGATGATGAGATGTGTGATAATAGCCTGCCTCTAACTATCCTGAGGAACACCTGCAAACACTGTGGCATAACGGGGGTGAGTTGCCAACTCGTGAATAGTAAATAACATATGCAGGTAATCGCAAGTATGCACGTAAAGCGTGAATCTAAGATATGCAATTAACAGTAATAACATGTCATATGAATGCAGAATAATGGAAAGTACACTAGTAGGTACAACCAATATATATAAAGCAATAATGATATGACAACAGTATGCAATAATCATGCGATAGGGATATGAGAATGTAAATGTGCAACAATCATGAAAGGTACACTAACAGGTACTACTAGTACATTAAGCAGTGCACAAACAGATAAGGTGAGGTATGGAGTGAAGTATGTCATTTCCACGGAATCCTGACATCGTGGTAGAATCACAATCCATCAAGACAATTTAAATACCAATTCCTCAAATCAGCCCCTAAATTGGCACTCATATTATCTAAGTATCACCTCTCCTCAATTGCACAATATCAAGTATATCTCATATATCCCGAATGTACAATCTCAAGTATATCTCATATATATCGAATGTACAATCATCAAGTATATCTCGTATATATCGAATGTACAAAATCAAGTGGATCTCACATATCTCGTATGTACAATATCAAGTATATCTCACATATCTATCCAGTATCCAATCTCAAATGAATCTCTTATATCCCGAATCAAATCTCCAGCAAAATTCTAACATCCTAAATATAATGACATAAATAAATATGATGAGGTCAATACACATATATTAGCGTCCCATTCCACTAATATTGGTGTAAGGGTATATATAACAGCGTATAAATCCCCTGTTATATATACAAGGAGTAATTAGAAATATCATGAAACCAATGTGCCAAGTATCGACACAGAAATACTGATCTATCATATGTCGTCTCCCATACTAACATCCTGATAGGTACGTATTATACGCTATCCCGAAAGCTCGAGTGCTTAGCTCTGACCCTCGCCTCTCGACGTATCTATACGTACATGACTCCCAACGGTATCCCCACGATCCCCGCCGAGTCATTAGTACTGTTACCGGTAGGTACTTGCCCGCCTCCAGGCTCAATCGGCAAAGTCCAACGATCTTCTTGCCGAGGGGAACCATACCGGGCCCCACCATGTACCCTCATACGGCATCCACACCTCGTATGGAGTATATAATCAGAACCGATAAATCTCATGGTGGCTGCGCAAATATCATATCAAGGAAACCGGGTTTTTCAATTAATGCATAATTTCATGAACTCCCGCGGTTCCCAAATCCAGAAAACATCATGTAAAATCCAAATAACAATGCGCAAATCCAGGAATAAATATGTGCGATATATCTGAAATGCGAGCATATAAAGGAAAATATGTAGCTGAAACCAGATGTATGCGAAATCAATATGGTACAGCTAAGTATAGGTGTCTGCCTATAAGCAAATGATGTAGTATACCCCCCTGGGTATAGTAAAATATGTTGGGTACCCCCCGGGTATAAGTAACATATATGCAAAGTATACCTGTAGTTATATCGTAAAGTGTGTATGCACCTATCACTAATGGTACGATACACTATAGGTATACAGATAACTAGTATGTAAGTATGTTAGAACATATGTGTAAGCATGTAGGTATACATGTATGCTATAAGTCAATGCGTAAAGAAATATGAATCAAAGTCTCAATGTCCCTAACCAAGCAATATTATATCTATAAGTGGGTTATGCGTGACATGGCAATTATTGACGGTGTGTGTAGCATACAATCAGTGCTCGTGCAACATGAATCGTCAATAATATGTGCAGTGTCCTACTACTACTAGTCCAGGCACAACTACATCTAAGTAATAGGGTAAATGCACAATTCTAACAATAACGTAGAATATGCGACAAGTAATAAAATCTCTAGCCCTGACGCATAACGCCATGCGGGCGATTCCCCTGTAGATGTTAAATCTACTCACCAACGCTCCAAGCTAGGAAGCCTACCACCTGTTTTCCCCTTGTCGTAGCGTCCGAAGTCCCCGCTTGCGAACCTAAAATTTCACAAACACATCACATAAGCATATATTCTACATCGACGAAAAGACATCGAAACGCAAGAATAACGCCCTGAAAATTACACTGCGCGCTTAGCGCATCTAACGCACACGACATCGGCCAAAAATCCTAACTAGGGTCGCCAAACTATGAAACACCTAGTCTAGATTCCGATCGTCCCAATCGCGCATTCAAAACACAATAATAAACGTGGACTCAAAATAAATAACGTCGCAACGCCAAAAGAAACCCACGCCTAAAAGTTACCGAAATCTAGTAAGCAGTACTTATCTTTATAGCACAAAACTACGAGTTTTACCAAAAACTATAATTTACAAACATCTTCAAATAGCAAGGTTAAACCATTTTAACCATTTCTATATTTTTAAACTTGCTTAATTAAGCTTTAGCACAAACCTAGTAAGCAAAAACCCTTAATTAGACAAAGTAGTAATTAACAAAAATTAGCATTTTCTACTAGGTTAAGCTTTTCAAATTCATAAATTAACACTTCAATTAAATATTAAACACTTAAATTAAGCTTTAACCATAACTTGAATTTCTAAAACCATTTCTAGAATTTTGAAATATGAAATTTAAAGCTTAAACTAACATCTAATTAAGCTAGCATAAAGTATTAAGTAACAATTAGAGATTAGGGTTAGGGTTTTATACCTTCAAGAACACCACTAGAATCAAGGATAAAACCAAACTTTATCCTCCAAAATCCTCACTAGAATGGAGATCCAAGCAACTTTTGTGAAGAAGAAAGAAGGTTTTGGATTTAATTTGAATTTCTATGAATTTATTTGGATTTTTCATGATTTTTGAAGCTTTAAAAGTGAAGAAATGAGTTTAGAAAAAGAGAGGGCAGCAATAAGATGATGTTGCCGGCCAAAGCAAGGAGGGGGGGGGGTGTTTTTGGTGAAGGGTAGAATTTTCTAGAAGAAAAAAGGAATAATTGGATAATAAAACAAAAAGCTTATGTTCACACTACTTTTCTTTTTCTTTATTTTTAAAAAAAATAAATCCTTTGACCAAAATAATCTAGATATTTAAAAAGAAGGTTCTAAAATAATTATAGTGATGATTTCCAAGAATTTTCATTTAGAAGAAATTTCCCGATTTACGTGCACCAAATACCGCTTAAAATAATATTTTATTTGGGAAAAATTCTATCTGAACCAAAACCTCTCAAATACCCCTAAAGTTCATGCACAAGCTTTATTTTAGCTAAAAAAATGTGCCGGTAAGCTTATACGGACGTTTGATCGAAATCGGGTTAAAATGGGAAAAACCGACAATTTTGCCCTAAAACGGGAAAATTCGCAAAACGATTCTGAAACGTTACAATCTCCCCCCTTATAAAAATTCGTCCCCGAATTTAAAATTTTCACTAAGCGTACCTTCAAAGAGAAGAGTATAAAACTCCCAATTCTCGCTCGCAGCCTACCAAGTGATCATCTCACTATACGGCTACGTCCAAGAAAAACCCTTCACAGATGGCAAGACCCTTGATCGAAGTTTCTCCACCCGCCTAGCCATTAACACAATTGGCTGCTGGTGAATGAAAGATCGCGTCCAAACTAAATGGTCTGGTGCTGAATCATGTGAGAAAGGTCATGAAGGTAATTGCAAAGTATCGACACAAGGAATACGGGGTGAATACTCAATAATCTGGGCGGAAGTGCCAAATTAAAGGCAACGGAACTAACTCACTTTAAGGATCTCGAAGGACCTACAATTCTGGGTAAGCTTCCTAAAACTCAACACGTCCTTCATCGGCAAAAATCCGTAGGAATACATGATCTTCCACTGCGAACTCGAGCCTGCGACCACCATGGTCGGCATAAGACCTCTGTCCGCACAGGACTGTCACCATCCTCACTTGAAACAGCTGGATCATTTCCGAAGTCTCTAGACAAGCTGGGGTCTAAAAATCCTACTACGCAGAGTCAGAAAAACAGACTGGAGATCGACACCACCTAACAAACAAAACTTAAAGGTTGCCAATTGGAATGTCTCCTGATAACTGCTATCGAAGAAGAATCCGAACAATGGCAAGTGACGATCCCAACTGCCGAAAACAATTAATACGTACGCACAAGCATATCCTCCAGAGTCGGTGTAGCCCGCTCTCACAAAACCACCATCCTACGGATGGAAAAATGGAGCTAAAGCTCAACCAGTACGCAAGGCTTCCTGAAGCTCCTGCCCAAGACGGCAAGCGAACAGGGTGCCTTCATTGGATACGACCCTCGAAGGAACTCCATGTAACGCACAAACTTAACAAAGAACAACTGAGCAGACTGAGAAAAACCGGACAACAAGCATCCGAATGGAGTCACACCCTGACTAAACCTGGGTAGACACCATAACGAATTTCATGGAGATCTGCTCCCATTCCCACTTCGGAACAGTTAAAGATTGCAACTCTCCAGCTGGTCTCAGATACTCAATCCAAAACACACAACAAGACAAACACCTTGAAACGAAATCTGAAATTTCTCTTTACATTCCTGCCCACCCGTAACTATCTTACAAGTCATATCAATGTCGGTGGAACTTGAATGAATACAGAGAATTGACATATGTGCCAGCTCTAGGATTTCACGTCTCTACCCGATAATATCAGGTACACAAACGCATTCCTAACTTAACACACCATTGTCATAAATCAAGGACTCCGAATCATTACCCAGCCGAGTATGCTCAAGTATCTCTGACGAACGAGCATCGGCGGGCAGTGTCTCGCGAAAGCGATTAAAGAAAAGTGGTCGGGCACGGACATGAGCAAGCTGTCCCTTCTGTAAAGACGAACTTAAGCTGTACTCAACGATCGCACAAGAACTGTAAATCTGCAGAAGACTATCACAACAATCAAAATCCGTTGCAGGAAGATTGTATTAAACTCTGGTGGTCCGTGAGAATCTGACATGACTCTCAAACAAATAGTGTCTCCAAATCCCCAACGCAAAACCACCGCGGCCATCTCCAGATCATGAGTGGAATATCCTTCTCGTACTTCCTCCAAATGTAGGGAAGCCAAAGCGATAACTCTATAGTGTCACCTCAGTACACACTCGAGCCCCGCTCAAGAAACATTACAGTTAAACAACAGGATCATCCGAACCAAAAGCAAAGAAGAACTGATGCAGTTGTTAACCAAATCTTCAACTGCCGAAAACTCCGCATACATGCCTCAGTCCAAAGAAAAGAAACCTCCCTTCCAGTCCATTCAGTCGACGGTGCAGCACTACTCTAGCGATCCTGCACGAAACGGCGGTAAGAACCTGCTAAGCCCAAAAATCTGCGGATCTCCGTCCTGCACACAAGTCTGGGCCTAAGTTGTACGTCCACGATCTTCCTCGGAACCACATACAAAACCGTCTCCCGTGACTACGAGACCTAGGAGTCAACACAAACAAGCCTGAAGAAACACTCCAAGAATCTAGCAGTTGCTGGTGCTCTCCCAGTATCTGCATAACAAATCCTCAAGTGTTGCTCCTGTTCCTCAAGACACATTAATTAGACCAGAATGTCGTAAATAACACAACAATAACTGGTCGAGGAACGGCCTGAAGAAATCCGGTTCATCACATCTACGAATGCTGTTAGGGCATCAGTGAATCCAATGACTCACCAAAACACACAAAGCCCGTAGCACGTACAAGGCAGTCTTCGGAATGCCATCACTCCAAACCCGCAACAATGATGACCCGATCCCAACCACTTAGAAAAAGTCTCGCACTTAGGAGCCGATCGAAGAAATCGTCAATGCGAGGTAAATGATACCTATCCGCACCGTAAGCCGGTTCAATTGACGATCTATCAATACACAACCTCAACTGCCGTCCTTCTCCTTGATGAACAGAAATAGGAGCTCCTCAAGGCGAAACACTCAGATGCACAAACCCCCCAACAAACAACTCTGCCGCTGATCCTTAAGCTCCCTAAGCTCCGCCGGCTCATCTGGAACAACGTCGGAAAACTCTCGCACGATAAGAACCCGGTCAAACAAACCCACTATGGCTCCGGTATCATGAATGAACGCAAAGAATCCTCGACATCCTCTCCTCAAAAGCCGACTAGCGAAAAAGGATGAATTCGAGCTGTGAGAGGCGACACCACTGTCCCCCTGCACAATAAGAATTGACTTGCCGGGAAAACAAACCTGACTGTTTCCTCGCGGTAGTCCACAGACGCCTAGCACGTAACTAACCAGTCCGTGCCCAGGAGAACGTCAAATCCAACATCTCTAGAAGGATCAAGTGACGGATGAATCTCCTAACCGATTGGCATACGACTGAAATACGTGTCGCGCAACAAAAGAATCACTGACAGAATTTAACACAACAAACGGCTGATCTAGCTAACACGAATCCCCTCGTCCCAAACCTCTGCTACTCTCGCAACGGTCACGAAAGCTGTATCGACGACTAAGCCTCTATCTCTGAGCTGATACCCCGGTACAAGTCCTCCACGGTTCCGGAACTCCCGAAGTCTCTGGTATACGTGTCTCGTCAACTAGGGCTGCATCCACTGGTGCTATGTAAGTGACGGAAAGCTGTATGCTGATCGCAAGGAACAACTGGGTAACAGGGGTGACAACCTCCTGTCGCTGCGCTCGAATGGTCTCCACCAAAGAACTCATCGTCTGGCGCATGTCCTGCATCTCTGCCACAAGCCTAGCGTTACTATCTGTCAAAGGCGGATCCGTCTGCACCTGTGCAACGAGCGTGCCATCCTGGTCAGTCCTCGCTCTCCCCGAGTCAATACTGACCTCGGCCCTCGCTGCACCTCACTGAGTCCCCATAGTCGTCGTCGGCAAAGGCTATAAATAGGAATAGGATTCGATATGAACACGGAAATCGAATCACAAGGATATGAATCATCAAGGAATGAATTTCAAGTAATTGTACTTAGGTCACTTTAGACGGAGTACTGCATCGTGAGTATGCTGCAGGCATACACACACTACGTTACTCTGCTTAAGCTACCTACTCCATCATATCAAGGTCATCCTACACTCCGTAAGGTAAAAACCTAGCGTTCTGATACCAACTTTGTCACGACCCGAAATTGGCACGTGACGGTCCTAATACTACGCAACGTCTACAGGCGTAACGCAGTAAAAGAAAGCCAAAACCCAGAAATCTAAACCAGTAAAAGACAAGAAAAGATAAGAATTATTGTTTAAAAGTCTTTGAAATCACAACCCAAATTCTTTAAAAGTCCAACTTTATTTCCTTAAAATTTTGGCAGCACCTCCTTTATAAAAACCAACCCCAAAAGTGGGTACAACATAAATAAAAAGTAAAGCATCCCCAACGGGAGCAAATCCATGCCCAAAGGCGGAAAACAATCACCACCACAAATATACGACGCCGTAGCGAAGAAATAGAAGACGATAGAAAGGAAACTGTATAAAAGACAACAAATCCAACATAATATACAATATCGTCCTCACCAAGTCTCTAAGTCAATATGAAAATAGTAGATGGAGAGTACAGGGATACAATGAATATACAATACAATGAATAACCACAAAACCCACCTAAGCAAACTGCATACTGTGAGCTGATGCGGTATCCGTAGCAAAAGATGATGAGATGTGTGATAATAGCCTGTCTCTGACTATCCTGAGGAACACCTGCAAACACTATGGCACAACGGGGGTGAGTTGCCAACTCGTGAATAGTAAATAACATATGCAGGTAATCGCAAGTATGCACGTAAAGTGTGAATCTAAGATATGCAATTAACAGTAATAACATGTCATATGAATGCAGAATAATGGAAAGTACACTAGCAGGTACAACCAATATATATAAAGCAATAATGATATGACAACAGTATGCAATAATCATGCGATAGGGATATGAGAATGTAAATGTGCAACAATCATGAAAGGTACACTAACAGGTACTACTAGTACATGAAGCAGTGCACAAACAGATAAGGTGAGGTATGGAGTGAAGTATGTCATTTACACGGAATCCTGACATCGTGGTAGGATCACAATCCAGCAAGACAATTTAAATACCAATTCCTAAAAACAGCCCCCAAATTGGCTCTCATATTATCTAAGTATCACCTCTCCTCAATTGCACAATATCAAGTATATCTCATATATCCCGAATGTATAATCTCAAGTATATCTCACATATATCGAATGTACAATCATCAAGTATATCTCGTATATATCGAATGTACAAAATCAAGTGGATCTTACATATCTCGTATGTACAATATCAAGTATATCTCACATATCTATCCAGTATCCAATCTCAAATGAATCTCTTATATCCCGAATCAAATTTCCAGCAAAATTCTAACATCCTAAATATAATGACATAAATAAATATGATGAGGTCAATACACATATATTAGCGTCCCATTCCACTAATATTGGTGTAAGCGTATATATAACAGCGGATAAATCCTCTGTTATATATACAAGGAGTAATTAGAAATATCATGAAACCAATGTGCCAAGTATCGACACAGAAATACTGATCTATCATATGCCGTCTCCCAGACTAACATCCTGATAGGTACGTATCATACGCTATCCCGAAAGCTCGAGTGCCTAGCTCTGACCCTCGCCTCTCGACGTATCTATACGTACATGACTCCCAACGGTATCCTCACGATCCCCGCCGAGTCATTGGTACTGTCACCGGTAGGTACTTGCCCGCCTCCAGGCTCAATCGTCAAAGTCCATCGATCTTCTTGCCGAGGGGAACCATACCGGGCCCCACCATGTACCCTCATACGGCATCCACACCTCGTATGGAGTATATAATCAGAACCGATAAATCTCATGGTGGCTGCGCAAATATCATATCAAGGAAACCGGGTTTTTCAATTAATGCATATTTCATGAACTCCCGCGGTTCCCAAATCCAGAAAACATCATGTAAAATCCAAATAACAATGCGCAAATCCAGGAATAAATATGTGCGATATATCTGAAATGCGAGCATATAAAGGAAAATATGTAGCTAAAACCAGATGTATGCGAAATCAATATGGTACAGCTAAGTATAGGTGTCTACCTATAAGCAAATGATGTAGTATACCCTCCTGGGTATAGTAAAATATGTAGGGTACCCCCCGGGTATAAGTAACATATATGCAAAGTATACCTGTAGTTATATCGTAAAGTGTGTATGCACCTATCACTAATGGTACGATACACTATAGGTATACAGATAACTAGCATGTAAGTATGTCAGAACATATGTGTAAGCATGTAGGTATACAGGTATGCTATAAGTCAATGCGTAAAGAAATATGAATCAAAGTCTCAATGTCCCTAACCAAGCAATATTATATCTATAAGTGGGTTATGCGGGACATGGCAATTATTGACGGTGTGTGTAGCATACAATCAGTGCTCGTGCAATATGAATCGTCAATAATATGTGCAGTGTTCTACTACTACTACTCCAGGCACAACTACATCTAAGTAATAGGGTAAAGGCGTAATTCTAACAATAACGTAGAATATGCGACAAGTAATAAAATCTCTAGCCCTGACGCATAACGCCATGCGGGCGATTCCCCTGTAGATGTTAAATCTACTCACCAACGCTCCAAGCTAGGTGAAGCCTACCACCTGTTTTCCCTTTATCGTCGCGTCCGAAGTCCCCGCTTGCGAACCTAAAATTTCACAAACACATCACATAAGCATATATTCTACATCGACGAAAAGACATCGAAACACAAGAATAACGCCCTAAAAATTACACTGCGCACTTAGCGCATCTAACGCGCACGACATCGGCCAAAAATCCTAACTAGGGTCGCCAAACTACGAAACACCTAGTCTAGATTCTGATCGTCCCGATCGCGCATTCAAAACACAATAATAAACGTGGACTCAAAATAAATAACGTCGCACCGCCAAAAGAAACCCACGCCTAAAAGTTACCGAAATCTAGTAAGCAGTACTTATCTTTATAGCACAAAACTACGAGTTTTACCAAAAACTATAATTTACAAATATCTTCAAATAGCAAGGTTAAACCATTTAAACCATTTCTATATTTTTAAACTTGCTTAATTAAGCTTTAGCACAAACCTAGTAAGCAAAAACCCTTAATTAGACAAAGTAGTAATTAACAAAAATTAGCATTTTCTACTAGGTTAAGCTTTTCAAATTCACAAATTAACACTTCAATTAAATATTAAACACTTAAATTAAGCTTTATCCTTAACTTGAATTTCTAAAACCATTTTTAGAATTTTGAAATATGAAATTTAAAGCTTAAAGTAACATCTAATTAAGCTAGCATAAAGTATTAAGTAACAATTAGAGATTAGGGTTAGGGTTTTATACCTTCAAGAACATCACTAGAATCAAAGATAAAACCAAACTTTAGCCTCCAAAATCCTCACTAGAATGAAGATCCAAGCAACTTTTGTGAAGAAGAAAGAAGGTTTTGGATTTAATTTGAATTTCTATGATTTTTGAAGCTTTAAAAGTGAAGAAATGAGTTTAGAAAAAGAGAGGGCACCAAGAAGATGATGTGGCCGGCCAAAGAAAGGAGGGGGGGGGGGTGTTTTTGGTGAAGGGTAGAATTTTCTAGAAGAAAAAAGGAATAATTGGATAATAAAACAAAAAGCTTATGTTCACACTACTTTTCTTTTTCTTTATCTTTAAGAAAAATAAATCCTTTGACCAAAAAAATCTAGATATTTAAAAAGAAGGTTCTAAAATAATTGTAGTGATGATTTCCAAGAATTTTCATTTAGAAGAAATTTCCCGATTTACATGCACCAAATACCGCTTAAAATAATATTTTATTTGGGAAAAATTCTATCTGAACCAAAACCTCCCAAATACCCCTAAAGTTGGCGCACAAGCTTTATTTTAGCTAAAAAAAGTGTCGGTAAGCTTATACGGACGTTTGATCAAAATCGGGTTAAAACGGGAAAAACCGACAATTTTTCCCTAAAACGGGAAAATTCGCAAAACGATTCTGAAACGTTACAGATACACACGCGTCGCGAACTATACGCGCGTGTGTACGATGCGCTAAAACGTACGTACGCGTCTAAAACTAACCCGACACGTCGCGACGCGCTGGATCACAGAACCCACACGCGTATCGCGCGAACCAAACGCACTAGAAATACGATATAACGTCCCAGATTTTCCTACAGAGAGAAACTCACAAAATTGCACATACCACTGGACTTAAAATAACAGCAGACTCCTACCCACACAGACCCAACCCACGACTCCCCTATCTGGCCGCAAATTGCGGCCAGAATGAATAAACCGGCGGCCTGAAGGTAGAGTGGGGGCTTCGTGTTCAGTTGGGGTGGTCTATACCTTGTATACAAGCTCCAGTTAACTCAATTTCAACCTGAACTACTCGGGCCTATAGCAGATCACACAGAGCCAAAATTTCACTTAAAAAACTAAATTCTGCACAAATAGAAACCCTATGGTATTTTGGTGTAATCTGGGGTTTAACTAGGTTTTCATGGCCTTAATAAAACCTAATCAGGCTAGGTTAACCAACACCAACAGCACTTAACCATAAGTCTACACAAATCACCATTTCAAGCCCAAAATCTCACTTTTTACACAAACCGAAGCTAAACTACACATATGTTAAGCAAACACGAAGTTGGGCTCAGATTCTATACCTTACAAGACCCTAGGTGCAAGGAAAAAGGAGGTGGAGAAGATGGGAAGTGCTGCTGCAGCTTCTGGGGGCTGCTGCTGATGTTGCTGTTGCCACTGCTTGCTGCTGCTGATGCTGCTGATGACGATGCTGCTGCTGCTAGTTGCTGCTGCTGGGGCTTCTTCTGCTGCTGCAAGTGCTGCTGCTGCTAGGTGAGTGTGTGTGTGTGTGAGTGAGAGTGAGAAGGAGAGAATCCAAGTCAAACACCCCCATGTCTCTCCCTCTCTCTTCATTTAATGAGCATGGCTCATGCCCTTTGCCCATACTCCCTCTCTCTTACCAAGTCAACAAAATGGAAATCATTTTCATTTAAAAAAAGAACAACAACCATAATTAAAACCCTAATAGCTTAATACAACTTAAAATGGCTTAAGGGAAAGGTTAGTCCACCATGGTGGTTAATCATGGTTTTAACCCCAAATCTAAACCCTAGTTTACATGCACAAGTGTATGTGTGCCTAGAAAAATTCTAATAAAATATTCATTAATTAGGATAAAATATTTGAAACTTGATTTGATAAACTTTTTATTAAAACTATATATTAAAATATAATTAACCTCTAAACACAATCTAAGGTGTTACAATCTTCCCCCCTTAAAGAAATTCGTCCCCGAATTTAAAAATACAAGGCTACGCATACCTTCAGAGAGATGAGGGAACTTCTTCCGCATCTCGCCCTCGGCCTCCCAAGTGATCTTCACCATTCGGGATACGCCAAAACTCCTTCACTGATGGCAAGACCTTCGATCGAAGTTTCTTCACCTGCCGGTCCAATATTACGACTGGCTGTTTGGTGAACGAAAGATCGCGCTCGAACTAAATGGTCTGGTGCTGAATCAAGTGAGAAAGGTCATGAAGGTAATTGCAAAGTATCGACGCGAACATACGGAGTGAATATTCAATAATCTGGGTGAAAGTTCCAAATTAAAGGCAACGAACCAACTCGCCTTAAGGATCCTAAAAAGACTTACTATCCTGAAAAGCTCCCCAAAACTCAACATGTCATTTATCGGAAACTTCTATAGGAATACATGATCTGCCATTGCGAACTCGAATCTGCGACCATCTTGGTCAGCATCTGATCTCTATCCGAAATGGACAATTCTCATCCTGACCTAAAACAACTGGATCATTTCCGAAGTTTCTAAACTAGCTGAGGTCCAATAATCCTATAACACGGAGTTAGGAAAACAGACTGGTGATCGACACGACCTAACCACTAAGCCTAAAGGTTACCAATTAGAGTGTCTCCTGATATCTGCTATCAAAGGAGAACCATATCGATGGCAAACGACGATCCCCAACTGTCGGCAACAATTTCTACATACGCACAACATAACAAGAACAATTGAGCAAACTGAGTATCACCGGATGACAAGCATCCGAATGGAGTCACATCTTGACTAAACCTGGGTGGACACCATAACAATTTCGGGGAGATCTGCTCTCGTTCCCTCTTCGGAACGGTTAAAGGTTGCAACTCTCCCGTCAGTCTCAGTTGCTCAACTCAAGCACACAACAAGACAGACACCTTGAAATGAATCCTGAGACTTCTCTTTCTGTCCCTGCCCACCTGTAACTACCTCACAAGTCACGTTAACAGTTGGTGGGGCTTGAATGAGTACAGAGAGTTGACCGATGTGCCTGCCCTAGGATTCCACGTCTCTACCCCATAATATCATGTACACAAGCGTTAGTCCAAAGAAAAGAACCCTCCATTCCAGTCAATTTAGTCAACGGGATAGCACCACACTAGCAATCCTCCAAGAAACGGCGGTAAAAACCTGCTAAGCTCAATATCTGCGGACCTCCGTCCTGCTCACAAGTCTGGGCCTAAGCTGTACGGCCACGATCTTCCTCGGAACCATACAAAATCATCTCCGTAACTACAAGACCAAGGAGTCAACACAAACAAGCCTGAGGGAACACTCCGAGAATCTACCAAACCACTGGAGTTCTCCCAATATCTGTAAAACAGATCCTCAAGTGCTACCCTATCCCTCAAGGCACACTACAAAGACCAGGATGTCGTAAATAACACAACAATAACTAGTAGAGAAACGGCCCGAAGAAATCCGGTTCATCCCACCTACGAATGCTTCTAGAGTATTGGTGAGTCCAGTGACATACCCAAAACACACAAAGCCCATAGCACGCACAAGGCAGTCTTCGGAATGTCATCACTCCGAACCCGCAACAATGGTGCCCTGATCCCAAACAAACTTAGACAAAGTCTCGCACTCTGATGCTGATCGAAGAAATCGTCAATGCGAGGTACAGGATACTTATCCGCACCGTAAGCCGGTTCAATTGACGATCCATTAATACACAATCTCAATCTGTCGTCTTTCTCCTTGACGAACAGAAATAGGAACTTCCTAATGCGAAACACTTAGACGCACGACTCCCTCAACATCCACTCTGCAGCAGATCCTTAAGCTCCGTAAGCCTCGACGGCTCATCTGGAACGTCGGAAAACTCTCCCACTAAAGAAAATCGGCCCAACACACTGTAACGTTTTGAAAATCGTTTCGGTGAAATTTCGAAAAATCGGTAAAATAATGGGGTTTTCTGTAAAAAGTCAAAATACAAATATCTTATTATAAAAATTAAATATACATATTCTAGCTATGTAATTGCTAGTATTTGGTGTTTATTGAGCCACTGGTGAAATTTCAAATTTTCTGAATTTTTTTTTATTTTATTATTATTTTAAGCCGTCACTAATATATTTAATTAGGGAAAATTACAAATTGGAATGAGTTGAAACAAATTTTGTGCATCATAAAACATTAAACAAAATTTTATCATGTGGTTTTTGAAACGAAATCGTTTGCCAAAACAGTTTAGAAATTATTGAAGAAAAAAGGCTTTTTTTTAGTGTAAATGGATGTTTGGGGTGTTATATTTATCATTTTTCATCACCCCACACCCATACCCACACTCACACACCCCCATTTACTTCTCCCCTTGGCTGAATTCAGCAGCCCCCACCCTTTTCCCCACTTGAATTTGAAGAGAAAAGCAAAAGAAAAGAAAAGCAAAGAAAAGAAAAAGAGAGTGAATAATGTAAGATGTATGGAGGTAAATAATTGAGGTGGACTTTTGTTGACTTGAACCCACTCACAACCACTCTCTCTCCCCTTCCCCACATAGGCCGAGCCCCCCCATTCCCTGCTACAAACAGCAGCCCTCCCAAATTTCTCCCCTCATTCTCTTCTAAAATCCATCAAAAATTGCCTCAAAAATCCATCAAAACTCCCACAACTCCAAAATCTAATCCCTACCCATTTTTCCTTGGACATTCAAGCATGGATTTTGGAGCTTGGAAGCAAGTTTTGAAGGCTAGATTTCAAGTTTGATCAATGGGTTGTGTGGTATAAAAATCTTGACTTTTTTATAAATTGTTTGCTATTACTTTAATTTGACTAAATTAGATGTTAATTATGGTTCCAATTTCAAGTCTAGAAATTCAAGAGAAGGATTTGGTTCATGTTAGGGTTGTGATAATTTGATGATGTTGTGATATGTATTTTAGCATCTTATGATATGCAAATCTAGTCTAGTAGTTGATTTGTATATTGTCACTTAAAATTGTTAAAATTAGAGTTTTAACAAACTAGGTTTTGGTAATTAATTGAAAATTTAGAATTTAAAATATAGTAAGGGTTTCATCATATCATTAATATTATATTGAGTGGTTTAATACTTTTAGTTCATGAAAATCCAAGCTAGATTTTAGTTTGTGCATTTTTGCTATAAAATTGTTAAAATTGAGGTATTTTGTAAACTAGAATTTTAGGGTTTTTGGAATTTAATGAGATTAAATTATGGGAATTATTTTTATGACTTATTTAAGATATTTAGTGAATATTGTGGCCGCTAGATTCGTTTAGACATCGAGTTTTAGACTAAAAACGGTGATTTGTGCTTGCTAAATTTTCGGAAAAATGACTTTAAGTGAAATTGGGGTTTTTGTGAATTTTAAGCTATTTTATATTATAATTAGTGCTTGTAATTGTACAAATGAGTGTGTTGGGAGCTTTCTCGATGGTTTGGCATTTGTACGCCGATGTCGAGGGTTTTGGGTCGATTTGTGAAAGCAACCATAGGTTTTGACCTATGTGGGATTCGTGTGTCCTTTTTGTCATGAGTCGGATTTTAATGCGATACGATGCGTTGTGATATGTAGGTACCCCCATGTGGACTTCGAGACGACAAGCAAGCGCGTGGCGACGTCGGCACCGGCGAGCGAGGGCCAGATGAGTAGATTTATATCTACGGGGAGAAGTCGGGTGGATGGCGTATAGCACCCCCGCAGTCCGTGGTGGTGTATACGGATGCGTATACACACCAACAATTATTATATGTTATTTGAGATTAATAACGATGTTTAGGATGGACATTTGGTGTTCTTGGATATTTAGTGTCGCGAAACCGTAGAGTAGTGGTCGCACCACACATGCACATACCAACCCATACTTGCATACTTTCTTCTTTCATTTGTGCTTATACGGGAATATATAGTTATGTGTTCACATGGGTATGGGACTATGTGTTCACATACGGATTTGAGGATGATACTTGGGTTTGAGATGAGTCGATGAGATTTGTATTGAGGTTGTGAATTCGGTGATATGGCAGGATTCGTATTTGAGATACGACATGACGTTGTAGCGGGTCCTTGACGTAGTGTTTCACATACGTCCACGCAAACTTAGGCGGTATCAGTATTGTACTGGACGTAGATCAGTACCCCGATCATGATATTTGATAAATAGGATACCAGGAGAATAGTATGATGAATGTGATATTGACCCGTACCCAGATTTGGGGATGTCGTACGGCGGATTTACATACGAGCTCTATTTTGATGATTGATCCGCACTCTTGACTTGGGATGTCTGGTTATAGATATGGTATCGGATGTGATATTATTGACGCGGGATCACCGATTAATATATATACATGTATGTATATGTATCGACTCAGATGTTAGGCGGTTTCCTTACCTGTAGTCTAGCTTGTAACATAGCCCTTTAGTTTAGTTAGTTGTTAGATTAGATTCGGTTCCTACCTATTTCAAAGCTTACGAATCGTGCGTATCTTAAAAGACAAGTCAAGGGATCCTACAGATATTTCAAAAGACGTATCTTTTCTTAAAAACACCGTAGCCCCTATTTTCAAAACCCCACGATTCGTGTTATTTCAAAAGGCACCATTGTAGGACTTATATTAGGTTAATACAGATTAGTTATCGTCGCGTCTAGTATTCAGCTCCCGCTCATTATTGTTGTTCGCTCCGCATCACATGCTTCTATTATGCTTCATATTCTACTGTTGATATCTTGTGGTTAGGACACCAGCACCATTATCAATGATGCGTATGTACCACGTACACTTACTTGCCGGCTCACACACATCTTCATCGGTAATTGCCATGTCACGTACACCTTAGAAAATATTATTGCTTGACATGGCCTGTTAGCTAATAGTTTAGACATGATATTAGTATACTTGCCTTATATGTTAGTTTAGACATTGTAGTTATTACCTGCTACTTCATGCATACTGTTATTCATTGTTATGCCGCATTCATGGATTCTCATGCATATATTCACTTTTTACGTGCTATTGAGGTTTTGGATTCGGATTTCCATGAGATTTTCTGGATTTGGGGAAAACCGCAAAACATATACAAACTTCTTCTTTCTCTTTTTAAATGAAAAGCGCGGTTTTTCCCATGATGTATGAGTCGTCCACCATGAGTTTGCTGATGGATTTCGAGACCCGATTCGAGGAGTTGGATGAACCGTTTCGGGTACATGGTGGACCCGGTAAGGTACCCCGGGGCAAGAAGCTCGTGGTGATGACGATGAGCCTGGGAGGGGGAGACTACCTACCGGTGATTTTACCCGACGCGTCGGATATCCGGAGGATACCGTCGTAGTCTTGAGATAGATGGTAGGGGCCGGTCTAGACTGACGGCGCCCTAGATATTATGATTGAGACATTGAGATTCCGAGATATTGAGGTACAGAGACTGTGATACAGAGATATCGAGATATTGGGATTACGTTTTGTGCCGATGCTAGGCACTGTTTTATGCTGATTCATTATGATACCTCATTTTAAAAATGCAGAAATCTCACTAATTTATGAAAGCAGTTTTCTTCAGTACATGCATTCTTTTTCATGCATTCATATATCATCCATGTGATATATTGCTACCTGAGGCACTGACACGGGCCCATGAGATTACACTCGGTTAGATATTACCCTAGCCATTGTTATAGGCTGCATGTTATATACATATTTGAGGATATATATTGATCGTATGACCTAGGATTGCGTCATACATGCGATTTCTATTCGTAGATGTTTTTTCTATTCACGAGTTGGCAACTCACCCCTGTTGTGCCCCAGTTTCTTGCAGGTTTCTTTACAGCTTTGCGGGTACAGTTTCGTTCGGGTAACTTGCTAGTAGGTGGGTTTATTTGTATCATACCCATCATTACATCTTGTATATTATTATTCAGTTGTATCTAGAAGTTCCATCAACCAAACATGTATTTATCTCAGATAGAGACCAGTGATGTTTATTCTTTCGACCTTACAGTCGCGCGTTGTATTTCTATGGATTTCTTGCTGTTTTGATTTTCCTTTTGAGTTTTGATCCTCGCCCTCGGCGTTGTATATTATATTGCTTGTGTGGTTGTGACCGTCGATTGACGAAGAGCTAGCTCCCGCTTGGGGATGCCTTTTTATTGATTTCGTATACTATTCATGTTGTATCCCGTTTGGGAGCCAGTATTTACAAAGGAGACTCTGCCGAAATTTTCAGGAAATACTTGATGTTTTTTTTAAAACCGCATAATTCGGCTTATGCTATTAAAACTACTTGATTTTAAATTGGTTTTCCTTCACTCTACTATTTTTCTTGGTTTGGATTTCTGGGTTTTCGGCTTACTTAGATTATGTACGCCTCGAGACGTTTCGTAGTTTAAGTGCCGGTCATGTTCCGTACTTTCGGGGCGTGACACACACCAACTGTGGCTACGGTATCACGAATAACGCCAAGAATCCATGACATCTCCTCAAAGGCCGACTAGCGAAAAAGGCTGAATTCAAGCTGGGAGAGGCTGCACAACTATCCGCCTGCACAACAAGAACTGACTCGCCGGGGAAAACAAAACCTAACCGTTTCCTCACGGTAGTCCACAACTCCTAGCACGTAGCTAGGCATTCCGTGCCCAGGAGAACACCAAATCCCACATCTCTAGAAGGATCAAAACAACAGATGAATTTCTATCTCCTATCCGATTGGCACACAACCGAATGACGTGTCGCGCAACAAAAGAATCGCTGACAGAAGTTAACACAACAAACGGCTGATCTACCTAGCACGACTCTCGTCCTAAACTCGGCACGAAGTATGGAAACATACGAGTGCATGAACCCGGATCAAACAATACGTGTGCAACAAAAGTACATACTGAAAAAGTACCTGAAACCACAGCATTGGACGCCTGGGCATCCCGATGAGTCGAAGCAAAAACTTGGGCCTGCCCTTCATCTGCGACTGACCGAACTCCTCCTCGACTTGCCTGACCCCTCTGCACGAACCCTCCGCGTCCACGACGTCTCAGAATACGACCCTGACATGGTGTGAAGGAACACTGCCTGATGAGGTGTTGAAGGCTTCCGCATCGTAAACATCTACGTGCTGACTGCTGTCCTCCCTGGGGATGAAAGCCAAACGACTGTCCTCGTCCTAAGCTTCTGCTCTGGGCTGGTACACCAGTACGATTCCTCAATTGTTCCGAAACTCTCACGGTCTCTGGAAAACATGTCTCGTAAACTGGGGTTGTCTCCACCGGTGCTATGTAGGGGACGGAATACTGCATGATGATCGCAAGGAACAACTGGGTAACAGGGGTGACAACCATCTGTCGCTGCGCTCGAACAACCTCCACCAATAAGCTCATCACCTGGCGCAAGCCCTGCATCTCTGCCACTAGTCTAGCGATCTGATTTGTCGTAGGGGGAACAATCTGTCCTGGTACAACAGGGGTACTACTCGGATCAGTCCTCGTCTCAGATAAATCAACTCGAACCTCGGCTCTCACGGCCGCTCTCTGCACCCTCCTAGTCCTTGGCGGCATAATGGCTAAAAGAAATTAAGATTCAATGAGGATACAAAAATCGAATCACAAGGATGTATACAATCATGAAGGAAATTCAATCAATAAGTCCTAAGGTAGCTTAGGCGGAGTACCTTGTCGTGAGTATGCCGCGGAACATACGCACGCTACGCCACTCTGCTGCAGCTACCTACTCCATCATACCAGGGTCATCCTACACTCCGAAGGTAAAACCTACGCTCTGATACCAACTTTGTCACGACCAAAAGTTTGGCCCGTGACCGGCAATTAACCACGTAACGTCTACAGGCGTAACGTGACTAAGTAAGCCAAAAACCTAGAAATCAAACCAGTAAAAGTATAGATTGTTTTGAACATTGAATAGAAGCATTTACTAAAATGTTAAGAAAACCTCAAGTAACCAGTCACCACGATAACAATATACGACGCCGTAGCGAAGAAAATGAGCAATAAGTGGGAAACATCACAGATAGAATAAACTGCATAAGTAAAGTCGGCTCACAACGAGCTCGACACCAGAATACAAAATAATATATATCGTCCTCACAACTGATCTCTAAGTCAATACATAAGTGGTATATGGAGAGTACTAGATACAACAATGTACATAACTGAAAGATAAACAGATACCGCACAAAACCCACCTATCAGCAAAAGAGCTAGTACACCAACTGTAGGGGTATCTATGTCAAAAGATATAAGAAAGCAGCCTGCCGCGACTACTCCGAAGGGCAACCTGCAAACGCTGTGGCACAACGGGGGTGAGTTACCAACTCGTGAAAAGAAGATAACATATAAAGGTAATCGCGAGTATGCACGTGCTGCGATACTCTAACCTATGCCAACAGATAACATCTATATGATGAACTGGATGCTCAAATCATGCAACAAGTGCGATCTAATAACATCTCCATGTGATGAGCAAAACATGTGATAATCAAGTATAACAATGCAATCTAACAACCCTATATAGAATGAACATGGTTTGCAATGATCGTGCAAGCATGTGTACTATATCAGGTACAATAGATACAGGATGAGATATCAATTTACTACATATTGAGCATGGGAAATATAACATCTACACGGAATGTCATTGTGGAAAGTATAATCGGTACCCATCAATGCACCCAAATCCCAATACTACTCAGGCGTCATAATCCTCCTCGGTCCTCAAATCCTGTAAATCTCATATAATCGTGAGTGCCTAACATCGGCACCCAAAATATTAAGAAATACTCGTGCCAAACATCGACACGCAAATCCTCATATATCGGGCATCCGTCAGTCCGGATCAACCCACGGGCTCTGTCTGCGGTATCGGCCCTCGGCCCCGACAGTACGAGTCGTCCCGTATCCATCAATCGACTCTGGTCAGTATCCTCTAGATAACCGCCAGGTCCAACCAATCACCGGTAGGTAGTAGTCCCTCTGCCAGGCTCACCGTCTACTACACAGCGAAACCGTTCTCACCCCGGGGTACCATACCGGGTCCACCATGTACCCGTAATCGGCCTCATCCAACTCCTCGATTCGGGTTCACATATATCACTCTAGCACCGAGAAAACACATGGTGGACGCACCGAAATATCATATCAATGGAAACCGGGTTTTTAAATAATTAACTATTCTCTTTTGAAATATCCACGGTTCCCCAAATCCAGAATTAACATGGAAACAACATATCTCAATGCGTAATCTAAGCAAGTATGAAGATATCAATGTATGTGTGCACTGGTATGAGTATACAGTGTGCATGTGTGCAGGTATGAATATATCAATATATGTGTGCACTGGTATGAGTATACAGTGTGCATGTGCGCAGGTATGAAGATATCAATATATGTGTGCACTGGTATGAGTATGTGATGTATATATGCTCAAATATGGATATAACATATGCTGTTATGTGGCAAATCATGACAACTTCAATAAAGCGGAATCGGTATGATATATGATTTATAGCAATCCTATAATGTGAGTGTCATGGCAATCACTAACGGTGTGAGTGTAGCATATAAATCGTGCTCGTGCAACTTGAACCGTTAGTGACAGTGCAGTGTCCTATGCTATCATTTCTATATGCAACAATAAGGTATGCTACTGCAGTCCATATGAACATCTATACTAAATATCCTAACACGCCCTGACGCTTAACGCCATACGGGCGATTTCCCTGTAGATGTTAAATCTACTCACCTGGTCGTGGGCTACTCGTAGCCGACCACCTGCTTCCCTTTCTTAGCTTCGTCTGACGTACCCGCCTGCGAACCTGGAATTTACACAAGAGTCCATATAAGCAACCACCTCGCAAGATGCGATATCTAAGCCAAACGATACGCTCGCGTCGTGAACTAAACGCGCGTGTGTACGATACGCTAAAACATGTGTACGCGTCTAAAACTAACCCGACACGTCGCGACGCGCTGCATCACAGAACCCACACGCGTATCGCGCGAACCAAACGCACTAGAAATACGATATAACATCCCAGATTTTCCTACAGAGGGAAACTCACAAAATTGCACATACCACTGGACTTAAAATAATAGCAGACTCCTACCCACATAGACCCAACCCAAGACTCCTCTATCTGGCCGCAAATTGCGGCCAGAATGAATAAACTGGCGGCCTGAAGGTAGAGTGGGGGCTTCATGTTCAGTTGGTGTGGTCTATACCTTGTATACAAGCTCCAGTTAACTCAATTTCAACCTGAACTACTCGGGCCTATAGCAGATCACACAGAGCTAAAATTTCACTTAAAACACTAAATTCTGCACAAATAGAAACCCTATGGTATTTTGGTGTAATCTGGGGTTTAACTAGGTTTTCATGGCCTTAATAAAACCTAATTAGGCTAGGTTAACCAACACCAACAGCACTTAACCATAAGTCTACACAAATCACCATTTCAAGCCCAAAATCTCACTTTTTACACAAACCGAAGCTAAACTACACATATGTTAAGCAAACACGAAGTTGGGCTCAGATTCTATACCTTACAAGACCCTAGGTGCAAGGAGAAAGGAGGTGGAGAAGATGGGAAGTGCTGCTGCAACTGCTGGGGGCTGCTGCTGATGTTGCTGTTGCCACTGCTTACTGCTGCTGATGCTGCTGATGATGATGCTGTTGCTGCTGCTAGGTGATGATGCTGGGGCTTCTGCTGCTGCTGCAAGTGCTACTGCTGCTAGGTGAGTGTGTGTGTGTGTGAGTGAGAGTGAGAAGGAGAGAATCCAAGTCAAACACCCCCCTCTCTCTCTCCCTCTCTCTTCATTTAATGAGCATGGCTCATGCCCTTTGCCCATACTCCCTCTCTCTTACCAAGTCAACAAAATGGAAATCATTTTCATTTAAAAACAACAACCACCATAATTAAAACCCTAATAGCTTAATACAACTTAAAATGGTTTAAGGGAAAGGTTAGTCCACCATGGTGATTAATCATGGTTTTAACCCCAAATCTAAACCCTAGTTTACATGCACAAGTGTGTGTGTGTCTAGAAAAATTCTAATAAAATATTCATTAATTAGGATAAAATATTTGAAACTTAATTTGGTAAACTTTTTTATTAAAACTATATATTAAAATATAATTAACCCCTAAACACAACCTAAGGTGTTATAGTAGTATAGGAATGTCATTTCCTATCAAGAGAATGTCATCCACGTACAAGACGAGAAATACCACAGTTCTCCCTACAATCTTACTATATATGCATGGTTCATCTGGATTTTTGATAAAGTCGAATTCTTTGACAATATCATCAAAACAGATGTTCCAACTCCGCGATGCCTGCTTTAGTCCATAAATGGACTTAAGCAACTTGCACACTTTCCCGCTGCTCCCACTCTGAATGAAACCCTCTGGCTGATCTATATAGACGCACACTTCCAAATTTCCATTTAGAAAAGCCGTCTTAACGTTCATCTGCAAGATCTCATAATCGTAGAAGGCTGGCAAGAAGGATTTGAATGGATTTGAGCATAGCCATTGGATAAAGGGTTTCATCATAGTCCAAACCAGGTCTTTGACGAAAACCTTTTGCAACAAGTCTAGCCTTATAGGTTTCAACCTGTCCATCTACACCAATTTTCTTTCTGAAGATCCATTTGTAGCCTACGGGTTTTACCCCTTCTGGAGCAATATCCAAAGTCCATACTTTGTTGGTGTACATGGACTCCATCTCGGTCTGCATTGCATCCACCCATTTTACTGAGTCTCCGCTCTGAATGGCTTGCTGGAACCTAGTAGGCTCATCATTGTCAATGATGCAATCCTCTCGATCCCCATCTATGAGAAAACTATAGTATCTCTCGGGCGGATGAGACTACCTGCTATTTCTGCGGAGTGGCGCGGGGACGTCCGGTTCTTTTGAAACCTCTGGTTCTACCATGCTTTCAGTAATAGCTTGTGGTTCTGGATTTCTTCCAGTTCTATTGCGCTCCCTCTTATCTGATTTTCTAAAAATTCAGCTTTCAAGAAGTGGGGATGTTGAGAAACAAAAACCTTTGGTTCCTCTGCGTAATAGAAAAGATACCCCCTGGAGTTCTTAGGGTATCCCACAAACTTACACAGTACTGAGCGTGCCTCGAGCTTGTCCGCATGCTGCTTTTTTACAAAAGCTGGACATCCCCATGTCTTAAGGTACTTAAGGCAGGGTTTCTTCCCACTCCACATCTGATATGGTGTGATAGGTACTGACTTAGTAGGAACCTTGTTCAAAAGATATGCAGCTGATTCTAGTGCATAACCCCAGAATGATCGCGGTAACTCAGCCTTACTCATCATGGAACGAACCATATCCAATAGGGTTCGGTTCCGCCTTTCCGATACACTATTGTGTTGTGGCGTGTATAGAGGAGTAAGCTGAGAGAGAATTCCATTCTCTTTTAGGTAATCCAGGAACTCGGCACTTAAATATTCACCACCTTGATCAGATCTTAGTGTCTTGATACTTTTGCCTGTTTGTTTTTCCACTTCATTTTTATATTCCCGGAATTTCTCAAAGGTCTCGGATTATGCTTCATCAAGAAGACATGTCCATACCTGGAGAAATCATCCGTAAAAGTAACGAAATAGGAATAACCACTTCATGCATGTGTAGACATTGGACCGCATACATCGCTGTGTATGAGTCCCAAGAGCTCACTCGCTCTTACTCCGTGTCCAGTGAACGGAGTCTTTGTCATCTTTCCCATGAGACAAGATTGACAAGTTGCATAAGACCGATATTCGAACGGATTCAAATATCCCTCTCTATGTAACTTCGTCAACCGTGTTTCATTGATGTGACCCAGTCTACAATGCCATAAGAAAGCCTGATCTATTTCCGGAGACTTTCTTTTAAGTGTGTTCTGGACACTGAAAACCTGAGCTTGATTTAATACGTATATACCGTTATTTAATGTACCTGACCCAATCAGAGTTTGATTTAGGTGGATGTGGACTTCATCGCTTATAAATGTAAAATCACATCCTTCCTTAGAAAGTAAGGATACAGATATGATATTACAAGGTAGACTAGGTACATACAAACAGTTACGTAGAATCAATATCTGCCCACTCGTCAATCCTAGGTGATATTCCCCTACGGATTCAGCGTCCACGCTCATTCCGTTAGCTACCCTGAGAGTCATATCACCTACCCTGATAACTCTACAGTTTCTCAAAGCTTGTAATGGATTACAGATATGAGATCCTGATCCGGTATCTAGTAACCAGGAAGTAGAGTTAATTGACATGCAGTTTTCAATTACAAACACACTCGAAGCTAAAGCCACAACGTGCTTCGAATCCTGGCTACTGGCTATACAAGCCCTGCAATCCCTCTGCCAATGTCCTTTCCCACAACAATAGAAACATCCCTCCTTCCCTACTGTTAGCCCTGAAACTTTTGCCCTTCTCTATCCTTTGACCTTACTGACACCGCATATCAGCTTTGTGGAGGTCTTCTTCTTCTAACCCTTGGCATCCGCCTTAGATCCAGAAGAGGAAAATTACCCAATAAGCAGAGCGGGTGTCTCCCTGGTTTCCTTCAGGGTGCCCTCAACTGGAAGTATAACTTTCTTCACCTGGGTGTGAGTAGGAGGTAGGGACTGTAGAATCAAGTCAGTATGCGACTCGTTCTCCAACGTGGTCTCCAGGTATGTGAGCTTATCAATATAGCTAGTCATCGTAAGGACGTTGTCCCCTACGGATGACCCGATATCCAACCTCGCTTGAAGCAATTATTTCGAGATCTCATATCTTGCGATACGAGATTGCTCTCCATATGAAACATTGTTATGGAGGAAGATGGAAGATAAGTCCATCTTCTCGTGCTGCCTCCGGTTTACACCATCTACTGAGGCCAACACGAGGCACTTGGCATTCGTGCTGTCTTTTTCTGATGTCTTACGGGTATCAGTATCTGTGACGGTGGAAACCAGACCTGAGACGGCGGGGGCTTGAGTAGTAAAGAGGTGTCCCAGATTGTCATAGGTAATGGACATCTGGACAGACCTTTGCCAATCATTATAGTCAGATTCAGTTATTTTATTATCTAGATATAACCTATGTCCAGTCACGGGGTCACTGCAATTAAGAGAGAGAAGAAAACCCTTGGCATCCTCCTTAGATACAGGATGGCTCCCACCGTCTCTTGAATCCTTCCTTAAACCATAAAAGAAGAATTAGTCAGGATTAATCACACCGTACAATTCTTGTTTAACCGTTCGGCCAGGCTAGTGTCAGTACTTCGAGAGAGGTTTTACGACGCTTTCGCGAAGTTCCTTAATTAAATAACCTCTTTTCCCTGGAGGCGTAGCCCCGCTAACACTGTTCTAGACACCTACTTGGTTTATAGCATTGATCGTTAAGTGAAAATTCTCCCGAGGAGTAGCAGATACTCACAGTAGGATTAGGACCTAAATATCATTGTGTGATAATGCTAAAGGAATCCTACCAACATTATCAAACTCCAAATGGTATGCAGCACTAGCAAGTTTCAGTTTCTTTAGAAACTCCCGATGTGGATTTTTGCCCCATGCTCTTATGACCTTGACGAAGGTCAACAAATCATAAGTCACATGTCAAGTTCTACCCATCATTGTCCAGGTTAATTTGAACCCACCCGTACATACCCATGACGAAGGTCAACAAGGTAATACAACTGTCCTAAACCAATGCATCTATCTATGCTATATATGAACACCCAGCAGCTACCAATCACTATGCCTTGACGAAGGTCAACAAACATAGCTTGAATACTATTGAATATTCATATGAAATGACGGAGGGCACGGCTGGTTTTGGCAAAACCGTGAACGTAGTGAACTTGATATAATCGAAGGAACCTGATAGCTTTTAAAAGGAGTGGTTTAAGCTCCGCATTTAAAAGTCTCCTGTTTTAAAATAACCGAGTGGTTTTCAAATTTGTTCCAACGATTCAGCTTTGGTTTGTTTGCTTTGCATTAATTTAATGCAGTCCCATCAATTAACCTACCACTGCAGAAAACAACGAAAATACAACGTACGCTTATGCCTTCCGCATTCGCCACGGGGCCCCGTCATCACCCGTTAGGTTATTTAACTAACGACAGAGCAGGGGCTGGACTAGCGCGGATGCAAAACATAAGCAACGTCTATTTTATAATACATATATATAATAATATCCATTCGTAAGACGCAATGATAGGCATTCCAGATCACATATGAACACATTGGATATAATAGGAATTCCGCATTTCGTTTGAGCCTGTAACGAAAGACAGATTCCATGGTCGTGATGAATAGCCAAACCCCACCCTAGACCCTTACGGGTGCAGCAAACTACTCGCCAAATACCTGAAGTGAAGCAACCTCCCTCAGCAAAGTGAGTAGGCCACTCGGCACTTCAAAGTACCTGGTAGTTTGTGCACTTCACCTTGGGTCTATCCTAGGAGCAAAAATAGTAAATGCAATAATACAACGATGGTTACAACCTCAACTCGAATGTTCCCTACAAAAATAATATTACATCACTTTACAAATTTACATTGAATGAAAGAAATGAAAAACCCTCATCTCACATCCCCCGGCTATTCATCCACGATGATCCAATAAGTTCATATACACAAACTATAAGAACAACAACACAGATATGTGCAACCCTGACTAATCGACGTATAGAAATTAGTCAACATTTCCAAACACATATATCACAACTTGAAACTTGTTAAACGACGTTAAAACTTCGACTTCGAAACACCCCGTATTGCCACAGGAAAAAGATAACAGTATATCTAAAATTGGCAAAAACAAGCAATGCCTGAGACCTTAGATCCAAGTGACTTGAACACAGAATAAAACTCAAGAATTTCTACCATTACAAAACCGGTGACATCAGGAATTTTCCCAATGTGGCCGACCATGCTACAGTAAAATTGTCTCGTTTTCGTTTTGTGTTCTTTTCACAAGCAAGATAGCACTCTGCAATTGTTTAAAAAAATTTTAGAGCCTCGTAAAAAATTAACAGAAACTTGGATCTTTGGTTTCGTGTTTCGGAGTTATTTCGGTTTCGTAGTTTTAAACTTCGTCTAACTTGTTAAATATGGTTTAGGAGGCTCTGATACCACAGTAAGTCTGTGTCGCTCAACCCGCGAGTTCGCGGGGAGGCGGAATTTGTAAAAAACGATTTTTCAAAGCTCGCAACATGGACTTAAACTCCAGGATCGATGCTAAACCCTAGCTAACAAAATACTGTGTGAACTTTAACTACTCGGATGAAAGTTATACCTCATGAAACTAAGTCCTTCGAGTCTTTTAGTCGCTGTCCCCCTCGTCATCGTAGGCTCCGAGGATCGTAATGGATCGTGGCTTCCTCGTCGGCTTCCTCGAGTCGAAGACGATCCGCCCGAGAGTCTATAGTCCGAGCTCCAACCTCAACTCCAAGGTAACTAGGGCAAGTAGCTAGCTAGACTAGATGGCCTAGGTGATGTAGAGAGTGAAGATGGAATACTTTGTCTCTTGGAACCCTAGGTTTCTCAACTCATGAGACAATTAGGGTTTATATGAGAATAGAAGAAGACTTGAGAAATGAGAGAGGAGTTGTGAGCTTTGAAGAATGCTTGGCTACCCAAAAATAATGAGTGAAGCAAATATGATATTTTGGAGATAAATATCTCACCAAAACATATCTCACAAGCTTCACAAATATCTAATTTGTCAAGTGAGTGAGTCACCAAGTAGCCATGCTAGGTTCAATGCTCACAATCCACCTCATTTCTCCACCCATTTGTTTTAATCCATAAAAGAATCCAAACCCTAATAGTTGTCCTCTTCTAGAAGTTTTCCCGAACTAATTACGAGAATGCCCCTCATCCGTATATACATACCCGCATCCACATTCCGAAGAATACGAATACAAAGAGACGAAACAAATCCATCAATACAATACTAAGATCCGGCTTAAACCAAAGCCCACTAGTATCATCCGCCCGAATATCAAACACACACAAGTGCACGACGTGATCGAAGCCCTGTCGTAAAACCATACGACCTCTACATCTTTTGCTCGATGCAGGGAAACCCTCTGTGTGGGACTCTAAAGACTCGACAATATACTAGCAGTGGGTTTAACCACAAGTTGCAAGCGGTACTAGCTGCATGTAACGGCTACCCAGGTATCTGTCGATAAGAAGGCCGATGAGCAAACCCATCCGAACTCCTACTGAGCCTGCATGTGACAATCTCCATACAGTCTGGTCTGTTCGTCAAAGAGTATTGCATATCGGGCCTAGGGGGCGGTAATCGTCAAACCCCAAATAGCGCAATAAGTCATGCTGGAGTGTAGCCCAGAACGCCTTGAGAAACTACTGGAATACCTACCAGTAAATCTCACTTCCCCTGGCCAGGGATTTTGTGTAATGTCTCTCCAAACACAGCGCGATATCAACCCCCAATACCGGGAGAGACGAACCCTATCTAACCGCCACTGCCTCCAAATGCTTCGGGACTGCACCCAACTACTACCTGTTTGCACGGCTCCTTTGAGCCGTGGTAGGGTAGTAATCAAAGTACAGTGGGAACACACTCGAGGCGAAGTAGCAGTATCAAGTCGAAGGACTAAGCTGTACTCATGTCACCTGGGAACTCTTACCCGATGATAGGTATAATACCAACCAACAGTTCCCGACGAGTCCTGTCCAGTGTACTCGTAACCTAACGAGCACCTGCATACTATCTCCAGTATGACATACTAATGGCTGTGGGACATACCATCTCCCATGTTGGGATGAGAAGCGTATACACTAGTCTACTCCGGAGTATCGATGCCCCGTCTCGATAAACCTACGACTAGGGACATATACAAGGATGTGCTTGTAGATTACCCAGCCCCCACTAGTGTGACTGCCATCACAACGCTGATAATCAAGCAAAGATCCTAAGGGCTCTACTAATATGTATAAGCGATATGCTAAAAGAAACACATACACATATTGAAGTAGAAACAAACCAAATAGCATACTACCATTTTGAGCAAGATTGTCAATACAACTGTGAATATCCCAAGCTTCCATTAAATAACATACAAACCGGTATGATACAATAATGGCCTCTAGGGCATACATCACTAACAATCTCCCACTTGCACTAGGGCCATGTATTGGCATATCGCAGACCTATCATCTCGATTAGCCTCTCAAACTGTGTCTGAGGGATGGCCTTCATGAGTGGATCTGCAGTGTTATTCTCCGTATCTACTCTCCTCACCTCGATCTCCCTGATCAGGTGGTGGTACCGCCTCAAAATATGTCTGGACTTTTGATGGGACCTGGGTTCCTTTGCTAAAGCTATAGCGCCGTTGTTGTCGCAATATAGCGGTATTGGATCAACAATGGTTGGAACCACCTGAAGTTCTATGAGGAACTTCTTCATCTAGACAGCTTCTTTTACGGCATCGCAAGCATCTATGTACCCCTTTTCCATCGTCGAGTCAGCAACGGTGTCCTGCTTGGAGCTCTTCCAATAGACCGCCCCTCCATTGAGGGTAAAGACATAACCTGACATGGACTTGGAGTCATCCTTGTCACTCTGGAAGCTGGAGTCAGCAAATGCCTCGATCTGGAGGTCTTTTCCGCCATACACCAAGAACATCTCCTTAGTCCTTCTCAGGTACTTGAGAATGTTCTTTACTGCTATCCAGTGCTTCTCCCCTGGGTTTGACTGATACCGGCTTACCACGCTCAATGCTTATGCTACATCTGGTCTGGTACACAATATTGCATACATTATAGAGCCTACCGCAGATGCATAGGGTATAGTTGACATGCGAGCCCTTTCCAAATCAGTCATTGGAGACATCTCTTTGGAGAGGGTGATTCCGTGACAAGCCGGTAGATTACCGTGCTTTGAATCTTCCATACTTTATCTTTTCAGTATGGTGTCGATGTATCTTGACTGTGAAAGTCCCACTATTCGTTTAGATCTATCACGATAGATCTGGATCCCCAGAATGTAGGAGGCATCACCCAGGTCCTTCATGGACAATCTCTGCGACAAGAATCCTTTGACTGATTGTAGGATAGGAATGTCATTTCCTATCAAGAGAATGTCATCCACGTACAAGACGAGGAATACCACAGTTCTCCCTACAATCTTACAATATATGCATGGTTCATCAGGATTTTTGATAAAGTCGAATTCTTTGACAGTATCATCAAAACAGAAGTTCCAACTCCGCGATGCCTGCTTTAGTACATAAATGGACTTAAACAACTTGCACACTTTCCCGCTACTCCCACTCTGAATGAAACCCTCTGGCTTATCTATATAGACGCACTCTTCCAAATTTCCATTTAGAAAAGCCGTCTTTACGTCCATCTGCCAGATCTCATAATCGTGGAAGGCAGCAATGGCAAGAAGGATTCGAATGGATTTGAGCATAGCCACTGGAGAAAAGGTTTCATCATAGTCCAAACCAGGTCTTCGACGAAAACCTTTTGCAACAAGTCTAGCCTTATAGGTTTCAACCTGTCCATCTACACCAATCTTCTTTCTGATGATCCATTTGCAGCCTACGGGTTTTACTCCTTTTGAAGCAATGTCCAAAGTCCATACTTTGTTGGTGTACATGGACTCCATCTCGGTCCGCATTGCATCCAGCCATTTTACCGAGTCGCCGCTCTGAATGGCTTGCTGGAATCTAGTAGGTTCATTATTGTCAATGATGCAATCCTCTCGATCCTCGTCTATGAGAAAACCGTAGTATCTCTCGGGCTGATGAGACTACCTGCTAGTTCTGCAGAGTGGCGCGGGGACGTCCGGTTCTTTTGAAACCTCTGGTTCTACCATGCTTTCAGTAATAGCTTGTGGTTCTTGAATTTCTTCCAGTTCTATTGCACTCTCACTTCTCTGATTTTCTAAAAATTTAGCTTCCAAGAAGTGGGGATGTTGAGAAACAAAAAAATTTAGTTCCTCTGCGTAATAGAAAAGATACCCCCTGGAGTTCTTAGGGTATCCCACAAACTTACACAGTACTATGCGTGCCTCGAGCTTGTCCGCATGCTGCTTTTTTACAAAAGCTGGACATCCCCATGTCTTAAGGTACTTAAGGCAGGGTTTCTTCCCACTCCACATCTGATATGGTGTGGTGGGCACTGACTTAGTAGGAACCTTGTTCAAAAGAAACATATTTGATGTCTTAAGGTACTTAAGGCAGGGTTTCTTCCCGCGCTAGTCCAGTCCCCGCTCTGTCGTTAGTTAAGTAACCTAACGGGTGATGACGGGACCCAGTAGCGAATGCGGATGGCATATACGTACATCATATTTTCATTCTTTTGTGGTATGATTAATTGATGGGACTGCGTTGATTCAGATCAATGCAAGGAAAACAAACATATTTGATGTTGTTGGAACAATTTTCAAAAAGTTGTTATTACAAGGACGTTTTCTTTTGTTTTGCACAGAGGTATTCGGTTATGAATATCCAGCACCTCATTCGACGAGGCAAGGGCCGAGATCCTTTCAGCGGGAGTGACCCCTTGGACAGAAGTTTACGTCAGGGTAATAACTTCACTATAGTCGATTACGTTTTGCTTTGCATTGTGGTATTCAGTTTGGAATATCCCGCACCTCATTCTACGGGGAAAGGGCCGAGATCCCTTCACCGGGAGTGACCTCTTTAGCAAAGGTTTTCGCCACTATATTTTTGTAAAAAGCTATCCAGTTCCTTCAACGATATCAAGTTCATTACGTTAAAGGTTTTTCACCAAAAACCATTCGTTGCCCTCCATCATTTCAGACGGGTAGCACTTAGTATTTATGCTATGTTTGTTGACCTTCGTCAAGGCATAGTGTATGGTAGCTGCTTGTTACCTTTCTGTTGCATAGATAGATGTGTTGGTTTGGGACAGTTGTACAGCCTTGTTGACCTTCGTAAAGGGCTTGTATGGGTGGGTTCAAATTAACCTGGACAATGACAGGTAGAACTTGACATGTGACTTATGATTTGTTGACCTTTGTCAAGGTCATAAGAGCATGGGGTAAAAATCACATCGGGAGTTTCAAACATACAGGAAACTTGCCAGATATGCAAATACCTTCTGGAGTGTGATAACGTGAGTGGATTCCATCAGGTTATCATGCGATGATGGGATCCCGATACCCACTAATGAGTTGGTTTACTCCTCGGGTGATCTCGACTAATTCTTCTTTCAGATTTGGAGGAGAATTTGAGGTTACAATGGGAGACATCCTGATTAGATAAAGTGATTAACCATTCTGATCTAGATTAGAGTGCACGTAGAGTGTTTCTTTTCTCTCTCTCTTTGGCAGCGACCATTGCCCGACCCTAGACTATGACTCAGTGACCTAGTTAACCGAACTTTCTTAAAACACTGGCTTTTGGATTGTCTGGGTTGCATACATCATTTCCACTCCTTCTTTTACCCTTTGCATTTCTCCAGAACACCCCGTATCACTACGAACATCCACTTCCATTGGATAAATCCATCGTATAGTTACATACGAACTCGAAGGAACTTATTCCAGATTCGAGGATGGATTCTGGTTCTGGAGAGATTGAATAGTATTATTCGGTTGTCTTTTCCCTTTACCTTCTCTCAGGTCTTGAGGGCTCCTAGGATTGGGAGAGGGTACACCATTATGCTTATTGGATAGTCTTCTTCCAAACCATAGGCAGGTGCCGAAAGGTAAGGAATGAAGAAAACCAATTAGCCTAAGTATGGTGTACAGAAGATAATAAGTAAAGACAAATAAAGGGATTAGAAAGAGGGCAGAGTAAAATGCGACTGCTATCATTCATGACCAAACCACGTATTTCATCGCCACTCCTACTTCACCTTTATATTTCTCTAGAACACCCCGTGTCACTACGAAGATCCACAGTTTATTGGATAATCCATCGTATGGTTATATACGAACTCGAAGGAACTTGTTCCAGTTCGGGGATGGATTATGGTTCAGGAGAAATAGAATAAGGTTTATTCAGTTGTCTTTTATCTTTGCCTTCTTTCAGGTTGTGAGCACTCCTAGGATTAGGAGAGTACACATATTATGCTTATTGGATAGTCTTCTTCCAAACCATAGGCTGGTGTCGAACGGTAGGGAAAGAAGAAAACCATTTAGCCTAAGAGGGTGTACAGAAGGTAATGAGTAAAGACAAATAAAGGGATTTGGAGAGATGGCAAAGAACTATAAGGTTACAGTCATGAATCTGGATTGTGGAAGAGGCATTACTAGGAATACCCGGATACCCCTACGAAACATTTTAATGTTTTAGTTTCACTGTGCGTTGTTAATAGAAAACTGATTTCCCAGTTAGATCCTTACTCCAGGGTATGTATTTACCAGGTATGCTTCTCACATCTGTATGGTTTTACAGATGATGAGTGGGAGTAAGCTATTGGGAATTATGTGATTATCCTCATTATATCGGAATTCGTTGTAATTGGTGATATTTGAGGAAATCGCCTGGGTTTTTGCCGGACGACAAATATTTGGTTTTGAATATCCGTTGTTATGCACCAATTTCAAACCGATATATCTGTACGTTTATTTTATAAAGTGAGATATAACTTTTTGAAATTATGTCTATGACATTTACCTATATCAGTTGATGGTTAGGTAAGATGCATTCAACATGTAGGGTTCCTAGGCACACTAATGAGGTCTCACAAGGCATCAACCATGCCAATTTCAATTCTTACGGTGCCGAGAAACCCTAAACTACGGATCGTTGGCTAGAAGTTTAGGCGAAAAAGAAACTAGTTAACAACTTAACTAAATGGTAAACGGAAATACAACCTTTGTAGATCCGGTTCTTCACCTCCATGGCTCCGCGATGATGTCTCCTCGCTGTACAAGACGGATCTTGGGCTCTAGCGTCGTCTTCATCGGAGAAAAAGCGGGCTAGGTCATCGACGACGATGCCGAAGATGATCTACTTCGAGGCATCGCTAGATCAAGCTCCACCTTCACCAAGCCATGAAAGCTTGTGAAGGAAACACACTCTACTACTTGGCAAGAGGTAGAGGATGAAGAAATAGGAAGTCGGTTCACTTTAGAATTGGATTTTTCACTCTTTTTCATCAATCACCATTGATCAAGGCAAGGTTTCTTTTCTTGAAGAAGAAGAAGAAGAAGATGAAGAAAGATCTTAGAATTATGATAAGTTTTATAATAAGAATAATAAAATCATTCTTATCATAATCATGAACCATGGTCAAGTGTAGAGAACTAACTAAGGTTTAAGTGAATGGTTAGGGTTAAGCATGAGACAAAATGGTCACTTTAGTCAAAGCTTCAGGAAGCTTCAAAGATAAAACAAAACTAGCAACCATTTTCCCTTTTTCTTTCCAAAATAAATAAATAAATAAATAAGAAAGAAAAAGCAAAACCCTAATCATCAACTTAACCATGATTTAATTCTATACACTTAACCAAATAAGCATGTATCATCAAACATGATACAATCATGTGCACAAAAGTATATCACATATACAACTTGCACATGCAAGTGAGAAAATCCATATAAAGTGAACCAATACTAGTTAATGCAAAGTAATATATCAAATATATAATTATGCATTAAATCATTAAATCAACACTTGATTCAATGATCCGGTCATGTCGCACACAACCGACTAGTATACAATGTATCGATTTATCGAATCAATACTTGATTCGATAACTAGGTTATATCGCATACAACCAATCGATACATTCATCGCGAGAATAGAATACGGTATCACATACACGCATTATTCTCGGTCCCGCACATATCTCATATGCGCTCCTATTTCGTTTCGCTTGAGCCAGGAAACCTCTGTGTAGGACTCTAAAGACTCGTCAATACGCCGGCAGCAGGTGATGATCATATCAAACACCCACAAGCCGCAAGCGGTCTGCTAAACGTAACGGCCACCCGGGTATTGAGCGATCAGAAGATCGACGAGCAAGCCCGCTCACACTCCAGTGAATCCAACCAGTAACACTACCGTACAGTCCGGTCTGTTCGTCTGATATGTCGCATATCTCGCCTAGGGGTGGTAAACGTCAGACCCCAATAGCTCGATAAGTCGTGTCGATATGAGGTCTATAACATTCGAGATATTACTGGTAACACTTACCAGTAAATCTCAGCAACCCTGGCCAGGGATTTCCGGTTATAGCCAATCGAACACAGCGCAACATCAACTCCCTATACCGGGAGAGACGAATCCCCTCCTATCGCTCATTGCCTCCATGTGATTCGGGACTGTACCTAAAAACCACCGTTTTGCATGCCCTCTTGGACGTCGTAAGATGGAAATCAAAGCACAGTGGGAACCACACAAGACTCTATAACGATCTCGGGTCAACAGACTACTCTGTACCAGTGTCACCAGAGAACTGCCATCTGACGTAAGGTATAATACCATCTGGGAGTTCTCGGCGAGTCCATCCAGTGTACCCAGTCTCCACTGAGCACCCGTATATCATCTCTGATGTCAAACACCAATGGATATGGGATCATCCATCGCCCATCTGTATGGGTCGAGAAGGTATACGCTAGTCTACTCTGGTATATCGATGCCCTGTCTCGATACACCCACGACTAGGGACCTTGAAGGATGTACTTATGGACTACCATGTCCCCACTAGTATGATCCGCATCATAGTTCAGGTAGTCAAGTACACATCCTAAGGGCTTTACCAACATGTAACAGAGAGACAATCAGTGTACACGTTAAGGTAAAGAGTAACCAGATAGCATACTATCATGTCGAGCGAGAAAGTCATCCCTATATATGTCCAAGCATCCACTACAATATACATCCTATGTATAGTAATGGCCTCTAGGGCATACATATAACTAACAATCTCCCACTTGCACTAGGGCCATCTGTAGCAGTGGTTGTAGTATCTCATACTCAACCATCCCATAAAAGTCTCTCTCTGGGAAAAGGCCTTTGTGAGTGGATCCGCTGTGTTGTCCTCTGAGTCTACTCTCCTGACCTCGATCCCCTGGAGATCAACCATCTCCATGATCAGGTGATACTGCCTTAGAATATGTCTGGATCACTGATGGGACCTGCGTTCCTTGGCTAAAGCCACAACTCCATTGTCTCACAATGGTGGGAACGTAGTTCATCTCATGAACCAATATACACCCAAACAGCCTCCTTGGTAGCATCTTTAGTAGCGATGTATCCTGCCTTTATCGTCTAGCATGTCACGGTATCTAACTTGGAACTTTTCCAACATACCGTCCCTCCACTGAGGGTAAAGACAATGCCTGTGACTGACACTCAGTCGTCTTTATCACCCTGGAACACTTCCAGTGATTCTCCCCAGGATCAATTGATACCATCTCACTACAACTAGTGAGTATCCTAACATCCAATTAGATCTATCTCATAGATCCAAAACCCAGGATTTAGGAGGTATCATTTTGATCCTATATGGAGAATCATTGTGATAAGCGGAGATTGACCGAGCGTAGCATAGGAAACTCCTTCCCTATCAAGAGTATGTCATCCACGTACTCTACGAGGATCGTCACCATACTCCCTACTACCTTTTTGTTTATACAAGGTTCATCTACCATTTTGATAATGTCAACTTCTTTGACTAATCCATCAAAACAGATGTTCTAACTCCGCGATGCCTGCTTTATCCTATAAAGCATCTTGCACACGTTTCCGCTGCTCCCACTGTCTACGAAGACCTCTGGCTGTGTACTTATAGACGCACTCTTCTAAATCAATATTTAGAAAAGCATTCATGACACCCAACCGCCATATATCGTAGTCATGGTATGTAGCCATGGCAAGTAGGATCTGGATGGACTTAAGCATAGCTACTTGAAAAGGTTTCATCATTATCCACGCCTGGTCGATGACGAAAAGCTTTAACAAGTCTAGCTTTGAAAGTCTCAACTTTTCCATCTACACCAAGTAATCTTCTCAAGATATACTTACTTCTGATGGGGATTTAACCCTTCAGATATTGCAACCAAAGTCCATACTTTGTTGGTGTACATGGATTCCATCTCAGATCGCTAAGCATCCAGCCATTCTTACAGAGTCCCACTCCTGATGGCCAGCTCGAAACTAGTTGGGTCATCATCTCATGATGCAATCCTCGCTCCCACTGTCATAGAGAAACCGAAATATCTCTCAGATGGGCGAGGAACCCTACTAGATCGGCGGAGAGGCTGAGGTTCGTTGGAATCTACTGAATCCTTTGGTTCTACCAAATCATCTGCTGTTGTTTGTATAGCTGGAACCTTTCCAGTTCTACATTACAGACCTTGCCACGAGTTTGTCCGGATTTTGCTTTTAGACATAGGCCGGTCAACCCCAAATCTTAACCAGCTTAAGACATGGGCTCTTCCCTTACCATATCGCATATGAAATGGTAGGCAACTGATTTGATTTGAACCCTATTCAATAGGTATGCAGCTTCTCAAGTGCATAACTCCCAAAAGGAAACAGGTAGCTCAGTAGTACTCATCATAGAGCGCACCTTATCATATAGGGTGTGATTGCTCCGCCCCGATATACCATCGTGCTATGGTGTATACGGAGGAGTAATGCTGAGAGAGAGAATCTCATTCTCCTTTAGAATAATCCAGGATTTTCGTGCTCAAGTATTCTCCTCCATGATCTCATCATAGGACATAATACTTATACCCGTATTCTGGTTCTCTACTTCTAGCTTATATTCTGTGAATATCTCAAAAGGTTTGGACTTGTGTTTCAACAGGAACATAGGTCTGAATCTCGAAAGATCATCAGAGAATGTAACGAAGTACAAAGAATCGGTCTTGGCATGTGTAGACAGGGGACTTTACATACATCAACATGTATCATCCCAAGAGTTTACTAACTCTTTCTCTGTTTCCAGTAAACAGAGCTATGGTCATCTTATCTTTGTGACATGACTGGCAAGTTTCACAAGATGTAAATTCAAACTGATTTAAATATGCATCTAGATGTAACTTCAGCTAGTCGGGTCACATTGATGTGACCTAGTCTACAATGCCCCAAGAAGGATTCGTTCATTTCTGAACTCTTCCTCTTTTGTGTGTTCTCTATACTAAGAACTGTAGTTTGATTTAGAACATCAATGCTTTTAGATAATGTGCCTGAACCGATCAACTTTTGATATAGGAAATGTTCAAAACATTATCCAACAATACAAAATTTTATCATTTCTTTACTAATAAAGAGATAGATATGATTTTGTATATCAGGTTCGGTATCTAATAACATTCGTTCAGAATCAATGTATTTGTAATACAGGGTGACAGTGACCAACAGACTTGGCTGCAACTCTTGCCCCGTTTTCTGCCTCATGAAACTTATCACCCGTTCTCAGTTCTTTACCTATCTATGGCCCATGTAACATATTACATATGCGGGATCCTGATCCGGTATCATATACCCAGGACGTAAAGGACACTGAGAAACAGTTCTATAGAATGAACACACCCGAAGATGATGCATCAGCATGCACTCTCTTCGTTTGGGTGGCACGGGAATTCTGGTAATCCCCAATTTCCTGCTCTGTCTTATAACAATTATAAGTTGGAGCGGGACCAACGTTCCCCAGCTCAGTATAACAAGCGGGTTCGGTCAATACATCCATATTATTATCTTGATTAAGACGTGATATGGTCGCTACCTGGAGAGAGAGAGAAGAAAACACTCAGCGTGCGTTCTTGCAAGAATAGATTGATTTTTATTTTATCTAATCAGGATGGCTCCCACTGCTTTTTATCAAATCTTCCTTCAAACCCTAAAAGGAAAGACTAGCCGGGATTAATTACACACTACAAGTTCGCCAGTCTTTCAGCCAGGCCAGTGTCGGTACTTTGAAGGAGGTCCCCCGTGCTTTCGCACGAACCTAATTAATGTAAACCTCGTTTTCCCAGAGGCGTAACCTCGTTAACACCTTTCTAGACACCTACTTGATCGGCTAATTGTAATGCGTAAAACTCTCCCAGGAGTAACAATTACTCGCAGTGGGTATCGGGACCCAACTATCTCATAGAAGGTATGCAATCTCATTGCAAATTTCAACACTTGAAATTCCCGATAATATTTTGCCCCTAACCTCCTATGACCTTGACAAAGGCCAACAAACCATAGGATGCTAGTCAAGTTCAACCCGTCATTTCCTGATTGAATTAAACCCACCCGCACGGCCCTTGACAAAGGCCAACAAGGTCGCACGACTACCCTAATCCAATCTGCATCATATGCATAAGAAGATAAGCACCAGTTAGCTACCGCACACTGCGCCTTGACAAAGGCCAACAAACGCAGCACGAATACTAACTACTACTTATCTGAAATGACGGAGGGCTACGACAGGTTTTTCTGAAAACCTACTGCGTAATGAACTTGATATCGTTGTAGAATCAAATGATTTTGAAATGGAGTGTTTTTGAGGCTTTTCTAGTTTTGCTAAAGGAGTCACTCCCGGTGAAGGGATCGTCGGTCCTTTCCTCGTCGAATGAGGTGCGGGATATATCATATATATCACTGTGCAAAGCAAAAACTATAGAAGCAATCAAAAGACAAACAGAGGGTTGTAGCATCTGCCAGTTATTGCTAAAGGAGTCACTCCCGGTGAAGGGATCTCGGTCCTTTCCTCATCGAATAAGGTGCAGGATATATCACATATACCTCTGTGCAAAGCAAGAACTGTAGCTACTTTTTTATTTTGAAATTCGATTCTACAACATCTTAGGTTTCTTTTATTTCATTAATCACATTAATGAAGTCCCATCATTTAAGTTACCTAAACATCACAGATAAATACGACGTACATTTATGCCATCCGCATTCGCCTCGATGTCCCCTCGTGCACCGTTAGGTTAGGTAACTAACGGCAGAGCGGGGCAGGGCTAGCGCGGGTGTAAAACATAAGTAACGCCTATATAATCTATCATATATACTATATACAGTATCTATCACAGAACATCACATGATCACATCACAGATATCGCAGCAGAAGAAACATATGAAATATTGGATATACTAGGACGTCCGTGTTTTCAATACGAGCCAGTATAAAACACGGATTCCACGGTCGTGATGAATATGCAGGGTTCCTAGGCACTCTAGTGAGGTCTCTCAAGCCATCAACCATGGCAATTTCAAAAATTATGGTGCCTACAAACCCTAGTGTACGGATCGATAACTAGATGTCTAGGCGAAAAGAAAGCTAGCTAACAACTTAGCTAAAGAGAATACGGAAATACAACCTTTGTAGATCCGGTGCTCCACCTCCACGGCTCCGCAACGATGTCGTCTCCGCTGTCCAAATCAAATCCGGGCTCTAGAGTCGGCTTCGTCGGAGAATGGGCAAGCTAGGTCGTCGATGTCCATGCCGAAGATGATCTACGTCGAAGCATCGATGAATCAAGCTCCACCTTCACCAAACCGTGAAAAGTTGTGAAGGAAACACACTCTACTACTTGGCAAGAGGTAGAGGATGAAGAAATAGGAAGTGGGTAGACTTTAGAATTGGATTTCTCACTCATATGCATCAATCACCATTGATGGACTTCAAGCTTCTTCACTTGAAGCATGAAGAAGAAGAAGAAAAACATTATGATAAGTTAATAGAAAATGAAAAGAAAATGAATTCTTATCATAATATTAACTAGAGTTAAGTGTAGAGAATGAATCATGGTTAGTGGGAATGGTTAGGGTTAAGGATGAGATAAGTATGGTTGACTTGAACAAAGCTTCATGAAGCTTCAACTAAAGAACAAAAGAAGCCACCATTCTTTTCTCATTTTCATTTATTCATTTATCAAAAATAAAAAGGATAAATAAATAGATAAATGAATAACAAAAAGGAAACCCTAAACTATTTCATTAACCAAGGTTTAATCTTTACACTTGAACCCTAGCATGACATGTATCATCAAACATGATACAAGCAAGTGCACAAAAGTATATCGCATATACAATGCGCACATCCGAGTGAGAAAATCCGTCTAAAGTGAACCGATACTAGTTAACGCAAAGTAATATATCAAATATATATAATTATACATTAAATCATTAAATCAACACTTGATTCAATGATCCGGTCATGCGCACATAACCGACTGGTATCTAATATATCGGCTTATCGAATCAACGCTTGAATCGATAACTAGGTTATATCGCATACAACCATTCGATATATTTATCGCGAGAATATAATACGGTATCACATACACGCATTATTCTCGGTCCCGCACATATCTCATATGCACTCCTATTTCGTTTCGCTTGAGCCAGGAAACCTCTGTGTAGGACTCTAAAGACTCGTCAATACGCCGGCAGCGGATGATGATCATATCAAACATCCACAAGCCGCAAGCGGTCTGCTAAACGTAACGGCCACCCGGGTATTGAGCGATCTGAAGATCGACGAGCAAGCCCGCTCACACTCCAGTGAATCCGACCAGTAACACTACCGTACAGTCCGGTCTGATCGTCTGATATGTCGCATATCTCGCCTAGGGGTGGTAAACGTCAGACCCCAATAGCTCGATAAGTCATGCCGACGTAGGGTCCATAACATTCGTGAAACTACTGATAACACTTACCAGTATATCACTGCAACCCTGGCCAGGGATTTCCTGTTATGGCCAGTCGAGCATAGCACAACATCAACCCCCAATACCGGGAGAGACGAATCCCCTCCTATCGCTCATTGCCTCCATGTGAATCGGGACTGTACCCAAAAACCACCTGTTTGCACAACTCAGTAGAGCCGTGGTAGGGTGGAAATCAAAGCACAGTGGGAGACACACAAGACTCTATGACGATCTCGGGTCAACAGACTAAGCTGTACCAGTGTCACCAGAGAACTGCCATCTGACGTGAGGTATAATACCATCTGGGAGTTCTCGGCGAGTCCGTTCAGTGTACCCAGTCTCTACTGAGCACCCGTATATCTCCTCTGATGTCAAACACCGATGGATATGGGATCATCCATCGCCCATCTGTATGGGTCGAGAAGGTACACGCTAGTCTACTCTGGTATATCGATGCCCCGTCTCGATACACCCTCGACTAGGGACTGTGAAGGATGTACTTATAGACTACCATGTCCCCACTAGTATGATCCGCATCATAGTCCAGGTAGTCAAGTACAGATCCTAAGGGCTTTACCAACATGTAACAGAGAGACAATCAGTATACACGTTAAGGTAAAGAGCAACCAGATAGCATACTATCATGTCGAGCAAGAAAGTCCTCCCTATATATGTCCCAGCATCCACTACAATATACATCCTATGTATAGTAATGGCCTCTAGGGCATACATATAACTAACAATCTCCCACTTGCACTAGGGCCATCTGTAGCAGTGGTTGTAGTATCTCATACTCAACCATCCCATAAAAGTCTCTCTCTGGGAAAAGGGCCTTCGTGAGTGGATCCGCCGTGTTGTCCTCTAAGTCTTCTCTCCTAACCTCGATCACCCTGGAGATCAACTATCTCCATGATCAGGTGATGCTTCCTCAGAATTTGTCTGGGTCACTGATGGGACCAGGGTTCCAGGGTCGAAACCACGCTTCCATTGTCATACAATGGCAGGAACCTAGTTCATCTTATGAACCAATATACACCCAAACAGCCTCTTTGGTAGTATCTTTAATAGCGATGTTACCAGCCTTTATCGTCTAGTTTGCCACGGTATCGAGCTTGGAACTCTTCCAACATACCGTCCCTTTACTGAGGGTAAAGACAATGCCCGTGACTGACATTCAGTCGTCTTTATCACCCTGGAACTCTTCCAGTGATTCTCTTCAGGATCGATTGATACCATCTCACTACATCTAGTGAGAATCCTAGCATCCATTTACATCTATCTCATAGATGAAAACTCAGGTTTTTAGGAGGTATCACTTTGATCCTATTTGGAGAATCCTAGTGATAATAGGAGATTGACCGATCGTAGTATAGGAAACTCTTTTCCTATCAAGAGTATGTTGTCTACGTACAATACGAAGATGACGACCTTACTCTCTACTACCCTTTTGTATATACAAGGTTCGTCTACCATTTTGATGAAGTCAAACACTTTGATTATCACATCAAAACAGACGTTCCAACTCCGCGATGCCTGCTTCATTATGTAAAGCAACTTGCACACGTTTCCGCTGCTCCCACTGTTTACGAAGACCTCTGGCTGTGTTCTTACAGACGTTCTCTTCTAAATCAGTATTTAGAAAAGCAGTCAGGGCACCCAACCACCAGATATCGCAGTCATGGTATGTAGCCGTGGCAAGTAGAATCTGGATAGACTTAAGCATAGCTACTGGAAAAAGGTTTCATCATTATCCATGCCTGGTCGATGACGAAAACCTTTAACAAGTCTAGCTTTGAAAGTCTCAACTTTTCCATCTACACCAAGTAATCTTCTCAAGATATACTTGCTCCTGATGGGGATTTAACCCTTCAGATATTGCAACCAAAGTCCATACTTTGTTGGTGTATAAGGATTCCTTCTCAGATCACTAAGCATCCAGCCATTCTTACAGAGTCCCTACTCTCGATGGCCTGCTCGAAACTGGTTGGGTCATCATCTCATGATGCAATCCTTGCTCCCACTGTCATCGAGAAACCGAGGTATCTCTCAGGTGGGTGAGGAACCCTACTAGATCGGCGGAGAGGCTGAGGTTCGTCGGAAAATATTGAATCCTTTGGTTCTGTCAAATCATTAGCAGTTTTGTACAGCTGGAACCTTTCCAGTTCTACAGAACTGATCTTGCCTCGATCTTGTCCGGATTTTGCTTTTGACATAGGCCGGACAATCCCAAATCTTAACTTACTTAAGAGATAGGTTCTTCCCATACCATATCTTATATGGAGTGGTAGGCAGTGATTTGATTCCAACCTAATTCAATAGGTATGCAGCTTCTCAAGTGCATAACTCCCAAAAGGAAAAAGGTAACTCAGTAGTACTCATCATAGAGCACACCTTATCATATAGGGTGTGATAGCCCCACCCCGATATACCATCGTGCTATGGTGTATACGGAAGAGTAATGCTGAGAGAGAATCTCATTCTCTTTTAGAATAGTGCAGGAATTCTATGCACAAGTATTCTCCTCTCTGATCTCATCATAGGACATAATACTTATACCCGGTTATTGGTTCTCTACTTCTAACTTATATTCTGTGAATACCTCAAAAGCTTCGGACTTATGTTTCAGCAGGAACATACGACTGAATCTTGAGAGATTATCAGAGAATATAATGAAGTATAAAGAACCAGTCCTGGCATGTGTAGACAGGGGACCTTACATACATCATCATGTATCGGTCCCAAGAGTTCATTAACTCTTTCTCTGTTTCCAATAAACAGAGCTATGGTCATCTTATCTTTGTGACATGATTGGCGAGTTGCACAAGATGTAAATTCAAAACGATTTAAATATACATCTAAATGTAACTTCAGCCAGTCGGGTCGCATTGATCTGACCTAGTCTACAATACCTCAAGAAGAATCCGTTCATTTCTGAACTCTTCCTCTTGTGTGTGTTCCATATACTAAGAACTGTAGTTTGATTTAGAACATCAATGCTTTTAGATAACGCACCTGAACCGATCAACTTTTGATATAGGAAATATTCAAAACATTATCCAATTATACAAAATTTTATCATTTCTTTACTAATAAAGAGACTGATATGATTTTGTATATCAGGTTCAGCATCTAATAGCATTTGTTCAGAATCAATGTATTGGTAATACAGGGTGACAGTGACCAACAGACTTGGCTGCAACACTTGCCCCGGTTTCTGTCTCATGAAACTTATCACCCGTTCTCAGTTTTTCTACCTTTTTGTAGCCCTATGTAACAGATTACATATCTGGGATCCTGATCCGGTATCATATACCCAGGATGCAGAGGATACTGAGAAACAGTTCTTTGTAATGAACACACCCGAAGGAGATGCATCATATGCACTTTCTTCGTTTGGGCGGCATAGGAATTCTGGTATTCCCTTATTTCCTGCTCTGTCTTATAACAATTATAAGTTGGAGCGGGACCAACGTTTCCCAGCTCAGTATAACAAGCGGGTTCGGTCAATAATCCGTATTATTATCTTGATTAAGGCGTGATATGGTCGCTACCAGGAGAGAGAGAGAAGAAACACTCTGCGTGCGCTCTTGCAAGATCAGATTGGTTATATATTTTATCTAATCAGGATGGCTCCCACTGTTTTTATCAAATCTTCCTTCAAACCCTAAAAGGAAAGACTAGCCGGGATTAATTACACTCTACAAGTTCGCCAATCTTTCAGCCAGGCCAGTGTCGGTACTTTGAGGGAGGTTCCCCGTGCTTTCGCACGGACCTAATTACTGTAAACCTCGTTTTCCCAGAGGCGTAACCCCGTTGACACCTTTCTAGACACCTACTTGATCGGCTAATTGCAAAGTGCAAAACTCTCCCAGGAGTAACAATTACTCGCAGTGGGTATCGGGATCCAACTATCACATAGAAGGTATGCAATCTCATTGCAAATTTCAACACTTGAAACTCCCGATAAAGGTTTTTACCCCTAGCACCTATGACCTTAACTATGGTCAACAAATCATAAGTACTAGTCAAGTTCTACCCGTCATTTCGTGATTAATTAGACCCACCCACATGACCCTTAACTAAGGTCAACAAAGTCACGCGACTGTCCTAACTAATCGCATCATATGCGGTGTAGGAAGACATCACTTAGCTACCGTACACTGTGCCTTGACTATGGTCAACAAACACAGCACGAATACTAAGTACTCTACTTCCTAAAATGACGGAGGGTTGCGGCTGGTTTTTGGGAAAACCTTTAACGCTTTGAACTTGATCTCGTTGCGGAATCAAATGGTTTTTAAATGGAATGTTTTCGAGGCTTTTCTAGTTTTGCTAAAGGGGTCACTCCCGATGAAGGGATCGTCGGCCCTTTCCTCGTCGAATGAGGTGCGGGATATATCATATATATCACTGTGCAAAGCAGAAACTATAGAAGCGATCAAATACAAACCGAGTGTGTAGCATCTGCCAGTTATTGCTAAAGGAGTCACTCCTGGTGAAGGGATCTCGGTCCTTTCCTCATCGAATAAGGTGCAGGATGTTCTATAATGAACACCGCGATGCAAAGCAAGAACTGTAGCTACCTGTTTTATTTTGAAATTCGATTCCACAACATCATTTAGGTTTATTTTCTTTCATTAATCTCATTAATGAATATCCCATCATTTATATTACCTAAACATCACAGATAGATATAACGTACGCTTATGCCATCCGCATTCGCCTCGATGTCCCCTCGTGCACCGTTAGGTTAGGTAACTAACGGCAGAGCGGGGCAGGGCTAGCGCGGGTGTAAAACATAAGTAACGTCTATATAATATATCATATATACTATAATATCTGTCACAGAACATCAGAACATCGCATGATCACAGATAGAACACAGCAGAAGAAACATATGAAATATTGGATATACTAGGACGTCCGTGTTTTCAATACGAGCCAGTATAAAACACGGATTCCACGGTCGTGATGAATAGCCAATCCCACACCCCTAGACCCCTACGAGAGCGGCAAGCAACCCTGCCAATTCTGGCGTTAGGAGACCCGGACTCGACTCCTCGAGTTGGTCTCCCACTGGACTCCAGAACCCGGTTACTTGTGCCCTCCTCCTTGGGTCTATCCTAGTGCGGAAAAGTAAATAATATACAAACGGTGACTACTTCCGCAACCTGGAAGTGCCCCAATAAAAGAATATTACATACAAGTCATTACATGAATGAAAATGAAAAACACTCATCTCACATAAAAACCCCCGGCTATTCAAACACGACGATCCAATATAACATATCCAGCAACACATAACATCAGATATCATCAACGTAAGTAAATATGCGCATCCCAATTGTCGTTGACATATAGCAACGAAACCGGCGATATCACATATTACACTTACGGTCACAGAAAAGAAAGTGTAAAACTACAACAGTTGGAATCCGCAATATCCTCAGACATCGCATGCCTGACCAAATGAATTACTTAGACATCGCATGCCTAACAATTATAAACCCCGTATTTTAGTCTCATTATCGAAAACACTTTTCAATATCAAGTCGGGCAATTCAACAAGATTCCCGATATCCTGATCGAATACTCGTCGCAAACTTCAGTAGACGGCCGCACCCCCGACGCCGTCGACAAAGTGCACCAAGGCGGAACACCGCTACCGCGAGCACCCGAACGGATGCTTTCGGCGACGGGGTTCTCCTACAGTCACTTGGTCGGGGCTATGGAGTGAGGCTGTCTATTAAGTTTACCGGCGAATATCCGCGTACGCTACGTGATTGCGACGGACTTTTGATCACATCAAAAATCCGTGGCAACCGATCAAGTGAGACTAAACTGCTACGTTTATAACATTCATTCAGTTATCATATAACTTATTGTGAATTCCAATTATTGTATCCCATTCCAGATAAACAGAAAATGTTAAACTTTCCGATCGAACAATTGAACACCCAAGTTTTCCCGATAAAGATCAACACATGAAACTAGTCTAACAACATCAGTTCGTACCTCAGTACCAACGGTCCAGCCGTAGAAGGGTCAAGCCAACGCCTCACATGTGGCACGCCGTACTGCCCCAAACCCGAAGGTTCAAAGGGCAGTTCAAGACGGTCACATAATCGAGTTAAGGTTTGTGTCTTCTAGAGGGACCATCGCGTTACTTGCACTACTTAGAACGTCGTTAAACTACGGAAAAATCCAACACTTGGAAATTTCCCGACAGGGGAAAAATCGGGTATTTATATCCGGTCGAACTTTTTAACATATTCTAAAATTTATCCGGAAAACACATGGACAGAATTAGACTTTCCGATCGAAACAATGATTCCCAAAACAACTCAGAACAACTCAACTCTTGAGTTCAGTTTAAATATTCCAGGAAAATGAGCATTGAATTTTACGAGTTACTGTGAAATTTGACACGTGTCGGCTTCTTATTGGCGGCCCTTCAGCCGCGCAAACCCCCTTTGTGCGGCGTTTCCGCCGCGCTATTGTGGAATTAGGGTACCAAATTTCACAGTAATTCTTAAAAAAGCCTGCTTGTTTTTCTGGATATTTTTAATTGCCAAAAATCAACAGTTTTGAAAAAAGTACAGAGAGCAATTTTGCAATGGGATTTTGGTTCGATCGGGTTTCTAATTCCGTCCGGGGATCGCCTAAGGCTCTAGCTAGGCTCTGATACCACTGCAGGGTTCCTAGGCACTCTAGTGAGGTCTCTCAAGCCATCAACCATGGCAATTTCAAAAATTATGGTGCCTACAAACCCTAGTGTACGGATCGATAACTAGATGTCTAGGCGAAAAGAAAGCTAGCTAACAACTTAGCTAAAGAGAATACGGAAATACAACCTTTGTAGATCCGGTGCTCCACCTCCACGGCTCCGCAACGATGTCGTCTCCGCTGTCCAAATCAAATCCGGGCTCTAGAGTCGGCTTCGTCGGAGAATGGGCAAGCTGGGTCGTCGATGTCCATGCCGAAGATGATCTACGTCGAAGCATCGATGAATCAAGCTCCACCTTCACCAAACCGTGAAAAGTTGTGAAGGAAACACACTCTACTACTTGGCAAGAGGTAGAGGATGAAGAAATAGGAAGTGGGTAGACTTTAGAATTGGATTTCTCACTCATATGCATCAATCACCATTGATGGACTTCAAGCTTCTTCACTTGAAGCATGAAGAAGAAGAAGAAAAACATTATGATAAGTTAATAGAAAATGAAAAGAAAATGAATTCTTATCATAATATTAACTAGAGTTAAGTGTAGAGAATGAATCATGGTTAGTGGGAATGGTTAGGGTTAAGGATGAGATAAGTATGGTTGACTTGAACAAAGCTTCATGAAGCTTCAACTAAAGAACAAAAGAAGCCACCATTCTTTTCTCATTTTCATTTATTCATTTATCAAAAATAAAAAGGATAAATAAATAGATAAATGAATAACAAAAAGGAAACCCTAAACTATTTCATTAACCAAGGTTTAATCTTTACACTTGAACCCTAGCATGACATGTATCATCAAACATGATACAAGCAAGTGCACAAAAGTATATCGCATATACAATGCGCACATCCGAGTGAGAAAATCCGTCTAAAGTGAACCGATACTAGTTAACGCAAAGTAATATATCAAATATATATAATTATACATTAAATCATTAAATCAACACTTGATTCAATGATCCGGTCATGCGCACATAACCGACTGGTATCTAATATATCGGCTTATCGAATCAACGCTTGAATCGATAACTAGGTTATATCGCATACAACCATTCGATATATTTATCGCGAGAATATAATACGGTATCACATACACGCATTATTCTCGGTCCCGCACATATCTCATATGCACTCCTATTTCGTTTCGCTTGAGCCAGGAAACCTCTGTGTAGGACTCTAAAGACTCGTCAATACGCCGGCAGCGGATGATGATCATATCAAACATCCACAAGCCGCAAGCGGTCTGCTAAACGTAACGGCCACCCGGGTATTGAGCGATCTGAAGATCGACGAGCAAGCCCGCTCACACTCCAGTGAATCCGACCAGTAACACTACCGTACAGTCCGGTCTGATCGTCTGATATGTCGCATATCTCGCCTAGGGGTGGTAAACGTCAGACCCCAATAGCTCGATAAGTCATGCCGACGTAGGGTCCATAACATTCGTGAAACTACTGATAACACTTACCAGTATATCACTGCAACCCTGGCCAGGGATTTCCTGTTATGGCCAGTCGAGCATAGCACAACATCAACCCCCAATACCGGGAGAGACGAATCCCCTCCTATCGCTCATTGCCTCCATGTGAATCGGGACTGTACCCAAAAACCACCTGTTTGCACAACTCAGTAGAGCCGTGGTAGGGTGGAAATCAAAGCACAGTGGGAGACACACAAGACTCTATGACGATCTCGGGTCAACAGACTAAGCTGTACCAGTGTCACCAGAGAACTGCCATCTGACGTGAGGTATAATACCATCTGGGAGTTCTCGGCGAGTCCGTTCAGTGTACCCAGTCTCTACTGAGCACCCGTATATCTCCTCTGATGTCAAACACCGATGGATATGGGATCATCCATCGCCCATCTGTATGGGTCGAGAAGGTACACGCTAGTCTACTCTGGTATATCGATGCCCCGTCTCGATACACCCTCGACTAGGGACTGTGAAGGATGTACTTATAGACTACCATGTCCCCACTAGTATGATCCGCATCATAGTCCAGGTAGTCAAGTACAGATCCTAAGGGCTTTACCAACATGTAACAGAGAGACAATCAGTATACACGTTAAGGTAAAGAGCAACCAGATAGCATACTATCATGTCGAGCAAGAAAGTCCTCCCTATATATGTCCCAGCATCCACTACAATATACATCCTATGTATAGTAATGGCCTCTAGGGCATACATATAACTAACAGAATAGCCAAACCCACACCCCTAGACCCCTACGAGAGCGGTAAACAACCCTACCAATTCTGGAGTTAGGAGACCCGGACTCGACTCCTCGAGTTGGTCTCCCACTGGACCCCAGAACCCGGTTACTTGTGCTCCCCTCCTTGGGTCTATCCTAGTGCGGAAAAGTAAATAATATACAAAGGGTGACATCTTCCGCAACCTGGAAGTGCCCCAATAAAAGAATATTACATACAAGTTTTTACATGAATGAAAATGAAAAACACTCATCTCACATAAAAACCCCCCGGCTATTCAAACACGACAATCCAATATAACATATCCAGCAACACATAACATCACATGTCATCAACGTAAGTAAATATGCGCATCCTAATTGTCGTTGACATATAGCAACGAAACCGGTGATATCACATATTACACTTACGGTCACAGAAAAGAAAGTGTAAAACTACAACAGTTGGAATCCGCAACCTGCATAGACATCGCATGCCTAATCAAATGAATTCCTTAGACATCGCATGCCTAACAATTATAAACCCCGCATTTTAGTCTCAAAATCGAAAACACTTTTCAATATTAAGTCGGGTAATTCAACAAGATTCCCGACATCCTGATCGAATGCTCGTCGCAAACTTCAGTAGACGGCCGCACCCCTAATGCCGTCGACGAAGTGCACCAAGGCGGAACACCGCTACCGCGAGCACCCGGACGGATGCTTTCGGCGACGGGGTTCTCCTACAGTCACTTGGTCGGGGCTATGGAGTGAGGCTGTCTATTAAGTTTACCCGGCGAGTATCCGCGTACGCTACGTGATTGCGACGGACTTTTGATCACATCAAAATTCCGTGGCAACCGATCAAGTGAGACTAAAGTTCTATGTTTATAACATTCATTCAGTTATCTCATAACTTCTTGTGAATTCCAATTGTTGTATCACATTCCGGATAAATAGAAAATGTTAAACTTTCCGATCGAACAATCGAACACCCAAGTTTTCCCGATACAGCTCATCATATGAAACAAGTCTAACAACATTCAGTTCGTGCCTCAGTACCATCGGTCCAGCCGTAGAAGGGTCCAGCCGTAGAAGGGTCAAGCCAACGCCTCACATATGGCACGCCGTACTGCCCCAAACCCGAAGGTTCAAAGGGCAGTTCAAGATGGTCACATAATCGAGTTAAGGTTTGTTGTCTTCTAGAGGGTCCATCGCATTACTTGCACTACTTAGAACGTCGTTAAACTACGGAAAAATCCAACACTTGGAAATTTCCCGACAGGGGAAAAATTGAGTATTTATATCCGGTTGAACTTTTTAACATATTCTAAAATATCCGGAAAGCCACATAGACAAAATCTGATACTCCGATCGAAACACCGAATCCCCAAAACAACCCCAGAAAATTCAACTCTTGAATTCAGATTAAAAATTCCCAGAAAATATAGCAACACAATATAAGAATTGCTGTGCAGGAAAAATTGTATGAAGAGACCAAGTGGCCGCGGAACCGCCGCAATAGGCTTGCTATTGCCGCGGTTCCGCCGCGCCTCTATCGATTCAGGTGGTCGGGCTTCACAGTAATTCTTAGGACTTCCTGCTTAGTTTTCTGCATATTTTTAATCCTCCAAATTCTACAAAATCAGAAAATGTCCAGAGAGCCGTTTCGGGTTCGGGTTTTGGTTCGATCGGACTTCAAACTGCGTCTACGCATCGCCTAAGGCTCTAGCTAGGCTCTGATACCACTGTAGGTCAGGCAGCCACCCCATCCAATGGGGTCACCGTGGCACCCACGGGTCCCTCAGCAGCTACTTTTTACGCATGCCCCCTCGCGAGGACTACAACCCGCCGGAACACCTTCCGGTCTCGAGACACCCTGGGGGTAAGAGCCTATGCTTCGCCACACTGTCACACAGTGAGAACCCCCCATAGGTCGACATCCAATGCCTAGTAGCTCTGATACCACTGTAGGGTTCCTAGGCACACTAATGAGGTCTCGCAAGGCATCAACCATGCCAATTTCAATTCTTACGGTGCCGAGAAACCCTAAACTACGGATCGTTGGCTAGAAGTTTAGGCGAAAAAGAAACTAGTTAACAACTTAACTAAATGGTAAACGGAAATACAACCTTTGTAGATCTGGTTCTCCACCTCCATGGCTCCGCGATGATGTCTCCTCGCTGTACAAGACGGATCTTGGGCTCTAGCGTCGGCTTCATCGGAGAAAAAGCGGGCTAGGTCATCGACGACGATGCCAAAGATGATCTACGTCGAGGCATCGCTAGATCAAGCTCCACCTTCACCAAGCCATGAAAGCTTGTGAAGGAAACACACTCTACTACTTGGTAAGAGGTAGAGGATGAAGAAATAGGAAGTGGGTTCACTTTAGAATTGGATTTCTCACTCTTTTTCATCAATCACCATTGATCAAGGCAAGGTTTCTTTTCTTGAAGAAGAAGAAGAAGAAGATGAAGAAAGATCTTAGAATTATGATAAGTTTTATAATAAGAATAATAAAATCATTCTTATCATAATCATGAACCATGGTCAAGTGTAGAGAACTAACTAAGGTTTAAGTGAATGGTTAGGGTTAAGCATGAGACAACATGGTCACTTTAGTCAAAGCTTCATGAAGCTTCAAAGATAAAACAAAATAGCAACCATTTTCCCTTTTTCTTTCCAAAATAAATAAATAAATAAATAAGAAAGAAAAAGCAAAACCCTAATCATCAACTTAACCATGATTTAATTCTATACACTTAACCAAATAAGCATGTATCATCAAACATGATACAATCATGTGCACAAAAGTATATCACATATACAACTTGCACATGCAAGTGAGAAAATCCATATAAAGTGAACCAATACTAGTTAATGCAAAGTAATATATCAAATATATAATTATGCATTAAATCATTAAATCAACACTTGATTCAATGATCCGGTCATGTCGCACACAACCGACTAGTATACAATGTATCGATTTATCGAATCAATACTTGATTCGATAACTAGGTTATATCGCATACAACCAATCGATACATTCATCGCGAGAATAGAATACGGTATCACATACACGCATTATTCTCGGTCCCGCACATATCTCATATGTGCTCCTATTTCGTTTCGCTTGAGCCAGGAAACCTCTGTGTAGGACTCTAAAGACTCGTCAATACGCCGGCAGCAGGTGATGATCATATCAAACACCCACAAGCCACAAGCGGTCTGCTAAACGTAACGGCCACCCGGGTATTGAGCGATCAGAAGATCAACGAGCAAGCCCGCTCACACTCCAGTGAATCCAACCAGTAACACTACCGTACAGTCCGGTCTGTTCGTCTGATATGTCGCATATCTCGCCTAGGGGTGGTAAACGTCAGACCCCAATAGCTCGATAAGTCGTGTCGATATGAGGTCTATAACATTCGAGATACTACTGGTAACACTTACCAGTAAATCTCAGCAACCCTGGCCAGGGATTTCCGGTTATAGCCAATCGAACACAGCGCAACATCAACTCCCTATACCGGGAGAGACGAATCCTCTCCTATCGCTCATTGCCTCCATGTGATTCGGGACTGTACCCAAAAACCACTGTTTTGCATGCCCTCTTGGACGTGGTAAGATGGAAATCAAAGCACAGTGGGAACCACACAAGACTCTATGACGATCTCGGGTCAACAGACTACTCTGTACCAGTGTCACCAGAGAACTGCCATCTGACGTAAGGTATAATACCATCTGGGAGTTCTCGGCGAGTCCGTCCAGTGTACCCAGTCTCCACTGAGCACCCGTATATCATCTCTGATGTCAAACACCAATGGATATGGGATCATCCATCGCCCATCTGTATGGGTCGAGAAGGTATACGCTAGTCTACTCTGGTATATCGATGCCCTGTCTCGATACACCCACGACTGGGGACCTTGAAGGATGTACTTATGGACTACCATGTCCCCACTAGTATGATCCGCATCATAGTTCAGGTAGTCAAGTACACATCCTAAGGGCTTTACCAACATGTAACAGAGAGACAATCAGTGTACACGTTAAGGTAAAGAGTAACCAGATAGCATACTATCATGTCGAGCGAGAAAGTCATCCCTATATATGTCCAAGCATCCACTACAATATACATCCTATGTATAGTAATGGCCTCTAGGGCATACATATAACTAACACAACAGCGGTGTAATTCTTCATAACCATAGTATATTTTTCAACCTACGACGCACAGGGTTTGAGTTATTCTACTCAGGGGACTTATACAAAGTATTGTATGTTGTCCAGTGTCCATTAGGACAAAGGGGTTGGTCCTCGTACTATATTCTGTTTACTTATGACTTCTCAAGATTTAGACAGATGTTTCGTACAAATACAAGGTCCAAGTTTTGAGAAGTTATAGGTACAAGAATAAAGTAGAGAACCACGTGTTGCAAGTATCATGATTCTTCAAGGTGATCGAAGATGTAGATACCTGTGTTTGGTATTCAGTCGATAGTTATGATTTTGAGAACTTGCTTCTCTTTCAAGTTACTCATAATTGGATGCACTCCTAAGTTGAGCAATGCTGATCGGCCTCTCTCTATTTAGTTGACATGCACTGAAGACAGCTGCATGATTTGAATCTGGTTCCAATTAAATCAGTGCCTCTATTTCTATATTGTATATAGAATGGATCATATCTTAATGATGTTAAGGTATATGGAGTTGTCCGGCTTATGCTTAAAACTAGACTCTGGATAACGCAAGGCACGTTTCTGTAATGGTAGTTTGTGGGTTAACCCAGGCTATGACGAGGGTTAACTTTCTACCATCTGCATGATCAATAGTGATATTGTTCTTGACTCGCCACAGTTTTAGCAAAATGGATTTTTTCATAAAACAGCAGTGGGAGTATGGTAGAACTGGAAGAGATTCCAGAACCGCAAACGATTACTGAAAATTTAACAGGACCTAAAGATTCAATCAGGTTTGACATTCCATTAGCCACTCCGCAGATATGGTGGGTAACCTCAGGCACCCGAGAGGTACTCCGGTAGCCTCAAGGACGGTGACAGGGAGGTTCTTGTTTACCCAGACCTTCCATTACTGCTGTTCTAGACTATGAGACCCGGTAGGAGGATGAGTATAGCGTCGTTCTAAACTAGCTTTAGAAGTGTACGTGTATATGACTCTGCCAGAAGGTTGTTGTGGTCAGTGGGAGCAGCGGAAGTATAGTGGACAAATAGCTTATGTCTATTTATAGACTAAAGCAGATATAGCGGAGATAGATCATTTTTTTTGATGTGACAGTCATGGGCTTTGACTTCATCAGAATAGGGGATGGATCTGTTAAGAAGGTAGTAGGGTGTAATGTCCTGGTATTTAGATGACGTGCACTTTTAGGAAGTAAAATTCCTATCCTACAATCGGTTATACTGTGGTTGTCACACAATGGTTTCTCCATAAAGGATATGGATATAATATTATGCATTCTGGTCACTAGATCTATGGTTTTAGATCTAGATTTGGGAAGTGTCACAATCTGGGTACTTAGACAGCATTCTAAAGGTGTTTTAGAATGGACGACTCCTGGCATGGTGGTGTACCTGCAGGTGATGGAGTCACCCTCTCTAAAGGTGTCTTACAGACTAAAGGGGAGAGGGATGTGCATGATTGGCATATCACTTGCTTAGGCAATTGAGTCGATCATGAGATGTCAAGTACCATACCAGATATTGTTTTTGCACTAGCTGAAATAAGTTGATATTGATCCAATCCTGGAGAAACGTTCGGAAGCAGTTTTAGAACATAAGTGAATGTTCTAGGGATTTTATAACGGCAGCCTCCTTCGGGAGACGGTTATCATTCCAGGCTTCCATGGTGACCTGGATGACAGAGTGACTGTCAGAGTTATAGTTTTCCCTCTGACGAGGGGCAGTAGTTTGGACAGGTGGTCCAAGCGGATACTGAGGGAAGAATGGTGCAGGATACTGATTAAATTCAGTTGACGATATAGTCTAAGAAGTTTGCTGGATTTGGAGTTCATTTGTGAACTAGGTCCCATCAGATATCCAGACATATTCTAAGACAGGTATTGCTCATTTCGGGAGATGGCTTTTTCCGAGAACTTGAGATAAAGAGAGACATAGAAAGAAACATTAGGGCGGATCCACTCACTGAGGTTATTTCTCGAACGCAATAGTTTTACAAACGAGCTTTGTGAAACTGATTAGTAGAGGAGTTGGGTGTTCGGTATCACACGGGCTGTGAGTATGCGACACTGCAATAATTATTCTTAAGTGCAAGTGGGAGATTGTTAGCTATAGTGCCCTCAAAGTCAATTATTGGATCACGGGCACGTGATTGCAATGATTGAGGGAGTACCTATACCGGTAGAACAGTCTTACTCGAGATGATAGTATACTATCTTGTTTGTCTTTATCATCATGTACATGCTTTAGGTGACATTACAGATCACTAGTACATGTTGATAGAGCCCATATGATTCTTGCTTGACTACCAGCAGTATGATGGCGATCATATACGTGAGAGTTGGGTAGTCTATAAGCACATCCTTAAAGTGTCCCTAGTCGTGGAAGTTTTGAGACTGGGCATTGATACTCCAAGAGTAGACTAGAGTATACGGATCGAGACCCTGACGAGGGGCGATGGCTGGTCTCACAAGATATTGGTGTCAGTTGGTTCACCTAAGACGTATACAGGTGCTCATTGGGTTATGAGTACACCGGACGGACTCACCGTGAACATGCTAGTTGGTATTATACCTATCGTTAGATAGCAGTTCCCTGGTGACATGTGTACAGGTTAGTCTATCGACCTGAGATCGTTATTTGTCTCATGTGAGTTCCCACCGTACTTTGATTACTACCTTACCACAGCTCAAAGGAGTCGTGCAAACAGATTTTAGTTGGGTACAGTCCCAAGCCCCATGGAGGCAGTGAGCGGATCGACAGGGGATTCGTCTCTCCCGGTATTGGGGGTGAGATCGCGCTGTGTTTAGGAGAGCCATTACACAAAGTCCCTGGTCAGGGCAAGCGAGATTTACTGGTAGGTATTCCAGTAGTTTCTCAAGGTGTTCTGGGCTACACTCCGACATGACTTATACCGCTATTGAGGGTCTGACGTTTACCAGCCCCCTAGGCCCGATATGCGATACTCATAGACGAACGAACCGGACTGTACGGATATTGTCACTGACAGGCTCAGTAGGGTTTTAGGATAGTTCGCTCATCGGCCTCCCTTTTGGTCAATACATGGGCAGCCGTTACGTACAGCTAGTGCCACTGACGTGCTTATGGTTAAACCCACTGCCAGCGTATTGACGAGTCTTTAGAGTCCCCCACAGAAAGTTTCCCAAGTTCGGGCGAAACGTTGTAGAGGCCGTATGGTTTTATGGCAGGGTTCGATCATATACGTGCACTCGTGCACGGATCATGATCGGACGGATCATACCAGTGGGCATTGGTTTAAGCCGGATCCTAGTATTAGATTGTTGGATTATTTTCGTCTCGTTGTATTCGTATTCAGTCGGAATGCGGATGCATGTATGTATATACAGATGAGGGGTATTCTTGTGATCCGTCACGAGTTTACTTTAGAAGATTCCATTCTATTTATTATTTTAAACATTTGGATTAATGTTTATTAAGTGGAAATTATGAGTTCAAGTCATGATCAAGAGCATTAAATATGGCATGTGCTTTTTTAGTGACTCATAGTGTGTTTTCTTGTGCCATGTCTATTCTCTTGATTGATTATTGTGTGGGATTGATATGTGGAGAGAGAGAGGGTAACCACTTAAGGGTGGGGCTTGGTTCTTGATTTGTTATGAGAGCTTTCACATTTTATCTCACACAATAAGCAAACTCTTTTTCTTCTATAGCTTTTATTCTTGAGCTCACAACTTCAATCAATGGCTTCTTCTTCAACCTCCACTCTATCCTTCTCATGTGTTGAGAATCCTAGAGTGTTATGAGACAAAGTAATCACACACTATCTCTGCTTCACCGTGGATATGTCAGCTAGTAAACTTCATGTCCGAGTTGCTTCGGTTTGAAGCGGGAGCCCGTATAAAGAATTCTTGATGTGGAGCCACTTCGACGAGCGAGATCGGAGAGCGAACTTCGTTGGGGCAGCCGCGAGGAGCTTGGCGCAGAGATTGAAGACCGAAGGACACGGATCGATCGGTATAATCTCTCCAAACACTTTTACAGTTTACTAGTTTACGGTTAATGGAACGATCCGAGTTTTAGGTTTACGTTAGCGCCATTTTGAAAAGTTTTTATTCCGCATTTGGCCTCGATTGACGGCCGGGGCGCTGGCGTAGACTTACAGATAGCATACTATCATGTCGAGCAAGAAAGTCATCTGTATATATATATATACATGTCCAAGCATCCACTATACATATAATGGCCTTTAGGGCATACATATATCCAACAATATCCGACTTGCACTAAGGCCAATTATTGGCGTATCTCATACCCAACATCTCAAAAAGTTGCTCATGTTACGGCTGTGGAAAGGCCTTGGTGAGTGGATCCGCGGTGTTATTCTTTATATTTACTCTCCGAATCTCGATCTCTTAGCGATCTACTATCTCCTGGATCAAATAATATCGCCTCAGGATGTGTCTGGACTTCTGATGGGACCTGGGTTCTTTGGCCAGCGCCATAGCCCCATTATTATTATAATACAATGGTATTGGATCAACAATGGTTTGAACTATTCCTAGTTCCGCGACTAACTTCTTCATCCAGACGGCTTCCTTGGCAGCATCATTTGCAGCAATATACTCAGCTTCCATCATGGAGTCTGCAACGGTATCCTGTTTGGAACTCTTCCAACTAACCGCCCCTCCATTGAGGGTAAATACAAACCCTGAGATAGATTTGCTGTCATCCTTATCACTTTGGAAGCTGGAATCAGTAAAGGCCTCCATTTGGAGATCGCCATTACCATACACCAAGAACAATTCTTTAGTCCTTCGTAAGTACTTAAGAATGTTCTTCACTGCTATCCAATGTTTCTCCCCTGGGTTGGATTGATACCTGCTTACTACAGCTAGTGCATAAGTTGTTAGTTGTATGTATGCCCTAGAGGCCAGTATTGTACAGATGATGTATATTATATTGGATGCTTGGACATATATAGAGATGACTTTCTTGCTCGATATGATAGTATGCTATCTGGTTACACTTTATCTTAACATGTACACTAGTCTCTATAAACTGTCTTACAGTTACATGTTGGTAAAGCCCTTAGGATGTGTACTTGACTACCTGGACTATGATGCAGATCATACTAGTGGGGAAATGGTAGTCCATAAGTACATCCTTCAAGGTCCCTAGTCGTGGGTGTATCGAGACGGGGCATCGATATTCCAGAGTAGACTAGCGTATATGCTTCTCGACCCATGAGATGGGCGATGGATGATCCCATATCCATTGGTGTTTGACATCAGAGATGGTATACGGGTGCTCAGTGGAGACTGGGTACACTGGACGGACTCGCCGAGAACTCCCAGATGGTATTATACCTCACGTCAGATGGCAGTTCTCAGGTGACACTTGTACAGGTTAGTTTGTAGACCCGAGATCGTCATAGAGTCTTGTGTGATTCCCACTGTGCTTTGATCTCCACCTTACCACGTCCATGAGGGCGTGCAAAACGGTGGTCTTTGGGTACAGTCCCGAGTCACATGGAGGCAATGAGCGATAGGAGGGGTTTCGTCTCTCCCGGTATTGGGGGTTGATGTTGCGCTGTGCTCGATTGGCCGTAACAGGGAAGTCCCTGGCCAGGGCTGATCAGAGATTTGCTGGTAAGTGTTACCAGTAGTTTCTCGACCCGTTATGAGCCTCACATCGGCATGACTTATCGGTTATTGGGGTCTGACGTATACCACCCCTAGACTTTATATGCGACATATCAGACGAACAGACCGGACTGTACGGTAAGTGTTACTAGTTGGATTCACAGGAGTGTGAGCGGGCTAGCTCGTCGATCTTCTGATCGCTCAATACCCGGATGGCCGTTACGTTTAGCAGACCGCTTGCGGCTTGTAGGTGCTTGATATGATCATCATCTGCTACCGGCGTATTGACGAGTCTTTAGAGTCCTACATAGAGGTTTCCTGGCTCAAGCGAAACGAAATAGGAGCGCATATGAGATATGTGCGGGACCGAGAATAATGCATGTATGTGATACCGCATTTCATTCTCGCGATAAATGTTTCGATTGGTTATATTCGATATGACCTAGTTATCGAATCATTGATTCGATAAGCCAATACATTGGATACTAGTCGGTTATATGCGATATGACCGGATCGTTAAATCAAGTGTTGATTTAATGATTTAATGTATAATTATATATTTGATATACTACATTGCATTAACTAGTATTGGTTCACTTTATATGGATTTTCTCACTTGATGTGCAAGAAGTATATGTGATATACTTTTATGCACATATTTGTATCATGTTTGATGATACATGATCTTGTTGTTAAGTATAAAGAATTAAACCATGGTTAAGTGTTGATTAGGGTTTTGCATTTTCATTTATTTATTTATTTGAAAAGGATTAAGATGAGAATGGTGGCCTTTTTTGTTTTAAGTTGAAGCTTCATGAAGCTTTGACTTTTGTAACCATTCTTGTCATCATGCTTAACCCTAACCCATCCAAGTCACCATGGTTTATTCTCTACACTTAACCTAGGTTAGAACATGATAAGTATTTGATTTTATTATTCTTTTTCACAATACTTATCATATTCTATTTGCTTCTTCATCTTCATCTTCAAGAGAAAAGCTTGATGCCATCAATGGCAACTTGAGCAAAAGTGAGTGAAATCCAATTCTAAAGTGAACCCACCTCCTATTTCTTCACCCTCTACCTCTTGCCAAGTTGTTTTGGGTGTTTTCTTCACAAGTTTCACAACTTTGTGAAGTCGGAGCTTGAACTTGTGATGCCTCGACGTAGATCGTCTTTGACATGAAGCCGACGACCTATTCCGCCCGTTTCTCCGATGAAGCCGAAGAATGAGTTCGGGATTCATGATGGACAGCGAGAGGACACCCACGTGGAGCTAAAGAAGTGGATAACCGGATCTACAAAGATTGTAGCTCTCTTCCTTTAGTCAAAGTGTTAACTAGATTCGTATTTCGCCTAGAAATCTAGCCGACGATCCGTATTAGGGTTTCTCGGCACCCATAAATTTTTATATTGGCATGGTTGATGCCTTGTGAGACCTCTATAGTGTGCCTAGGAACCGTACAGTGGTATCAGAGCCTAGCTAGAGCCTTAGGCGAAGTCTAGACGGAGTTTGAAGTCCGAACGAACCCGAAACCCTAAAACCCATGAGCTCTCTGGACTTTTTCTAAAATCTGGGATTTTTCCAGATTAAAAATGCCTAAAAAATTCAGCAGGAAGATCTAAGAATTATGGTGAAACACGAGCTCATGATTTATCTAAACAGCCGTGGAAACGCGGCAGAAGCATGGCTTCTGCCGCGGTTCCGCCGCCTACTTTTCACATTGCGCAATATTGTTTGCACAGTAATTCATCATTTCAGCAGCTGAATTTTATGGGTATTTTTAATATTTTTTCAAGAGTTGAATTTTCTGGGGTGTTTTAGAGCTTCGATGTTTTCGATCGGATTATCAAATTTCGTCTTTGTGTTTTTCCGGATAAATTTTGAATATGTTAAAAAAGTCCGACCGGATATAAATACCCAATTTTTCCCGTGCCGGAAAAATTCCAAGTGTTGGATTTTTCCGTAGTTTAACGACGTTCTAAGTAGTGCAAGTAACGCGATGGACCCTCTAGAAGACAACAAACCTTAACTCGATTATGTGACCGTCTTGAACTGCCCTTTGAACCTTCGGGTTTGGGGCAGTACGGCGTGCCACATGTGAGGCGTTGGCTTGACCCTTCTACGGCTGGACCGTTGGTACTGAGGCACGAACTGAATGTTGTTAGACTTATTTCATGTATTGAGCTGTATTGGGAAAACTTGGGTATTCGACTGTTCGATCGGAAAGTTTAACATTTTCTGTTTATCTGGAATGTGATACAATAATTGGAATTCACAAATAGTTATGGGATAACTGAATGAATGTTATAAATCTAGCGGTTTAGTTTCACTTGATATTGAAAAGAGTTTTCGATAATGGGACTAAAATGCGGGGTTTATAACTGTTAGGCATGTGATGTCTAAAAAGGTTGCGGATTCCAATTGTTGTAGTTTTACACTTTTTTTTCTGTGAACGTAAGTGTAATATGTGATATCGCCGGTTTCGTTGCTATATGTCAACGACAATTGGGATGGACATATTTACTTACGTTGATGACATGTGATGTTATGTGTTGCTGGATATGTTATATTGGATTGTCGTGTTTGAATAGCCGGGGTTTTTTATGTGAGATGAGTGTTTTTCATTTTCATTCATGTAAAAACTTGTATGTAATATTCTTTTATTTGGGGCACTTCCAGGTTGCGGAAGTTGTCACCCTTTGTATATTATTTACTTTTCCGCATTAGGATAGACCCAAGGAGGGGAGCATAAGTAACCGGGTTCTAGGGTCCAGTGGGAGACCAACTCGAGGAGTCGAGTCCGGGTCTCCTAACCCTAGAATTGGCAGGGTTGCTTGCCGCTCTCGTAGGGGTCTAGGGGTGTGGGATTGGCTATTCATCACGACCGTGAAATCCGTGTTTTATACTGGCTTGTATTGAAAACACGGACGTCCTAGTATATCCAATGTTTCATATGTTTCTTCTGCTGCGATATCTGTGATGCGATCATATGATGTTCTTTGATAGATACTTTATATAGTATATATGATATATTATATAGACGTTACTTATGTTTTGCACCCGCACTAGCCTTGCCCTGCTCTGTCGTTAGTTACCTAACCTAACGGTGCACGAGGTGACATCGAGGCGAATGCGGATGGCATAAGTGTACGTCATATCTATCTGTGATGTTTAGGTAATTAAATGATGGGACTTCATTAATGTGATTAATGAAAGATAAGAAACCTAAGATGTTGTGGAATCGAATTTTAAAATAAAAAAGGTAGCTACAGTTCTTGCTTTGCACAGCGGTATATATGATATACCCTGCACCTTATTCGATGAGGAAAGGACCGAGATCCCTTCACCGGGAGTGACTCCTTTAGCAATAACTGGCAGATGCTACACACTCGGTTTGCTTTTGACTGCTTTTGGGTTTTTGCTTTGCACAGTGATATATATGATATATCCCGCACCTCATTCGACGAGGAAAGGGCCGACGATCCCTTCACCGGGAGTGACCCCTTTAGCAAAACTAGAAAAGCCTCAAAATCACTCCATTTTTAAAACTTCATTTGATTCTACAACGATATCAAGTTCATTACGCAATAGGTTTTCAGAAAAACCTGCCGTAGCCCTCCGTCATTTCAGATAAGTACTAGTTAGTATTCGTGCTACGTTTGTTGACTATGTTAAGGCGTAGTGTGCGGTAGCTGACCAGTATTTATCTGCTTATGCATATGATGCAGATTGGATTAGGGTAGTCGTGCGACTTTGTTGACTATGTTAAGGGTCGTGCGGGTGGGATTAATTCAATCAGGAAATGACGGGTTGAACTTGACTAGCACTTGTGATTTGTTGACTATGTTAAGGTCATATAGCTGCTAGGGGCAAAATATTATCGGGAATTTCAAGTGTTGAAATTTGCAATGAGATTGCATACCTTCTATGAGATAGTTGGATCCCGATACCCACTGCGAGTAAGAGTTACTCCTGGGAGAGTTTTACACATTGCAATTACCTGATCAAGTAGGTGTCTAGAAAGGTGTCAGCGGGGTTACGCCTCTGGGAAAATGAGGTTTACATTAATTAGGTTCGTGCGAAAGCACGAGGGACCTCCCTCAAAGTACCGACACTGGCCTGGCTGAAAGATTGGCGAACTTGTAGTGTGTAATTAATCCCGGCTAGTCTTTCCTTTTAGGGTTTGAAGGAAGATTTGATAAAAACCAGTGGGAGCCATCCTGATTAGATAAGATAATAACCAATCTGATCTTGCACGAGCTTACGCTAAAGTGTTTTCTTCTCTCTCTCTCCAGGTAGCGACCATTTCATGCCCTAATGAAGATAATAATATGGATGTATTGACCGAACCCGCATGTTATACTGTGCTGGGGAACGTTGGTTCCGTTCTTTCTTATAAGAGTTATAGGAATGAACAGGATATAGGGGAATACCAGGATTCCCATGCCACCCGAATGAAGAAAGTACATGTTGATGCATTTTCTTCAGGTGTGTTCGTTACTGAGAACTGTTTCTCTATTTGCTCTACGTCCTGGGTATTGGATACCGGGTCAGGATCCCATATATGTAATCAGTTACATGGGCTAAGGAAAGGTAGAGAACTTAGAGAAGGTGATAAAGACATTAGAGTTGGAAATGGTGCAATTGTTGCAGCTAAGACTGTCGGGGAATATCACCTTGTATTACCAACTGGTAATACATTGGTTCTGAACGAATGCTATTACATGCCGAACCTGATATGCAACATTATATCGGTTTCTTTATTAAGTAAAGAGGGATATAATTTTGTATTACAGGATAATGTTATGAACATTTTCCGTAACCAAAAGTTGGTTGGATCAGGCATGTTGTGCAATGGCATTTATGTTCTAAATCAATCAACAGTTCTGAGCATAACAAACACACACAAGAGGAAGAGTTCAGAACTGAACGAATCCTACTTGTGGCATTGTAGACTGGGTCACATCAATGTGACACGACTGGCTAAGTTGCATAAGGATGGATATTTGAAACCTTTCGAATTTTCATCTTATGACACTTGCCAGTTATGTCTCAAAGGCAAGATGACCAAAACTCCGTTTACGGGACACGGAGAAAGAGTTACCGAACTCTTGGGACTTATACATAGTGATGTATGCGGTCCCATGTCTACACATGCCAGGGATGGTTCTTCATACTTCATTACATTCACTGACGATCTCTCTAGGTTCGGGTATGTGTTCCTGATGAAACACAAATCAGAAGCTTTTGAGAAATTTAGGGAATATAAACAAGAAGTTGAGAACCAAACCGGAAAAAGTATTAAAATCCTACGATCTGATCGAGGAGGGGAATACTTGAGCAATGAATTCCTGGACTTCCTAAAAGAGAATGGGATTCTCTCTCAGCTGACTCCTCCATATACACCACAGCACAACGGTGTATCTGAACGGAGGAACCGCACCCTATTAGATATGGTGCGCTCTATGATGAGCACGGCTGAGTTACCTATTTCCTTCTGGGGTTATGCGCTGGAGACAGCAGCATACCTATTGAATCAAGTTCCATCTAAATCTGTACCTACCACACCATATGAGATATGGAGTGGGAAGAGACCATATTTTAAACGAGTTAAGATATGGGGTTGTCCGGCCTATGTCAAAAGGCAAAATCCAGACAAACTCGAGGCACGGTCAGTTCTTTGCAAGTTTGTGGGATATCCTAAGAATTCCCAAGGATATTTTTTCTACCATGCTGAAGAACAAAAAGTGTTTGTTTCTCAATATGCCACCTTTTTAGAAAAGGAATTCCTTGAAAATGAAATTAGTGGCAAAGTGGTAGAGCTGGAAGAAATTCCAGATACACAAACTATAACTGAAGATTTAGTGGAACCAGAAGATTCGATAGTACCCGACGAACCCCAGCCTCTCCGCCGATCTAGTAGGGTTTCTTGTCCACCTGAGAGATACTACGGTTTTCTCATTGATGGTGGAAGCGAGGATTGCATCATGGAAGATGATGACCCGACTAGTTTCGAGCAGGCCATCACGAGTGGTGACTCAGTGAAATGGCTGGATGCTATGCGGTCCGAGATGGAATCCATGTACACCAACAAAGTATGGACTTTGGACGTTGCTCCTGAAGGGGTAAAACCCATTGGGAGCAAGTGGATCTTCAAGAAGAAACTTGGTGTAGATGGGAAAGTGGAGACTTTTAAAGCTAGACTTGTAGCAAAGGGTTTTCGTCAAAGACCAGGTGTGGACTATGACGAGACCTTTTCTCCAGTGGCTATGCTTAAATCCATCCGGATCATGCTTGCCATCGCTGCTTATCATGATTACGAAATCTGGCAAATGGATGTTAAGACCGCCTTTCTAAATGGTGATTTAGAAGAGTGCGTGTATATGACTCAGCCAGAGGGCTTCGTAGACAGTGGGAGCAGCGGGAAGGTATGCAAGCTGCTTAAATCCATTTATGGATTAAAGCAAGCATCGCGGAGTTGGAACATCTGCTTTGACGTCGTTATCAAAGAGTTTGATTTCGTCAAAAATCCAGATGAACCTTGTATCTACAAGAAGGTGGCAGAGAGTAAGGTTGTCTTCCTCGTATTGTACGTGGACGACATACTCTTGATAGAAAATGACATTCCTATGCTGCAATCGGTCAAGCTCTTCTTATCACAAAGATTCTCAATGAAAGATCTTGGTGATGCCTCCTGCATATTGGGAATCAGGATCTATAGAGATAGATCCAAAAGGATATTGGGATTGTCCCAATCTAGGTACATTGACACCATACTAAAGAGGTTTAGTATGGAAGAGTCCAAGCGTGGGAACTTGCCCACGATCTCTGGAGTCACTCTCTCCAAAGAGATGTCTCCCAAGACTGATTTGGAGAGAGCTCGCTTGCAAGGGATACCCTATGCTTCGGCAGTAGGCTCTATCATGTATGCGATGCTATGTACCAGACCCGATGTAGCATACTCACTAAGTGTAGTGAGCAGGTATCAAGCTGATCCTGGAGAGAGTCACTGGACAGCTGTGAAGAGCATTCTCAAGTACTTACGAAGGACTAGAGATATGTTCTTGGTGTATGGTAACGGAGAACTCCAAGTGGAGTCCTTTACCGATTCGAGCTTCCAGAGTGATAAGGACGACTCTAAGTCGCAGTCGGGCTTTGTCTTTACCCTTTACGGAGGGGCGGTTAGCTGGAAGAGTTCCAAGCAGGAAACCGTGGCAGACTCGACGATGGAGGCTGAATACATCGCTGCCAACGATGCTGCCAAAGAGGCTGTCTGGATCAAGAAGTTCATTACTGAACTTGGATTGGTTCCATCCATTGAGCATCCAATACCTTTGTATTGCGATAACAATGGAGCGGTGGCTTTGGCCAAGGAACCCAGGTCTCATCAGCGGTCCAGGCATATTCTGAGGCGGTATCACCTGATCCGGGAGATAGTTGATCGCCGGGAGATCGAGGTCAGGAGGGTTGACACGAAGAACAACACGGCGGATCCACTCACGAAGGCCATTCCCCAGATACAGTTTGAGAGACTCTTCGGGATGCTCGGTATGCGATACTACAGCAACTGGCCCTAGTGCAAGTGGGAGATTGTTAGTTGTATGTATGCCCTAGAGGCCAGTATTGTACAGATGATGTATATTATATTGGATGCTTGGACATATATAGAGATGACTTTCTTGCTCGATATGATAGTATGCTATCTGGTTACTCTTTATCTTAACATGTACACTAGTCTCTATAAACTGTCTTACAGTTACATGTTGGTAAAGCCCTTAGGATGTGTACTTGACTACCTGGACTATGATGCAGATCATACTAGTGGGGACATGGTAGTCCATAAGTACATCCTTCAAGGTCCCTAGTCGTGGGTGTATCGAGACGGGGCATCGATATACCAGAGTAGACTAGCGTATATGCTTCTCGACCTATGAGATGGGCGATGGATGATCCCATATCCATTGGTGTTTGACATCAGAGATGGTATACGGGTGCTCAGTAGAGACTGGGTACACTGGACGGACTCGCCGAGAACTCCCAGATGGTATTATACCTCACGTCAGATGGCAGTTCTCAGGTGACACTTGTACAGGTTAGTCTGTAGACCCGAGATCGTCATAGAGTCTTGTGTGATTCCCACTGTGCTTTGATCTCCACCTTACCACGTCCATGAGGGCGTGCAAAACGTTGGTCTTTGGGTACAGTCCCGAGTCACATGGAGGCAATGAGCGATAGGAGGGGTTTCGTCTCTCCCGGTATTGGGGGTTGATGTTGCGCTGTGCTCGATTGGCCGTAACAGGGAAGTCCCTGGCCAGGGCTGATCAGAGATTTGCTGGTAAGTGTTACCAGTAGTTTCTCGACCCGTTATGAGCCTCACATCGGCACGACTTATCGGTTATTGGGGTCTGACGTATACCACCCCTAGACTTTATATAGGACATATCAGACGAACAGACCGGACTGTACGGTAAGTGTTACTAGTTGGATTCACATGAGTGTAAGCGGGCTAGCTCGTCGATCTTCTGATCGCTCAATACCCGGATGGCCGTTACGTTTAGCAGACCGCTTGCGGCTTCTGGGTGCTTGATATGATCATCATCTGCTACCGGCGTATTGACGAGTCTTTAGAGTCCTACACAGAGGTTTCCTAGCTCAAGCGAAACGAAATAGGAGCGCATATGAGATATGTGCGGGACCGAGAATAATGCGTGTATGTGATACCGCATTTCATTCTCGCGATAAATGTTTCGATTGGTTATATTCGATATGACCTAGTTATCGAATCATTGATTCGATAAGCCGATACATTGGATACTAGTCGGTTATATGCGATATGACCGGATCGTTAAATCAAGTGTTGATTTAATGATTTAATGTATAATTATATATTTGATATACTACATTGCATTAACTAGTATTGGTTCACTTTATATGGATTTTCTCACTTGATGTGCAAGAAGTATATGTGATATACTTTTGTGCACATATTTGTATCATGTTTGATGATACATGATCTTGTTGTTAAGTATAAAGAATTAAACCATGGTTAAGTGTTGATTAGGGTTTTGCATTTTCATTTATTTATTTATTTGAAAAGGATTAAGATGAGAATGGTGGCCTTTTTTGTTTTAAGTTGAAGCTTCATGAAGCTTTGACTTTTGTAACCATTCTTGTCATCATGCTTAACCCTAACCCATCCAAGTCACCATGGTTTATTCTCTACACTTAACCTAGGTTAGAACATGATAAGTATTTGATTTTATTATTCTTTTTCACAATACTTATCATATTCTATTTGCTTCTTCATCTTCATCTTCAAGAGAAAAGCTTGATGCCATCAATGGCAACTTGAGCAAAAGTGAGTGAAATCCAATTCTAAAGTGAACCCACCTCCTATTTCTTCACCCTCTACCTCTTACCAAGTTGTTTTGGGTGTTTTCTTCACAAGTTTCACAACTTTGTGAAGTCGGAGCTTGAACTTGTGATGCCTCGACGTAGATCGTCTTTGACACGAAGCCGACGACCTATTCCGCCCGTTTCTCCGATGAAACCGACGAATGAGTTCGGGATTCATGATGGACAGCGAGAGGACACCCACGTGGAGCTAAGGAAGTAGATAACCGGATCTACAAAGGTTGTAGCTCTATTCCTTTAGTTAAAGTGTTAACTAGATTCGTATTTCGCCTAGAAATCTAGTCGACGATCCGTATTAGGGTTTCTCGGCACCCATAAATTTTTATATTGGCATGGTTGATACCTTGTGAGACCTCTATAGTGTGCCTAGGAACCCTACATAAGTTACATCAGGGAGAGTACATAACATCGCATACATTATAGATCCCACAGTTGAAGCATAGGGTATAATGCTCATGCGAGCTCTCTCTTCATTAGTCTTCGGACAGAAGTCCTTGGAGAGAGTGATTCCATGGCAAGCGGGCAAGGTACCATGCTTGGAATCTTCCATACTAAACCTTTTTAGGATGGTGTCAATGTACTTTGATTAGGACAATCCTAATAACCTCTTGGATCTATCTCTATAGATCCTAATGCCCAAAATACACGAGGCATCACCCAGGTCCTTCATGGAGAACCATTATGATAAGAATAGTTTGACCGATTGTAGCATAGGAATATCATTTCCTATCAAGAGAATGTCATCCACGTACAATACGAGGAATGTGACAGTATTCCTTACAATTTTCTTATAAATGCATGGTTTATCTATATTTTTGACAAAATCAAACTCTTTGATTGTATCATCAAAGCAGATGTTCCATCTCCGTGATGCCTGATTTAATCCATAAATGGATTTAAGCAACCTACATGCCTTTTCGCTGCTCACACTGTCGATGAAGCCCTCTGCCTGATCCATAAAAACGCATTCTTCTAAATCACCATTTAGAAATTCAGTTTTAACGTCCATCTGCCAGATTTCATAGTCGTAGTGAGCAGAAATAGCAAGTAGGATTCGAATGGATTTAACCATTGCTACTGGAGAGAAAGTTTCATCATAGTCCAATCCTGGTCTTTGACGAAATGCTTTCGCTACAAGCTTTGCTTTAAAGGTCTCCACCTGTCCATCTACACCAATCTTTCTCTTAAAGATCCATTTGCACCCTACGGGTTTTATTCCAGGAGGTGCAACGTCCAAAGTCCATACTTTGTTGGTGTACATGGACTCCATTTTGGATCTCATTGCATCCAGCCACTTCACTGAGTCACCACTCGTGATAGCTTGCTAAAAACTAGTAGGGTCATCATCATCCATGATGCAATCTTCTCTATCACCATCAATGAGAAACCCATAGTATCTCTCCGGTGGGCGAGAAGTTCTACTAGATCTCCGGAGCGACTGAGGTTCTTGAAGTTCTACTGCGATATCAGTTTCAACCAATTCGTCATGAGTAATTTGTGTCTCTAGAATCTCTTCTAGTTCTACTGCATTGCCATCAGTACTATTTGTAAAAATTTCATTTTCTAAAAATGTGGCATGTTGAGAAACAAACACCTTTTGTTCCTCCGTGTGGTAGAATAGATATCCATATGAATGTTTTGGATATCCCATAAATTTACACATGATCGATCGTGTCTCAAGTTTGTCAGGATTCTGCTTTTTGACAAAAGCCGGACAACCCCATATCCTAACTCTTTTAAGAGATAGACTCTTTCCACACCATATCTCATATGGAGTGGTAGACACGGTCTTGGTTGGAACCCTGTTTAACAGATACATTGCTGTCTCCAATGCATGTCCCCAAAAGGAAAGCGGTAACTCAGCATCACTCATCATAGACCGTACCATATCTAATAGGGTATGATTCCTCCGTTCTGACACACCGTTGTGCTGTGGTGTGTAAGGGGGAGTGAGCTGAGAGAGAATCCCATTCTCTTTTAAGAAGTCTGAAAACTCTGTACTCAAATACTCTCCACCTCGATCCGATCGAAGTTTCTTGATGCTCAAGCCTGTTCGTTTTTCTACTTCAAGTTTATACTCCTTGAATTTCTCGAAAGCTTCGGATTTATTCTTTAATAAAAACACGTTTCCGAATCTTGAGAAATCATCAGTAAAAGTAATGAAGTATGAAAAACCGCCTCTAGTATGTGTAGACATTGGTCCGCATACATCTCTATGTATGAGGCCTAGGAGTTCTACAGCTCTTTCTCCGTGTCCAGTAAACGGAGTTTTGGTCATTTTATCTTTAATACAGGACTGACAAGTCGCATAAGATTTATATTCAAAAGGATTTAAATATCCATCTTTATGTAGCTTGTTTAGTCTCGTTTCATTAATATGACCAAGTCTACAATGCCAAAGAAAAGCTTCATTTATATCTGAAAATTTTCTTTTATTTGTATGTTGTATATTGAAAACTGTGTGTTGGTTTAGGACGTAAATACCGTTATTTAGTGTACCATACCCAATCAACTGTTGATTCAAGTTAATGTTCATAACATTATTTTGCCACAAAAAATGATATCCTTCATTGTCTAACAAAGAAACGGATATTATATTACATAGCATACTAGGTACATAATAACAAGGGTTCAAAACCAAAATACATCCTGAAGGCAACCCCGGATGATACTCTTCTACAGATACAACATGTACATTGGAACCATTTCCAACCCGAAGAGTATGGTCACCAGTCTTCAAAACTCTACTGTTTCTCAATCCCTGCATACAATTGCAGATGTGAGAACCAGAACTGGTATCTAATACCCAAGATGTAGAGTTTATAGAAAAACAGTTTTCAGTTACAAACACACTTGAAGCGGAAGCATCAGTATGCTTCTTCTTCTTGAGATCAGCAAGATACAGAGCACAATTGCGTTTCCAGTGTCCTGACTTGTGGCAGAAAAAACATTCTCCTTTTCCACTTCCCGCGGCCCCGGATTTGTCTATCCCCTTCGCCTTTACAACTCCACTTCTCGGTTTGGTGGGTTTCTTCTTCTTCTTTCCCTTGGCCTTAGCTTTTGGGATGGAAGAGGAAGATGGCCCAGCAAGCAGAGATGGAGTTTTCGCTGTCTTAAGCGTGCTCTTTGCACTTCTCAACATATTGAGAAGTTCAGGCAGTGATTTCTCCAAATCATTCATATTAAAGTTTACTATGAATGGAGCAAAGGCAGGGGGTAGAGACTGAAGAACAATATCAGTATATTGCTCGTTATCCATGGTCCACCCTGGGTCCTCAAGTTCTTCTATAAGACCAATCATCTTCAAGACATGTTCACCTACTGATGTGCCAGGAGCCATTCGCATCTGAAACAACTTTCAAGATTCCTCGTATCGTAAAGTCCGAGATTTCTCTGCATACAACTCCTTTGTATGAAGAAAGATGGATTGAACATCCATCTTCTCGTGCTGCTTCTGATGTATACTGTCCATAGAAGCAAGCGCGAGGCACTTTGCCGTGTCATAATCAATATCCTATGTTTTTCAGATCTCTTTATCCGAAACAGATGATTCAGGACCTGGGACGGGTGGGGCTTTGGCAGTGATGACATATTATACTTTATCATATGTGAGTGCAATGTTCAGGTTCCTCAGCCATTCTTTATAATTCGGTCCTGTCAGTTTCTTTTTCTCTAAAAGAAGCTTAAGTCCCGTCATCGATATCTGCCATTAGGAGAGAGAAAAGAAAACACTCAGCGAAATGCTCTTGCAAAGATTTAGATTGGTTATTATCTTATCTAATCGATGTCTCCCACTTCTTTTATCAAATTTTCTTTCAAAACCTCAAAAAGAAAACTAGCCAGGATTAATTACATTCTACAGTTTCGCTAACCGGTCAGCCAGGCCAGTGTCAGTATTTTGAGGGAGGTTCCCCGTGCTTTCGCACGGACCTAATTAAAATAAACCTCGTTTTCCCAGAGGTCTAACCCCGTTGACACCTTTCTAGACACCTACTGGATTAGCTAATTGTAAAGTGCAAAACTCTCCTGGGAGTAACTCTTACTCACAGTGGGATCGGGATCCAACTATCATATAGAAGGTATGTAATCTCATTGCAAATTTCAACTCTTGAAACTCCCGATATGGTTTTTACCCCTAGCTGCTTATGACCTTGGCTATGGTCAACATATCATAAGTACTAGTCAAGTTCTACCCATCATTTCGTGATTAACTAGATCTACCCATATGACCCTTGACTATGATCAACATAATCACATGAATGTCCTAACTGATCGCATCATATGCTTTGTAGGAAGACATCACTTAGCTACCGTACACTCTGCTTCCTAAAATGATGGAGGGTTGCGGATGGTTTTTATGAAAACCTTTAACGCTTTGAACTTGATCTCATTGTAGAATCTAAATAGTTTAGAAAAAGGAGTGGCTTAAGCTCCGCATCTTTTGAAACTTGCTTTTTCATAAAAAGGCCGAGTGGGTTTCAAATCTGATTCTATAACATCTTTATGTTTCTTTTTCTTTACATTAATCTTATTAATGTAGTCCCATCATTTAAGTTCCTAAGCCATCACAGAAAAGAAACGAAAATAGAACGTACACTTATGCCATCCGCATTCGCCACAGTGTCCCGTTATGCACCGTTAGGTTACTTAACTAACGGCATAGCGGGGCGGGACTAGCGCGGGTATAAAACATAAGCAACGTTTATTATATATCATATATATAATAATAATCTATTCGTCTCAGATATTAAGTAATCTCATCACAGAATATCAACAGCAGAAGCACATATGAAAATATAGGATATCTAGGAGCTCCATATTTTGTATTTAACCAACAATAGAATATACGGATTCCACGGTCGCGATGAATTTCCAAGCCCACACCCCTAGACCCCTACGATAGCGACAAGTGACCCTACCAATTCTAGAGTTTAGGAGACCCGGTCTCGACTCCTCGAGATGGCCTCCCACTGAACCCTAGAACCCGATCACTTGTGCTCCCCTCCTTAGGTCTATCCTAATGCGGAAAAGTAAATAATATACAATAATGGTGACAACATCCTCAACCCGGAAGTGCCCCAAATAAAAGAATATTACATACAATTAATTTTACATAAATGAAAATAATAAACTCTCATCTCACATAAAATCCCCAGCTATTCAATCACGACAATCTTGCACATCACATCTCAGCAACACATAACATCACATATCATCAACGTAAGTAAGTATGTGTACCCCGATTGTCGTTGATGTATAGTAACGAAACCGGCGATTCACCACATACTACACTTACGGTCGCAGAAAAGAAAGTGAAAAACAACAACAATTGCAGTTACCACATATATCAAGACGATGTTAAACGTTTCGATCGAATTAACATACACCCACAAATTACCCCAAGAGCTTAACACTTAAGCAAAGTTAAAATACCTAAAAACGTGCCACAGTGTCTATGGACCAGCCGTAGAAGAGTCAACCAATGCTTTACCTATGGCACCACGGAACTACGGCAAACCCTAGGGTTCGGTCGCGGTTCCGTGGACATAGAATCAAGTTAAGGTTTTTGTTCTTCTAGAGGGTCCATAGAGATACTTGCACGATCATTGAATATAATCAACTTAGAAAATTACAACTCTTGAAAATTTCAGAGGGGGTCTTAATGCGGGGTTTGAAGTTCGTTCGAACTGTTAAACATTGTCAAGGTTACCTTTACAGTGTTAAAATATACGACTACGAAACACTACGAATTAGCCCCTAAGCAAAATAAACATCACATGAAATTTTGGGCTAAACAAACAATACCTGAAACCCCAAATCCTACAGAACAGAGCACTGGTGAAATACGAAGTCATTTGAAGCATAGGGGGGTGGCCAGGCCGGAATTTGGAGCCTTGTGCTCGGGTCAAATCCGAGCAATGGGCCTCATATTTCACCAGTGTTCATAGTGTATCACATACAGTCTTCTGCAGTTGGTTAAATTAAACGACTTTTTCAAAAATTTACAGAGAGCAATTTTAGGGTTTCTAAATATCGTATTTTTCGGAGTTGTTTTTGTTTTCGTAATAGTTGTAACACCGTGTCTAAATTTCTAGCCTGGCTCTGATACTACTGATGGGATTCTTTAGCACCTTACCTAGGGTTTGGAAGCATCACATCATGCCACTTTAAAATTTCAGGGAGGTGCTAAATAAACTAACCATGAATCGAAACTAGAATTTTAAGGTAACATCTAATAGTATCACATACTATAAAGAATCTATCACTAATTGAAGAGAATACAACCTTTGTATACCTTTTCTATTGACTCCTTGGATCCTTGAGAGTTTGAACCGGCTCGCTAGAGACCTTCCAAGTCCACGATGATCCACCCGAAGTCCCTTTGCTCAAAGCTCCTTGCTTCACTTGATCAAGGATGAAGATGAAGCAAACACTCTAAACTAGTGGGCTAGACTAAAGTAGAATGGTGATGTGGGTTGTGTTCTCACTTAAAACCTTTCCTTTCTTTTTACTTCACTCACTTTAGAAACTCAAGAGAGCTTGAGAGAGGAAGAAGAAGATGGCAAACTTGAGCTCAAGTTTTGTGATAAAATGATAATTGAAATAAGAAAATAGAAAATATAAATCATTTCACACTCTCACTTAACCATGGGTTAATAAATATCTAGATATTTATTTTGGAGTTAATAGAACCAAAGAAAATTAACTCATGGTTAAATGAAGAAGTGTGTAGAATTATTAACCATGAATCAATTTTCTTTTTCTTTAACTCAAAAATAAATATATACATAATTACTTCCATGTGAGTCTTGCATTGCCATCTTATATGTATCAACAACCATGACACCATGTATGTATGTATGTGTGCATTCACATCATCATGTGCATGAACAAAAATCTATGCATACATGCATGCATACATCCTAATAGAAAAGGGTTTAATAAAAGTGAGCTATAAAGTCAATGTTAAATCAACACTTGATTTAACAAACCGATCATATCACATACGACCCGACCAATAGAAAAATTCCCGATTAATATACGGTATCACATACACGCATTTAATCGGGTCCCCGCGTATATCTCATATGCACACCACATCGTTTCGCCTGAGCTAGGAAATTCCTGTGTGAGACTCTAAGACTCGTCAATACGCCGGCAGTAGGTGATGATCACATCAAACACCTACAAGCCACAAGCGGTCAGCTAAACGTAATGGCCACCCGGGTATTGAGCGATCAGAAGAAAAACAAGCGAAGCTGTCAAAAACTCCCGTCGAGCCAACTGGCAACACTTACCGTACAGTCCGGTCTCTTCGTCAGATATGCTGCATATCGAGTCTAGGGATGGTATCATCGACCCCAATAACTTAATAAGTCATGCCGGTGTATGTCTTATAACAGATCGATAAACTACTGATAACACTTATCAGTAAATCTCAGCAGCCCTGACCAGGGACTTCCTGTTATAGCCAATCGAGCATAGCTCAACATCAACCCCCAATACCGAGAGAGACGAAACCCCTCCTATTGCTCATTGCCTCCATGTGCCTCGGGACTGTACCCAAAATCCACCTGTTTGCACGATTCAGTAGAGCCGTGATAGGGTGGAGATCAAAGTACAGTGGGAGGACACGCAAGACTCTATGACGATCTCGGGTCTACAGACTAACTTTTACCAGTGTCACCTGAGAACTGCTATCCGACGATAGATATAATACGACATAGGAGTTCTCGGCGAGTCCGTTCAATGTACCCAGTCTCCACTGAACACCCGTATACAATCTTTGGTGTCACCACACCAGATAGATATAGGATCATCCATCGCCCATCATATGGGAAAAGAATGGTATACGCTAGTCTACTCTGGAATATCGATGCCCCATCTCGATATACCCATGACTAGGAATAGTTCAAGGATATGCTCATAAACTGCACGTGTCCTACTTGTATGATCCGCATCATAGTCGCAGTAGTCAAGCAAATATCCTAAGGGCTTTATCAACATGTACCAACTGAGTAAGATACATGATCAAATGAACATGTCAAGATAAAGTAAACCAGATAGCATACTATCATGTCGAGAAAGAAAGTCATCTGTATATATATATATATATATGTCCAAGCATCCACTATACATATAATGGTCTCTAGGGCATACATATATCCAACAAGTGGGAATCACACAAGACTCTATGACGATCTCGGGTCTACAGACTAACCTGTACCAGTGTCACCAGAGAACTGCTATCTGACGATAGGTATAATACAAACTAGGAGTTCTCGGCGAGTCCGTTCAGTGTACCCATGTAACATTTCAGAAAATATAAAATATTATTTTTGGAATTTAATATTAAAATAATATATTTCACGAAAACTACCCGATTTGCGAATTTGGAGTTTTCGTAAAATGGTGTAAATATATACCAATATTTGTGAAATAATTGGAGATTAAAATGATTTATTAATTTAAAAATATATTTATCGGATTTGGTATTTTTATAATTAATTATATGTAAATTGAATAAAAATTGATTAGTGCACTACTAATCACGATTAAGCCAAATCCGTGTTTCTATACTTTTCCATGGTTAGTGCACCATGACATGTTGCATGTTGTTTCATTTGTATTTGTTGATATTTGTCTTTAAAAGAAAAGAAAAAGAGAAAAGGTGAGAAAGGGAATTATTGGAGAGAGAGAGTGTGTGACATGTGATATTTGAGAGAGAGAGAGGGTGAGAATAAGAGAGAGAGATAGAGAGAGTGGGATGCCCTTAGCATTCCCCCCATTGTTTTCTCCACTTATTTCTTCATCTCCTTCAACTTCAAGCTCCCCCACTTCTACCCTCAAGCATCATCTCAATTTCCTTCTCAAAACCCTATCCTCCCTTCATTAAAAATGATCCCCACCTCATCCTCAACACATTGGACCAATCAAAGTTGGATTTTGAAGACTTAGAGCAACTCAAGAAAATTCTTGAGTTGCCAAATGAGGTATATCTCCTTTCATTTAGTTTAGTTTTAAGTTTCCTAGCATCCTAGTTTAGTTTAGAGTTAAACTTGTTTAGATTAGTGATGTTTGGAAATTCCAAGAGAGGGTTTGGGTGATTGTGTGGATTTGTGATGTTTAGGGGATAGTTACAAGACCCTAGTGTTTATTTTATGGCCAAGAACCGAGAATAGAACCCAAATTACGAATTTAGAAATTTACCCGTGTCGGTTTTGTGAAGTATGTTGGCCTATAGGGAATCTGGAGCAACCTGGGAAGTTTCTGAGAAAATCTAGCAAGTCCAGTGACCTAGGTTAACCACTAGAAACCCACAACCCAAATACGAGCCCATTTCCTCCAAATATGGCTGGCGAGCTCGGGTCCTAAGGCGATGTCTCCGGATTTTTGGTGGTGTCTGGAGTTGAGTTTTTGCCTGTAGCTCACACTCCCTGTAACCTATCTCCTGCACTTGCTTGTTTAGTCCCATTTGACCCGAGACAAAATCTGGGAGCTGTTGTGAGTGCTTTGGCCATGTTTTTCCCGATATTTGAATTCGTGTTTTGGTATTTGATATTGTATTGAGTCGTTGGATGTTTGTACGTCAACGACGAGGGTTGTTTGGTTGTTTTTGCATGTGTAGGCTATAGGTTCTAACCTATGAGCGCATCGTGTGCCGTATTGGTTTTCCGGACTTGATTTTAATGGTATTGCGATTGCGTATTGATTGTAGGTACCTTCGCGTGGATTCCGGGACGACGAAGCACATCGACTACGGCTGAATAATGAGTTCCGCAGGTGAGTAGATTTATATCTACGGGGGAAGTCAGGTGGATTGCGTATAGCACCCCCGCAAATTATAAATGGAAAACCGATATATAGAAAATGGTTAGAGAAACCATGTTAGAAACTTATGGATATGGTTATAGTTTATGGTTTAGTGTGACATGATATGATAGAAAATGAGCGGATATGATTGATATAAGATATGAAATGAAATGTATAAGGATATGACATAAGATCGATGAACATGATAAGATTGAGATAGATGTGTTCTGAGATCGGTAAAATAAGATAAATATATATATAAGATCACTTGATGTGAGATATTGATGTGATGAAAAGAGTATACGATGAGATATGATGACTTGGTTGGATATGTCGTTATACGGATACGAGTCGATATGAGATAATTGATACCTTTGTCGGTCCCATGATATGAGATTGATACGGATGTGACCTGCGAGATAGGTGTATATATATATATATATATATATATATATATATATATATATGGATAATGATGTGAATAATGAGTGATATGCCGTACGAGACGTTAGGTCCGTACCCTCATTGTCATATAGGTTGATAGAATCCCTATTTGTTAATGCCGCCGTATGATAGATACCGTACATGATGAGTTTTACTTGATGATTGATCCATACCCTTGATTAGAGGATGTCGTATGATAGATTATACCGTACGTGATGTTGTGAGGCTGGATGCCGATTGATAGATTCACCGACTCGGATATATCGTAGATACGTATACCTGATAGCATTTCGCGTACGATGTACTTTATGTTACATTCATGACATTCTCATTGCATTACATATACCTGTCCTAGTATACCTACACCATTATCGATGATGCGTATGTTACGCTTACACAGATTTGCCGGCTCACACACTTTCATCATCGATAATTGCTATGTCACTTACACAGTAGAATTGCCACATCTTTATGCTATGTTGCATGATATACTTGCTATGCTCACATCATTATGATATGTTGCATGATATATTGATATGCTCACATTTCTGTTCTATGTTTGCATTCATCATGCTTTATGATTATACGCATTGAGATGCTGTTTTCATGAGATTCTGGATTTGAGAACCGTGGTTATATTTCAAAGGAAATTATGTATTGTTTTAAAAACCCGGTTTCTCTTGATATGATATTTCGAGACGTCCACCATGTGTTTTCTCGGTTATGAGTTATGTGATACCCTATTCGAGGAGCTGGATGAGGCCGTTTGCGGGTACATGGTGGACCCGGTATGGTACCCCGGGGCAAGAAAGGTATGTTGTGCAGTAGATGATGAGCCTGGCAGAGGGACTACTACCTACCGGTAATAGTATTTAGGCTCGGCGGTTATCCGAAGGATACCGACCGGAGTCGTGAGATGATATGGGCCGATCCGGACTGACGGGGCCTGAGATATGAGGATTTACGTGTCGATGTTGGACATGGGTTTCATGATGTTTCGAGTGTCGTTGCTGGACACTCAGGTTCTATGATTTTGATGTGTCGTTGATGGACACACGTTAGTTGATATCCACATATTTATATGCATATGCTTTCATGATGTTTCGAGTGTCGATGTTGGACACTCAGGTTCCATGATGTTGTTGTGTCATTGATAGACACGTAGATGTTATCCACATGCAGATTGGCATTGATTATATCGTTGGCACATATGCAGATACGGTCACCCTAGATATCATAGTATTACCTTTATGATATAGTTGACCTAGAAATCGTTGTTTTATTCGATTTCTACCTGATGATGTTTTCTACTCACGAGTTGGCAACTCACCCTCGTTGTGCCACAGTTCTTGCAGGTTGACCGCATGGATCAGTAGCGGCATCGCTGGCACATAGCTTACATTCGGGTGATTTGCTTTGGTAGGTGGTACATATTGGATCGTGCCACTCTTGTATTATTATTCCTATTGTATCTAGTCAACTCCATTAATTAGAAACTAGTATTTGTATAAGTAGTAAGACTTAGCAAGACTTAGAGCGATGGGTTATATGTTCACTTGGTGGGTTGATGTCTTGCTTTATTTACTTTATCCTTTGTGTTGATCTTCGCCGTTGGGCGTCGTATACTTATATCTCTGTCTTGCATGGTTGTGATTCTGCCGATTGGCGAAGAGCAGCTCTCGCTTGGAGATGCCTTTCATATTATCATGTATATGTGGTTTTGGATCAAAATATACAAGGGAGGTGCTGCCTAAATTTTTAAAGGACGAAACATGCTTTTTTACTAGCATAATCCACTTGCATTTTCATATTCCATTATCTATGCATTTAAGAAAACTTTTGATTTCATCATACCTTTATTTCAAAACTTCACCTCTTTTATTTTTATAAAAAGGTTTAGATTTCTGGGCTTCGGCTTACTTAATTTACGTTGCACCTTTAGACGTTGCGTGATTTAAGTGTCGGTCACGAACTAAATTTCGGGTCGTGACAACCCAGTCTCCACTGAGCACCCGTATACCATCTTTGATGTCAAAAACCAATGGATGTGGGATCATCCATCGCCCATCATATGGGTCAAGAAGCGTGTACGCTAGTCTACTCTGGAATATCGATGCCCTGTCTCGATACACCCTCGACTAGGAACAATTATAGAATGTACTTGTGGACTACCCTTGGCCCTACTAGTATGATCTCCATCACAGTCATGGTAGTCAAGTACAAATCTTAAGGGCTTTATCAACATGAGAGAGCATGACAATATCACAATACAAGTCAACATGTTAAGATAAAGAGAAACCAGATAGCATACTACCATGTTGAGCAAGAAAGTTCTCTCTATATATATCCAAGTATCTACTATAATATACATCACATGTACAATAATGGCCTCTAGGGCATATACATAACTAACACAGTGTATCCAGTCTTCACTGAGCACCCGTATACCTTCTCTGATGTCAAACACTAATGGATATGGGATCATCCATCGCCCATCATATGGGTCAAGAAGCGTATACGCTGGTCTACTCTGGAATATCGATGCCCTATCTCGATACTCCCACGACTAGGAACTTTTGAAGGATGTACTCACAGACTACCCAGAACCCACTAGTATGATCTCTACCATAATCCTGAAAGTCAAGTAAACATCCTAAGGGCTTTATCAACATGTAACAGAGAGACAGTAAGTGTACATGTTAAGATAAAGAGCAACCAGATAGCATACTATCATATCGAGCAAGAAAGTCCTCCCTATGTATGTCCAAGCATCCACTATAATATACATCATATGTACAATAATGGCCTCTAGGGCATACATATAACTAACAATCTCCCACTTGCACTAGGGCCATTTGTTGTAGTATCTCATACCCAATGTCCCATTAAAAATCTCTCTTGGGAAAGGCCTTTCGTGAGTGGATCCGCCGTGTTATCCTTCGCATCAACACTCCTGACCTTGATCCTCTGGAGATCAACCATCTCCCTGATTAGGTGATACTGTCCTCAGAATATTTCTGGAACGCTGATGGGACCTGCGTTCCTTGGCCAAACCCACAACTCCATTGTTGTCATAATAACATTTATTGGACGCTCAATGGCAGGAACCTTGTTCATCTCATGAACAAGAAATATCCAGACAACCACTTTGGTAGTATCGTTGGTAGCGATGTATCCAGCCTTTATAGTCTAGTTTGCCACGGTATATAGCTTGGAACCCTTCCAACATACCATCCCTCCACTGAGGGTAAAGACAAAGCCCGTGGCTGACTTTCAGCCGACCTTATCACTCTGGAAGCTGGAATTGGTAAAGGACTCCCACTGGAGTTCACCGTTACCAAACACCAAGAACATTTCTTCAGTGCTTCTCAAGTACTTAAGAATGTCCTTTGCAACCGTCCAGTGATTCGCCCAAGATCCGATTGATTCCTGATCACTACACCTAGTGAGTTAGCTACATTTGGTCTGGTACATAACATTGCATACACGATACAGCCTACTACCGAAGCATTGGGTATCCCTTGCACGCGAGCTCTCTCCAAATCAGTCTTGGAAGACATCTTTTTTGAGAGAGTGGTTCCTGAGTAAGTGGGCGAACCACCACGCTTAGAATCCTCCATACTAAACCCCTTTAGTATGGTGTTAATGTACCTAGATTTAGGACACTCCCAACATCCACATAGATCTATCACCATAGATCATAATCCACAAGATGTAGTAGGTATCATCCAGATCTTCCATGGAGAATCCTCGTGATAAGAGGAGCTTGACCGAGTGCAGCATAGGAAACCATTTCCTATCAAGAGTATGTTATCTACGTACAATACATGGAAGAAAACCTTACTCTCTACAACCTTCTTGTATATACAAGGTTCATCTACCTTTTGATGAAGTCAAACTCTTTGACTGCCACATCAAAACAGATGTTCCAACTCCGTGATGCTTGCTTTAATCCTGATGGACTTAAGCATAGCTTTGAAAGTCTTAACTTTTCTATCTACACCAAGAATCTTCTCAAGATCCATTTGCTCCTGATAGGTTTTACCTCTTCATATGCAACAATCAAAGTCATACTTTGTTGGTGTATATGGATTCCATCTTTGATTGCATAGCATCCAGCCATTTCACAAAGTCTCCACTTCTGATGGCCTGCCTAAACTTAGTTGGGCCATCATCTACCATGATGCAATCCTCGCTCCCACTGTCACCGAGAAGACCGTAGTATCTCTCAAGTGGATGAGCAACCCTACTAGATTCGCGGAGAGGCTGAGGTTCGTTGGAGACTATTGAATCCTTTGGTTTTACCAAATCATCAGCTGTTAGTTTGTCCAGCTGGAACTCCTTCCAGTTCTACCTCATGACCACTAATTTCTTCACAAGAAATTCCTTTTCTAAAAAGATGGCATGCTGAGAAATAAAACACCTTTTGCTCCTCAGTGTGGTAGAAGATATACCCTCGCAAATGTTTGGGATATCCTAACAAACTTATACAAAACTAACCTTGCCTCGAGCTTGTCCGGATTTTTCTTTTCAACACAGGCCGGACAACCCCATATCTTAACTCGCTTAAGATATGGTCTCTTCCGATTCCATATCTCATATGGAGTGGTAGGCACTGATTTGGACGGAACCCCATTCAATAGGTGTTAGTTATATGTATGCCCTAGAGGCCATTACTGTATATGAGATGTATATTGTAGTGGATGCTTGGACATATATAGGGAGGACTTTCTTACTCGACATGATAGTATGCTATCTGGATACTCTTTATCTTAACGTGTACACTGATTCGTCTCTCTGTTATATGTTGATAAAGCCCTTAGGATGTGTACTTGACTACCTGGATTATGATGCGGATCGTACTAGTGGGACAGAGGTAGTCGGTAAGTACATCCTTTAATGTCCCTAGTCATGGGTGTATCGAGACGGGACATCGATATACCAGAGTAGACTAGCGTATAGCTTCTCGACCCATGTAGATGGGCGATGGATGATCCCATATCTATTGGTGTTTGACATCAGAGATGATATACGGGTGCTCAGTGGAGACTGGGTACACATGACGGACTCGCCGAGAACTCCCAGATGGTATTATACCTCATGTCATATGGCAGTTCTCTGGTGACACTGGTACAGGTTAGTCTGTCGACCCGAGATCGTCATAGAGTCTTGTATGATTCCCACCATGCTTTGATTTCCACCTTACCACGTTCATGAGGACGTGCAAAACGGTGGTTTTTGGGTACACTCCCGAGTTACGTGGAGGCAATGAGCGATAGGAGGGGATTCGTCTCTCCCGGTATTGGGGGTTGATGTTGCGCTGTGCTCGATTGGCTATAATAGGAAGTACCTGACCAGGGCTGCTTCAGAGATTTACTGGTAAGTGTTACCAGTGGTTTCTCGACCCGTTATAAGCTTCATATCGACACGACTTATCGAGTTACTGGGGTCTTACGTTTACCACCCCTAAACGAGATATGCGACATATCAAACGAAGAGACCGAACTATACGGTAGTGTTACTGATTGGATTCGCAGGAGTATGAGCAGGCTTGCTTGTTGATCTTCTGATCGCTCAATACCCGGGTGGCCGTTACGTTTAGCAGACCGCTTGCGGTTTGTGGGTGTTTGATATGATCATCACCTACTGCCGGCGTATTGACGAGTCTTTAGAGTCCTACACAGCTGTTTCCTGGCTCAAGCGAAACGGAGTAGGAGCACATATAAGATATGTGCGGGACCGAGATTAATACGCGTATAAGATACCATATTCTATTCTCATGATTTATTCGTATCGATCGGTTATATGTGATATAGCCGGGTTATCGAATCAAGTGCTGATTCGATAAATTGATACACATGATATTAGTCGGTTATATATGATATAGCCGGATTATTAAATCAAGTGTTGATTTGATAATCTAATGTATAATTATATATTTGATATATTAATTTACATTAACTAGTATTAGCTCACTTAAGATTGTTTTTCTCACTTTATGTGCACATAGTGTATATGTGATATATGTTTGTGTACATGGTTGTATCATGCTTGATGATACATGCAAGTATGGGTGTGTGTGACTTACACCATGATAATTAAAATGTGAAGGTTTTTATTTATCTTAATAATTCAAAATTAGTGTGAATTTTGTCATGCTTGGAAGCTTGGAGAAGCTTGAAGTATCTTTGACAAAGTCCACTTGTTTTGTCTCACTTAAGATATTTATTAACCTAACCATTTTAATTAGCCATGGTTTAGTCTCTACAATGGTTAATATATGACACTAACTCACCCATGGTTGCTATTCTCACCTCATTGTTTTTCATTCTTCATTTTTTTCCATGAAGGTTTTCTTCATCTCTTTCTTCAAGCTTACTAGCTCCATGAAACATGAAGAAATATTGTGAGAAAATAAAATCTAAAGTGAGCCCACTTCCTACTTCATCATCCTACACACTTTCTTGGGTAGTATAGGGTGTTCTTTTCATAAAGTTCTTGACCTAGTGAAGGGTTAGCTTGAGTTAGTGTCTCCTCGACGTAGATCATCTTCGGCCTCGAAGACTTCGAAGCAAGCATGTTCGTTTCTTCATAGGAGCCTCTCTAGAGTCCGGAGTTCACGATCGCTGCGAAGAGACTACTATACGGAGCTATTGAAGTGAAGGACCGGTCTACAAAGGTTGTATTCCGTTATCACTTAGATGTAAAATAGTTTACATGTTGTTTCGTATGATTCTCTAGTTATCGATTCTAGTTTAGGGTTCTTTAAAACTGCAAAATTTAGAAAATGGCATGGACGATGCCTCCCAAAACCTTGCTGCCGTTAATAGGAACCCTTCAGTGGTATCAGAGCCATGCTAGAAATTTAGACGGATTTTATTAAGATTACGAAACCGAAATACTCCGAAACTTGAAACGGAAAATTGAAGTTTCTGTCGTTTTTAAAAGTTGTTCAAAATTTTTTTAAAACAAGTACAGAATGATGTATGAGATATATTAAGAACACCATGAAAATTTCAGGAGAATCCAACATTTTTTGGCCGGCCACATACCCCCTGATCTAGGCCAAAATCCGAGCTCCCCTCCCCCGAAATTTTTTGTGTGTTCCAAAGACTTTGTAACACCCGAGCCCAATAATACTATTTATATTACTAGTTGAGGGTTATATTTTGCTCATTCCAATTTTCCTGATTTTCTGGTGTTTATTGCTAAATTTTACCCGGTTAAGTCATTTTGGCACATAACAAATTTTAACTCCTAAAATGAAATTTAAGATGTCCATGTTGGCCTACTCGTCGCCACTAGTCGCGTGGTAGCGTCCGCGTGTCGAGTTTCCGTTCCGTTTGGCTAAACGGGCAAGTTTGGGCGACTACGCGCGCGTGCAAGTGTCCGACTTGGGGGCATGCATTTTAATCATTAAACACCTATTTTCAAAGTTTGGAACCCGCTTAAAATCCTATGATTTGAATTTGGAACATTTGGGCGCAACCCGGGCGCGATTTGGAAATGTTTCATTTCGCGCCAAAAAGGACCCATTTCATTTTAATATCTTAAACTTAATTTATCGAATATATATATATATATTTTTCCTTTAGCTGAGTATCTTTCCAACCCTTCAAATATTTTTCCCCACCTCGTGATCAGCCAATCACGAGGGCTGAACTTGAGTGTGGGCCCCACCTACCCTTTTCCCTGTCTCACTCTCTCTCTTCCCTCAATCTCATTCTCTCTCTCTCTATCTATCATAATCTCTCTTTCTCTCTCTAATCCCTTTCTCTCTCTTCCTCTATATATTCAACTGCATGCAGCCGCCCCTCACATCCTCTTCCTCGCGAGAAAACCCAACCAACCCTAACCCTAGCCTCGTGCTCGCGCAGCCACCATCGCCACCGCGACCTCGCCGTCGCCGCCAGCGACGCCTCCTCGACCGCCGCACCTTCCTCCTCCTGTCTCCCGACGATTCCCGCGCCTGCAACCCATTCCCGACCTCGCCTCCACCCTCGCAGACCTCGCCGTCGACGTCGCCTCTCACCGTCGACGCCTCCCACGACTCCCTTTCACCCTACTCGACCCGACCTCGTCGTCGTTTCCCTCCTCCCCTCGCCGGAACAGCAAACCCGAGCCTTCATCCTTTGCCTACCCGCTGTTCACCGGAGAACGCACCGGCGACTTCGCCGTCGTCACCAGGGCCGCCTACTGCTCCCCCTCGACCACCAGAGCCGACCCCTTCTCCTCCAGATCGCCGCAGCACCTTCCCCTGCACACCCGAGGCCCTTCACCCTTGCTACAGCCGCTGCCGTCGCTTCGCCGGCGTTCCAGCGCCGTCGAGCTCGCCGGGGTCACCTGGTATACCTCTCTGTAAGTTTCCCTTTTCCTTCCTTTGTGCAAATCATCCCTTCGCTGGTAGTATTTTGCGTGTATCGTATCTTGTTGCTAACTTGTTACCGATGACATTTTGCCGGAATCCGACCGTGCCATCTTGGCGAACCCGACGCTCCAGCGAAGTCCCCTGGTCCGTGTGATCTCGTTGATCTCTGTTGGGACTCGATCCGTGAACCGTGCTTTCCTATCGCGTTTTCTGCCGACATCGCATCCGTGTTCCCGTTTGCAGACCGTCGAGGCAAGTATCTGAATACTTGCTTGAACATGCTAACGTGCGAGATCTAGTCTTGCCACGCAATTTAATTCACACTATTTAATCCCGTAACTTAATGATGGTAATGGATATCATATTATTGCAGTTATCTTAACCTGGAATCGTTACAACAGTTCCTAGTAATTAATTAACCCACATCACTCCATGCTTTAACTAAATAAAACGACTGAATCATATCTGCTTGAACTGTTAAACTATTCTTGAGATAATTATTATACTTAGTATAATTTCATGTAGTTCCTTAATTTATAATTGTGAATATTGCTTTACCTTGTGGCTTTTGCACCCTAAAGATGATTGAACCTGTTAATAAGAGAATACAAACATCACTGTAGTTATATGGAACATTGTGATTAATTACTGTTTCCTGCTGTTATTCATTATTGATTGTATACCTGTTGTGAGCACTTACCCGATTGCACGACATATTGACCTGACCCTGCTACACCTGACATATATATACATACCGACTCATCCTGTTGTACCATGACATTACTTGTCTCACGATTTCATGCCTAATGCCGACAAACCTAACCATTCCTGCTGTCGATCCAGACAGACCTACCTTTACTTGACTTTGTGTTGGCATTGGTCCTTGACTACTGAATACCTGACTGACATACATAGTTTGGGGGTATGGGGAAATCAAAGGTGAAACCGACTTGTAACTCAACAGTTCGATACATTGTTCTGATCAGTCTTACGGGCTTGGCCAGCTCCGGAGTGTTGTTGCTGACATCACTCATCCATCCTACTACCTTTTACTGCTTAGCGGCACGTCTCGGATTCAGCCCCGAGGATCATGACCGTGGTCCCGGGCACGCACGGGATACTATTGAGTTACATCGACGATTCATCAATTGGTTTCAAAGACTATAGAGTAGAAAACCTGATAGGACAGTTTAGTCACCACTGCACATTACCCTGTTTATTACTTCTTATTGCTGCTTTATTCATGTTCATGCTTGCATTGTTTATTACCATGTTTATGCTATATACTTGATATCATGACGCGCTGACGTCTGGGTTTTGCATGGCCCAGATTCCGTACCTTTGTCGTCGACCGAGCAGGAGTACTTCAGCCAGCAGGCTGAACTGTGAGTTCCTTAGAGTTTAGTTTATTTACGTCATTTCATTTCCAGATGTGAGCCCGCATTATGGGACGTACTGTTTATTCATTGTATTGGATCATTAGCTTCCGCACTTATTGTTTATTGATTCTTGTTATTATGGATTTGGACATGTATTAGTTTAGTTTATTATCTTGTTCTTGATATCCTTACAACCGTAATGTGACTGTGGATGGATACTTCCTACCCACAGGTAGCATGGTTGGCTATGTCACGTGCCCAAACTTGCGTACTCTGGGAAGCGGGGCGTGACATGGTTTTATGGTATCAGAGCCATAGGTTAATTGGGTTGATTCTTTGTAGTTGGGTATTGCACCCGATACACGAATCATAATACCCGTGATTAGGAAACATGTCCAGCCACTTTGACCGTTTTACTACCCTTGAATCATTCTTCCGGATCATGTCGACATGCAAACTTACTTTGCATTGTCAAACTCGAAAACCTAATTTCTTGTTATCTCTAGGACTTAGGCGACTTGGGTGGAGTTAAGTAATTGCGGCTATGATACCGCGGCATAGCTACAATGCAGTACTCTATTTAAGTATCTTGGAGTTCTAGCCTTGATCTATACTCGAAAACTATCATCATGCTAATTTGGGTACTTTGATTTCCAGGAATATGGCCGGTCAGAATTTGGAGATGGACCCAGGGCATGCGGTCTTAGCCGCCAGACAAAGAGTGATAAGGGGATTGCTGGAGGAACTAAAGGAACAACTCGAGCTGGAACCAGCATTTGCACTGGACCCCACGTCCGTACGTAGAAGTATTCCGGTGAACAGGCGCAGCGTGGCACCAATGAAGAAAACAAGTATGGGTGATCGGAAGGGGAGAGTGATCTGTAGATACTGCCATAAACCCGGACATGTGCGAAAGGAGTGTCGTATGAGGCTGGGACTCTGTTTTAGATGTGGAGCGGCAGATCACACCATTGATGCTTGTCCGTCGAAGCCTCGCACAAAGGATGATACACAGAAGCCTCCGCAGGGACCGTTCCAAGGACAGGAACCGCTTACTCAAGGACCACAGCAGGCTCGAGCGTTCGTGTTGACAACTGAAGAAGCTAAGGCATCGGGAGAAGTAGTTTCAGGTAATTTACTCGTTCATGGTTTTCCCGCTTTGGCATTACTTAATTTCGGAGCATCCCATTGTTTATGTCATCCAAATTTATAACTACACACTCGATCACCTGCACGACCCTGTCTAGTTTCTGGGACATACACACTGGGAATGGGAAAATCGTAGCTAGTAAGGAAGGTAGAGATTGTACAGTTGTTGTTTGCGGACGGGAGCTTTTTGCAGATTTCTTGGTGATAGATACGGGCAGTTATGAGGTTGTCTTGGGAATGGATTTTCTTGGCACTTTCCACGCACACATTGATTGTAGGGCAAGGAAAGTAATTTTCCAGATTCCCGGACACTCTGAGTTTATTTTCATTGGAGGAAGCAGTTCTGTCGGGCCAGTCGAGTTTAGGGCTAGGCCGACGAACAATGTTCTTGCGGCTATAGTAGTGGAGAGTAACGAAGAGCCGGCAATTGTCCGCGACTTTATGGATGTGTTTGAAGATATTTCGGGCTTACCGCCGAAGCGAGAAGTGGAGTTTGCGATTGACCTTATTCCTGGTGCAGTGCCAATATCAAAATCTTATCCGATGGCACCGGTAGAATTGGAAGAAGTTAAGAAACAAGTGGGTGAATTACTCGAGAAGGGATGAATTCGAAGCAGCAACTCACCGTGGGGAGCTCCAGTTCTCTTAGTAAAGAAGAAGGATGGCACAAGAAGGATGTGCATTGATTACCGAGAATTGAACCGGGTGACTATTAAGAACAAGTACCCGATCCCTCGCATTGGAGAACTTTTGAGCAGCTTAGTGGAGCGAGGGTATTCTCGAAACTGGACTTGCGATCAGGATATCATCAGGCCCGAATGAAGGCAGAAGACATTTGCAAGACGGCGTTTCGGACTCGGTATGGGCATTTCGAGTATTTAGTGATGCCCTTCGGAGTGACTAATGCGCCGGCAATATTTATGGACTTGATGAACAGGATCTTTTCACCGTTCTTGGACCAGTTTATTGTGGTATTCATTGACGATATTCTGGTGTACTCGAAGAGTCCGGAGGAGCATGCTGAGCATTTAAGGATCGCATTGCAGACGCTGAGACAAGAGAAGTTATTCGCGAAGATGAGTAAGTGCGAATTCTGGCTGGAAGAAGTGAAGTTTCTGGGGCATGTCGTGTCGGGCGATGGAATCGCCGTTGATCCCGAGAAGATTGCAGCAGTTCGAGATTGGCCTGTTCCAAAGAATGTTGCAGAGATAAGAAGTTTTCTTGGACTCGCCGGTTACTACAGAAGATTTGTGGAGAACTTCGCTCGTTTAGCTGAGCCGTTAACCAAGCTTACGCATAAGGAGGTACCGTTTGCTTGGACAGATGGATGTGCATTGGCCTTCGAGACGTTGAAGCAGAAGTTGATAACCGCCCCTATCCTAACCGTACCGGATGGTTCAGGAGGACTGGTGATTCACAGCGACGCATCTGGAAAAGGATTGGGATGTGTTTTGATGCAGAATGGGAAAGTCGTCGCTTACGCATCGAGACAGCTGAAGACTCATGAGAAGAACTATCCGACTCACGACTTGGAGCTTGCAGCCGTGATCTTCGCCCTGAAGATTTGGAGACACTACCTTCTGGGCGAGCGAGTTGAAGTCTTTACGGATCACAAGAGTTTGAAATATGTGTTCGCTCAGAAGGAGTTGAACATGAGGCAACGCAGATGGTTGGAGCTGATGGCCGACTACGACCTTGATCTTAAGTACCATCCGGGAAAAGTTAACGTCGTGCCAGATGCGCTAAGTCGGTTACCAGCAATTCAGTTATTGACTGCACAGAGAGAGATCATTGAGGAGTTTCGGAGATTTGACTTGGAGGTTGTGCTACCGCGTGCTACAGGACAGTTGATGCAGTTGCAAGTACAATCGTCCTTAGTTGAGAAGATTAAAGCGGCGCAATCGCAGGATCCTAGACTGCAAAAGTTTCGAGAGCAGGTTGGAGCTGGACTACGAACCGATTTACTGATCCATGAAGATGGTTCGTTGAGATATGGTAGCCGTGTGTGTGTGCCAAAAGGAGATGTGCGTGAAGAGCTTATGAAGGAGGCACACAGTTCAGCTTACTCTGTACATCCAGGAGGGACGAAGATGTACCGAGATATTCGACAGCATTTCTGGTGGGAAGGTATGAAACGGGAAATTGCTCGCTTCGTGACTAAGTGCTTGGTGTGTCAGCAAGTCAAGGCTGAACACCAAAGGGTTGCTGGTTTGTTGCAACCACTTCCGATTCCTCAATGGAAGTGGGAACATATAACCATGGATTTCGTGACGGCTTTACCGCGGAGTCCAAAGGGCAACAATGCAGTATGGGTGATTGTCGATCGGTTGACCAAGGCAGCTCACTTTATTCCTTTTCGGGTTGTTCAATCGACAGAGACTTTGGCAGAGCGGTACATGCAGGAGATTGTCAGATTGCATGGAGTACCGGTAAGCATCGTGTCCAATCGGGACACTCGGTTCTTATCGCACTTTTGGAGGAGCTTACAAGAAAGTTTGGGGACTCGATTGAAGTTTAGCACAGCTTATCATCCCCAGACTGATGGACAATCAGAGAGAACGATCCAGACCCTTGAAGATATGTTGAGGGCTTGCATGTTGGACTTCAGAGGTTCTTGGGAAGATCATCTACACCTGGTGGAGTTTTCGTACAACAACAGCTTCCAAGCAACTATTCAGATGGCCCCGTTTGAAGCACTGTATGGTCGTAAGTGCTGTTCACCTGTTTGTTGGGATGATGTTGGTGAACGAAGGTTACTGGGACCAGATTTGGTGGTACAGACAGTCGAGAAGGTGAATACAATCAGGAAACATATGAAGGCAGCTCAAGACAGACAGAAGAGTTGGACCGACACGTCAAGAAGACCTCTAGAGTTTGCCATGGGCGATTTGGTATTCCTGAAGATATCACCGACTAGAGGGGTGATTCGCTTTGGAAGTCGGGGAAAGCTTAGCCCCCGATTCGTGGGACCCTTCGAGATATTGGAGCGTGTTGAAGAGGTATCGTATCGGTTGGCGTTACCACCGTCATTAGCAGGAGTTCACGATGTGTTTCATGTGTCTCAACTACGGAGGTATGTTCGTGATGAGACTCATGTCTTGGATCATTCGGAGTTGACCGTTCGGGAAGACCTGACTTTTAAGGAGCGACCAGTTGAAATCAAGGATCGGAGAGAAAAGGTTCTTAAGAACAAGGTTATCCCTCTTGTGCTAGTTTCTTGGGGTAATCGATCGCATGGAGAATCCACTTGGGAGCGAGAAGACGAGATCCGGCAGAAATTCCCTCATCTTTTCCAGTAGCTAGTTATCTCGTATTCTTGGAATTTCGAGGACGAAATTCTTTTTGTAGTTGGGTATGATGTAACACCCGAGCCCAATAATACTATTTATATTACTAGTTGAGGGTTATATTTTGCTCATTCCAATTTTCCTGATTTTCTGGTGTTTATTGCTAAATTTTACCCGGTTAAGTCATTTTGGCACATAACAAATTTTAACTCCTAAAATGAAATTTAAGATGTCCATGTTGGCCTACTCGTCGCCACTAGTCGCGTGGTAGCGTCCGCGTGTCGAGTTTCCGTTCCGTTTGGCTAAACGGGCAAGTTTGGGCGACTACGCGCGCGTGCAAGTGTCCGACTTGGGGGCATGCATTTTAATCATTAAACACCTATTTTCAAAGTTTGGAACCCGCTTAAAATCCTATGATTTGAATTTGGAACATTTGGGCGCAACCCGGGCGCGATTTGGAAATGTTTCATTTCGCGCCAAAAAGGACCCATTTCATTTTAATATCTTAAACTTAATTTATCGAATATATATATATATTTTTCCTTTAGCTGAGTATCTTTCCAACCCTTCAAATATTTTTCCCCACCTCGTGATCAGCCAATCACGAGGGCTGAACTTGAGTGTGGGCCCCACCTACCCTTTTCCCTGTCTCACTCTCTCTCTTCCCTCAATCTCATTCTCTCTCTCTCTATCTATCATAATCTCTCTTTCTCTCTCTAATCCCTCTCTCTCTCTTCCTCTATATATTCAACTGCATGCAGCCGCCCCTCACATCCTCTTCCTCGCGAGAAAAGCCAACCAACCCTAACCCTAGCCTCGTGCTCGCGCAGCCACCATCGCCACCGTGACCTCGCCGTCGCCGCCAGCGACGCCTCCTCGACCGCCGCACCTTCCTCCTCCTGTCTCCCGACGATTCCCGCGCCTGCAACCCATTCCCGACCTCGCCTCCACTCTCGCAGACCTCGCCGTCGACGTCGCCTCTTACCGTCGACGCCTCCCACGACTCCCTTTCACCCTACTCGACCCGACCCCGTCGTCGTTTCCCTCCTCCCCTCGCCGGAACAGCAAACCCGAGCCTTCATCCTTTGCCTACCCGCTGTTCACCGGAGAACGCACCGGCGACCTCGCCGTCGTCACCAGGGCCGCCTACTGCTCCCCCTCGACCACCAGAGCCGACCCCCTCTCCTCCAGATCGCCGCAGCACCTTCCCCTGCACACCCGAGGCCCTTCACCCTTGCTACAGCCGCTGCCGTCGCTTCGCCGGCGTTCCAGCGCCGTCGAGCTCGCCGGGGTCACCTGGTATACCTCTCTGTAAGTTTCCCTTTTCCTTCCTTTGTGCAAATCATCCCTTCGCTGGTCGTATTTTGCGTGTATCATATCTTGTTGCTAACTTGTTACCGATGACATTTTGCCGGAATCCGACCGTGCCATCTTGGCGAACCCGACGCTCCAGCGAAGTCCCCTGGTCCGTGTGATCTCGTTGATCTCTGTTGGGACTCGATCCGTGAACCGTGCTTTCCTATCGCGTTTTCTGCCGACATCGCATCCGTGTTCCCGTTTGCAGACCGTCGAGGCAAGTATCTGAATACTTGCTTGAACATGCTAACGTGCGAGATCTAGTCTTGCCACGCAATTTAATTCACACTATTTAATCCCGTAACTTAATGATGGTAATGGATATCATATTATTGCAGTTATCTTAACCTGGAATCGTTACAACAGTTCCTAGTAATTAATTAACCCACATCACTCCATGCTTTAACTAAATAAAACGACTGAATCATATCTGCTTGAACTGTTAAACTATTCTTGAGATAATTATTATACTTAGTATAATTTCATGTAGTTCCTTAATTTATAATTGTGAATATTGCTTTACCTTGTGGCTTTTGCACCCTAAAGATGATTGAACCTGTTAATAAGAGAATACAAACATCACTGTAGTTATATGGAACATTGTGATTAATTACTGTTTCCTGCTGTTATTCATTATTGATTGTATACCTGTTGTGAGCACTTACCCGATTGCACGACATATTGACCTGACCCTGCTACACCTGACATATACATACATACCGACTCATCCTGTTGTACCATGACATTACTTGTCTCACGATTTCATGCCTAATGCCGACAAACCTAACCATTCCTGCTTTCGATCCAGACAGACCTACCTTTACTTGACTTTGTGTTGGCATTGGTCCTTGACTACTGAATACCTGACTGACATACATAGTTTGGGGGTATGGGGAAATCAAAGGTGAAACCGACTTGTAACTCAACAGTTCGATACATTGTTCTGATCAGTCTTACGGGCTTGGCCAGCTCCGGAGTGTTGTTGCTGACATCACTCATCCATCCTACTACCTTTTACTGCTTAGCGGCACGTCTCGGATTCAGCCCCGAGGATCATGACCGTGGTCCCGGGCACGCACGGGATACTATTGAGTTACATCGACGATTCATCAATTGGTTTCAAAGACTATAGAGTAGAAAACCTGATAGGACAGTTTAGTCACCACTGCACATTACCCTGTTTATTACTTCTTATTGCTGCTTTATTCATGTTCATGCTTGCATTGTTTATTACCATGTTTATGCTATATACTTGATATCATGACGCGCTGACGTCTGGGTTTTGCATGGCCCAGATTCCGTACCTTTGTCGTCGACCGAGCAGGAGTACTTCAGCCAGCAGGCTGAACTGTGAGTTCCTTAGAGTTTAGTTTATTTACGTCATTTCATTTCCAGATGTGAGCCCGCATTATGGGACGTATTGTTTATTCATTGTATTGGATCATTAGCTTCCGCACTTATTGTTTATTGATTCTTGTTATTATGGATTTGGACATGTATTAGTTTAGTTTATTATCTTGTTCTTGATATCCTTACAACCGTAATGTGACTGTGGATGGATACTTCCTACCCACAGGTAGCATGGTTGGCTATGTCACGTGCCCAAACTTGCGTACTCTGGGAAGCGGGGCGTGACAGACTTGGTTTTGATGTTTCAGGTGTTGTTTATTTTTGCTAATTTTGCATGTGATGTAATTTTACACTATAAGCAATTCCGAGTGTTTCGTATTCGTAGTTTTAACATTGTTTCGGGTTTTTGCATGTTGTCTAGACGAAGTTAGAAAGTTCGATCGAATGTCAAAAACCTATTTTTCCAAGTTTAACGTATTCGGAAAAATATGCAAGTGATTCTGTAGACCCTCTAGAAGAACGAAAGCTTAACTCGATTATGTGGCCGTCAGAACCGCCACTAAACCTTAGAATTTGTGGTAGTTCAGCGTTGCCACATGTGAGGCGTTGGTTTGACCCTTCTACGGCTGGTTCATAGGTACTGTGGTATCTTCTGGGTATTATTAAAACTGTGCTTATGTGTTGAGCTATCGGAAAATTATGGGACTTTGATGAATCGATCGAAAATTTTAACGTCGACCGGATATCATGTGATGGGATACAATAATTTCAATCTATCCAGTTGCATGCAAGTTTAACATTTCGGCCTCGGACGGAATCAGGAATCTTGTTGAATTATCCGACTTCCTTTGAAAAGTGTTTTCATGGTTGAAACCTAAATGTAAAATTTGCGTTGTTAGGCATGAAATCCAAAATATGTGATATTCCGGGTTTATGATGTCTAAGGGCAGTGCGGATTCCAATTGTTGTAGTTTTTCACTTTCTTTTCTGCGACCGTAAGTGTAATATGTGGTGTATCGCCGGTTTCGTTGCTATATGTCAACGACAATTGGGATACGCATATTTACTTACGTTGATGACATGTGATGTTATGTGTTGGTGGGATATGTTATATTGGATTGTCGTGTTTGAATAGCCGGGTTTTTTTTATGTGAGATGAGAGTTTTTCATTTCCATTCATGGAAAATTCATTGTATGTAATATTCTTTTATTGGGGCACTTCCGGGTTGAGGATGATGTCACCATTGTATATTATTTACTTTTCCGCATTAGGATAGACCCAAGGCGGGGAGCATAAGTAACCGGGTTCTAGGGTCTAGTGGGAGACCATCTTGAGGAGTCGAGACCGGGTCTTCTAACTCTAGAATTGGTAGGGTTGCTTGCCACTCTCGTAGGGGTCTATGGGTGTGGGATTGGCTATTCATCACGACCGTGGAATCCGTGTTTTATACAGGCTTAATTTAAAACATGAAAATCCTAGTATATCCAATATTTCATATGTTGTTTTCTGCTGCGATATCTGTGATGTGATCATTTGATATATTGATGAGATAGATACTGGATATAGTATATGTGATATATTATATAGACGTTGCTTATGTTTTACACCCGCGCTAGCACTACCCCGCTCTGCCGTTAGTTACCTAACCTAACGGTGCACGAGGGGACATCGAGGCGAATGCGGATGGCATAAGCATACATTGTATTTATCTCTGATGTTTAGGTAACTTAAAATGATGGGACATCATTAATGAGATTAATGAAACTAAAAGAAACCTAAAGATGTTGTGGAATCGAATTTTCAAAAGCAGGTAGCTCTAGTTGTTGCTTGGCATAGCGGTGTTCCTTGTAAAACATCCAGCACCTTATTCGATAATGAAATAGCCGAGATCCCTTCACCGGGAGTGACCTCTTTAGCAATAACTGGCAGATGCTACAACCCTTGGTTTTGTCTTTTGATTGCTTTTCTAGTTCTTGCTTTGCATAGTGGTATTTATGAAATATTCTGCACCTTATTCGATAAGGAAAGAGCCGACGATCCCTTCATCGGGAGTGACCTCTTTAGCAAAACTGGCAAAGGCCTAAAAAACACTCCATTTTAAATCATTTGATTCTACAACAATATCAAGTTCATTACGCAAAAGGTTTTCTTAAAAACCTGTCGTAGCCCTCCGTCATTTCATATAAGTACTTCATAGTATTCGTGCTACGTTTGTTGGCTTTCGTCAAGGCGTAGTTTGCGGTAGCTATTTATGCTTATCTGCATAAGCATATGATGTGATTGAGTTAGGGTAGTCGTGCGACTTTGTTGGCTTTCGTCAAGGGTCGTGCAGGTGGGTTTAATTCAATCAGGAAATGTACGGGTTGAACTTGACTAGCAGTCTATGGTTTGTTGGCTTTCATCAAGGTCATAGGATGCTAGGGGCAAAATATTATCGGGAATTTCAAGTGTTGAAATTTGCAATGAGATTGCATACCTTCTATGAGATAGTTGGATCCCGATACCCACTGCGAGTAATAGTTACTCCTGAGAGAATTTTACACATTACAATTAGCAGATCAAGTGAACGGGGTTACGTCCCTGGGAAACTAAGGTTTATTTTAATTAGGTCCGTGCGAAAGCACGGGGAACCTCTCTCAAAGTACCGGCACTGGCCTGTCTGAAAGATTGGCGAACTTGTAGGGTGTAATTAACCCCGGCTAGTCTTTCCTTTTAGGGTTTGGAGGAAGATTTGATAAAAACAGTGGGAGCCATCCTGATTAGATAAAATAATAACCAATCTGATCTTGCAAGAGCATACGCTGAGTGTTTTCTTCTCTCTCTCTCTCCGGGCAGCGACCATGTCATGCCTTAATCAAGATAATAATATGGATGTATTGACCGAACCCACTTGTTATACTGAGCTGGGGAATGTTGGTCCCGCTCCAACTTATAATTGTTATAAGATCGAGTAGGAAATAGGGGATTACCGGAATTCCCGTGCCGCCCAAACGAAGAAACTGCATGATGATGCATCTTCTTCGAGTGTGTTCATTACCGAGAACTGTTTCTCAGTATTCTCTACGTCCTGGGTATGTGATACCGGATCAGGATCCCATATATGTAATCTGTTACATGGGCTGCAGATAGGTAGAGAACTGAGAACGGGTGATAAAGTTTCAAGAGTTGGAAACGGTGCAAGTGTTGCAGCCAAGCTTGTTGGCAGTTATCACCCTGTATTACCAAATACATTGATTCTGAACGAATGTTATTAGATACCGAACCTAATATACAACATCATATCAGTCTCTTTATTTAGTAAAGAAGGATATAATTTTGTATACTTGGATAATGTTTTGAACATTTCCTATATCAAAAGTTGATCGGTTCAGGCAGGTTATCTAAAAACATATACGTTCTAAATCAAACTACAGTTCTTAACGTACAAAACACACACAAGAGGAATAGTTCAGAAATGAACGAATCCTTCTTGAGGCATTGTAGACTAGGTCATATCAATGCGACCCGACTAGCTAACTTACATTAAGATGCAAATTAAAATCAGTTTGAATTTACATCTTATGAAACTTGCCAGTCATGTCACAAAGATAAGATGACCATAGCTCCGTTTACAAGAAATAGAGAAAGAGTTAGTGAAACTCTTGGGATTGATACATGATGATGTATGTAGGTCCCCTGTCTACACATGCTAGGACTGGTTCTTTGTACTTCATTACATTCACTGATGATCTCTCAAGATTCGCACATGTGTTCCTGTTGAAACACAAGTCTGAAACTTTTGAGAAATTCAATGAATATAAGTTAGAAGTAGAGAACCAAAACGGGTATAAGTATTATGTCCTCTGATGTGATCGAGGAGGAGAATACTTGAGCACAGAATTCCTGGACTATTCTAAAGGAGAATGAGATTCTCTCTCAGCATTACTCCTCCGTATACACCACAGCACGTCGGTGTATCGGAGCGGAGTGATCGCACCGTATTATATATGGTGCGCTCTATGATGAGTACTACTGAGTTGCCTATTTCCTTTTGGGGTTATGCACTTAAGAAGCTGCATACCTATTGAATTGGGTTCTAACCAAATCAAATGCCTACCACTCCATATGAGATATGGTATGGGAAGAGCCCATGTCTTAAGTAAGTTAAGATTTGGGGTTGTCCGGCCTATGTCTAAAAGCAAAATCCGGAGAAGCTCGAGGCAAGGTCAGTTCTGTGGAAGTTTGTTGGATATCCTAAGCATTTGCAAGGGAATATTTTCTACCGCACTGAGGAACAAAAGCTGTTTTATTTCTCGGCATGCCACCTTTTTAGAAAAGGAATTTATTTTTGAAAGAAGTTTGTGGTCATGAAGTAGAACTGGAAGGAGTTCCAGCTATACAAACTGCAGCTGATGATTTGGTAGAACTGGAGGATTCAATAGTTCCCGACAAACCTCAGCCTCTCCGCCGATCTGGTAAGGTTATTCATCCGCTTGAGAGATACTTCGGTTTTCTCAATGACAGTGGGAGCAAGGATTGCATCATAAGATGATGACCCAACTAGTTTCGAGCAGGCCATCAAGAGTAGGGACTTTGTAAGAATGGCTGGATGCTAAGTGATCTAAGATGGAATCCATATACACCAACAAAGTATGGACTTTGGTTGTTTTATCTGAAGGGTTAAATCCCCATCAGGTGCAAGTATATCTTGAGAAGATTACTTGGTGTACATGAAAAAGTTGAGACTTTCAAAGCTAGACTTGTTGTAAAAGGTTTTCGTCATTGACCAAGTGTGGATAATGATGAAACCTTTTCTAGTGCGTATACTTAAGTCCATCCAGATCCTACTTACCATTGCTACATACCATGACTGCGATTTCTGGCGGTTGGGTGTCATGACTGCTTTTCTAAATAGTGATTTAGAAGAGAACGTCTATAAGTACACGGCCAGAAGGATTCGTAGACAGTGGGAGTAGCGGATACGTGTGCAAGTTGCTTTACAGATTAAAGCAGGTATCGCGGGGTTGGAACATCTGTTTTGATATGGTAGTCAAAGCGCTTGACTTCATCAAAATGGTAGATGAACCTTGTATATACAAAAGGGTAGTAGAGAGTAAGGTGGTCTTCCTCGTATTATACGTGGATGACATACTCTTGATAGAAAAGGAGTTTCCTATGCTACACTCGGTCAATCTCCTCTTATCACATTGATTCTCCATATAGGATCAAGGTTTGTGGATCTATGAGATAGATCTATGTGGATATTAGGGTTCTCACTAGGTGTAGTGAGATGGTCAATCGATCCTGGGGAGAATCACTGGATAGATTCTAGGGTGGTAAGGTCGACTAAATGTCAGTCACAGGCATTGTCTTTGTTAGTTATATGTATGCCCAAGAGGCCATTACTGTACATACAATGTATATTGTAGTGGATACTTGGACATATATATGGAGGACTTTCTTGCTCGACATGATAGTACGCTATCTGGTTAATCTTTATCTTAACATGTACTCTGATTGTCTCTATGTTACATGTTGATAAAGCCCTTAGGATGAGTACTTGACTACCAGGACTATGATGCGGATCATACTAGTGGGGACAATGTAGTCGCCAAGTACATCCTTCAAATGTTCCTAGTCGTGGGAGTACCGAGACAGGGCATCGATACTCCAGAGTAGACTAGCGTATGCGCTTCTTGACCCATATGATGGACGATGGATGATCTCATATCCATTGGTGTTTGACATCAGAGAAGGTATACGGGTGCTCAGTGGAGACTGGGTACACTGGACGGACTCGCCGAGAACTCCCAGATGGTATTATACCTCACGTCAGATGGCAGTTCTCTGGTGACACTGGTACAGAGTAGTCTGTAGACCCGAGATCGTCATAGAGTCTTGTGTGATTCCCACCGTGCTTTGATTTCCATCATACCACGTCCAAGAGGGCGTGCAAAAATGTGGCTTTTGGGTACAGTCCCGAAACAAATGGAGGCAATGAGCGATAGGAGGGGATTCGTCTCTCTTGGTATAGGGAGTTGATGTTGCGCTGTGTTCGATTGGCTATAACTGGAAATCCCTGGCCAGGGTTGCTGAGATTTACTGGTAAGTGTTATCAGTAGTTTCTCGAACTGTTATAGACCTCATATCGATACGACTTATCAAGCTACTGGGGTCTGATGTTTACCACCCCTAGGCGAGATATGCGACATATCAGACGAAGAGACCGGACAGTACGGAGTGTTACTGACTGGATTCACAGGAGAATGTACAGGCTTGCTTGTTGATCTTCTGAGCGCTCAATACCTGGGTGGCTGTTACGTTTAGCTGACCGCTTGCAGCTTGTGGGTGTTTGATATGATCATCACCTACTGCCGGCGTATTGACGATTCTTTAGAGTCCTACACAGAGGTATCTTGGCTCAGGCAAAACGGTGTAGGAGCACATATGTGATATGTGCGGGACCGAGAACAATAAGTGTATGTGATACCATATTATATGTAGGGTTCCTAGGCACACACTAGAGGTCTCACAAGGCATCAACCATGCCAATTTCAAATTTTTCCGGTGCCGAGAAACCCTAATACGGATCGTTAACTAGAGTTTAGGCGAAACTATAAGCTACTAAACTACTTTAGTGCTAAGTGAACGGAAATACAACCTTTGTAGATCCGGTCCTCCACCTCCATAGCTCCGTGATGAAGTCCCCTGTTAGTGTTTATGCCCTAGAAGGCCATTACTGTATCATACTAGTTTGTATATTACTTAATGGAAGCTTGGGATATTCACATGTATATAACAGTCTTGCTAAACATGGTAGTATGCTACTTGGTTTTTCTATCTTAATATGTGAGTGTACGTATTGATAGAGCTCTTAGGATCTTGCTTGTCTACCAGCGTTGTGATGGCAGTCACACTAGTGGGGGCTGGGTAGTCTACAAGCACATCCTTATTCAGGTCCCTGGTCGTTGGATTATCGAGACAGAGCATCGATATCCGGAGTAGACTAGTGTGTACGCTTCTCATCCCAGTTGGGGAGATGGTCTGTCCCACAGCCGTCAGTACGTCGTACTGGAGATAGTATGCAGGTGCTCGTTAGGTTACGGGTACACCGGACAGGACTCACAGGGAACTGTTGGTTGGTATGATACCAGTCGTCAGTGAGCAGTTCCCAGGTGACATGAGTACAGCGTAGTCCGCAGACTTGACACTGCTACTTCGCCTCGAGTGTGTCCCACTGTTCTTAGATTGCTACCCTACCACGGCTCAAAGGAGTCGTGCAAACAGGTAGCAGTTGGGTGCAGTCCCGAGCACTTGGAGGCAGTGGCGGTTAGACAGGATTCGTCCCTCCCGGTATTGGGAGTAGATATCGTGCTGTGTCAGAGAGCCATTACGCAAAGTCCCTGGCCAGGGCAAGCGAGATTTGCTGGTAGGTTCCAGTAGTTTCTCAGGGTGTAATAGGCTTCACTCCGACACGACTTATACCGCTATTAGGGGACTGACGCTTGCCGCCCCCCTAGGCCCGATATGCGATAGTCTTGGACGAACGGACCGGACTGTATGGAGATTGTCACATCAGACTCAGTAGGAGTTCGGATGGGTTTTCTCATCGGCCTTCTTATCGACAACTACCTGGGGACCGTTACGTACAGCTAGTGCCGCTTGCGGTCTGTGGTTAAACCCACTGCCAGCGTAGTAGTCGAGTCTCTAGAGTCCCACACAGAGAGTTTCCTACTCCAGGCGAAACGATATAGAGGTCGCATGGTTTTGCGACAAAGAGTTCGGACGCATACGTGCGTTTACGCGCGTACGACTTTCGGAAAGTTTTTACCAGTCGGCTTTGGTTTAAGCCAGTTACTGGTATCCGGTTATTGGATTTTTACAGTCTAAAGTTTTTCCGTATTTTTGCGGATCGGAGGGGCGTTCTCGTAATTATTCGAGAAGCTTCTAGAAGACGGTGACTAAGGAGGGTTATGTGTCATATTCATTGAATGAGGTTATGAGTCATGGTGGTGATTCATTCATTTCATTAATGCACATTTATTGCTTAATGACTCATGCTAATGAATCACCACTAGATATTTTATGAAGCATGATTTATCATCACTCTTTATTCTTTTTCTTATTATTAGAAAATGCTTCATATATGATATGATACTCATAAACTTATCTCATAATATTATTCACATTCTCTCTCCTCAAGCTCTCTCTCTTCAAAAGACTAATCCTCACCCTCATGTGTTGAGATCTAGGATTAGTAAGACTAATCAATCCATAACCATCTCTATATTACACCTAGCTTCTTTGATTAGCAATCCAAGAAGGTTAGTTGCCTCAAGCTTAGAGGTTTAGCTTGGAGTTTTGCTCTCGGGTGGATCGTCTACTACCTAGAGAAGGCCAAGGAGAACAAGGAGATCGTAAAGACGAAGGACTAGTATCGATAGGTATAATCCCTTAACACTATAGTTTAGTATAGCTATGTGTTCGGTTATTAGTTGTTTAGCTTCGATTTAAGCGGTTAGTCGATGTTCGTTCTTTAAACTTGATCGTTTTTGAAAATTCCACTTCCCCACAAGTACTGGGGTGTACTACATCGACTTACAGTGGTATCAGAGCCTCGCTAAACACTAAATAACTTGATTGCAAATTTGTACGAATTTCGAACGGAAAAACGAAGCCGGAAAACCCTAAAAGTTACAAGTTTCTGTCGAATTTAAAATGATGTCCTAAAATTGTTCAGGTGATCTCAGAAAGCTTGTAAAGGGTCCAGAAGAACACCCAAGAAATTAGAGCCCATGAATCGGCTAAAGAGCCGCGGAAGGGCGGCGGATCGCACCGATCCGCCGCGCTTCCGCGACCGAGTTGCCGAGTCATGGACTCGTATTTCTTGTGTGGGTCCTCTCTGGTATTTGGGGTTCTCTGGAATATTTAATATTTGCTCAGGTTACTGTTTAACAGAGCAGATTTTGGAGCAATATTGATGTTGTTTAATCGATCGAAATTGTACAGTATTTGCATATTGGATTATATCTGTGATTGTTTTATGTGTTCGTAAACCTCCCCTAACTGCTAGTATGTCGGTTGGCAGGGGGTTGCACATTTCTGTAATGGTTATATCTGTTTGTGCATATAAACTGTATTGGACTGTTGTGGTGTATAGCCGGGGTTTGCAATGGGTTATTGTTTAATTCATTTGTTGTAAATGTAATTTGTTGTAATATTATTTTTTGCGGGGCACTTCCAGGTTGCGGTTGTAGCCACCGTTGTATTATTTCATTTTACTGTTTTTGCTCCTAGGACTGACCCAAGGTGGGGTACACAAACTGCCGGGCGGGTAGTTTGCCGTACCCGTAGGGGTCGAGGGTGGGGTATCGGCTATTCATCACAACTGTGTAATCTGTCTTTTCTTGCAGGCTCAAAAGAAATACAGATTGCTTGCAAATCCAATATTGTTTATCTGTGTTCTGGAATGAATATCATTGCGTCAGACGAATGTAAACTATCTATATTTATTGTAGCTATTTAGACGTCATTTATGTTTTACACCCGCACTAGCCCAGCCCCCGCTCTGTCGTTAGTTAAGTAACCTAACGGGTGATGACGGGACCCAGTGGCGAATGCGGATGGCATAAGAGGACGTTGTATTTTCGTTGTTTTCTGCAATGATAGGTTAATGATGGGACGCATTATCTGTAATGCAAAGAAAACAAACCAAAGTTTAAATCGTTGGAACAATTTAAAAGAAACCACTCGGTTATTTTTAAAAAACAGATATTTTTAAATGCGGAGACTTAACCACTCCTTTTAAAAGCTATCAGGTTCCTTCGGTTATATCAAGTTCACTACGTTCACGGTTTCGCCAAAACCAGTCGTAGCCCTCCGTCATTTCATCTGGGTATTCAGTAGTATTCAAGCTATGTATTTTGACCAACGCCAAGGCATAGTGTTTGGTAGCTACTGGGTATTCATTTGTTGCATAGATAGATGAGTTAGTTTGGGACAGTCGTATGATCATTTTGGCCAACGTCAAGGATATGTACGGGTGGGTTCAAATTAACAAGATAATGATGGGCAGAACTTGACATGTGACTTATGATATTTTGACCAACGCCAAGGTCATAAGAGCATGGGGCAAAAACTTATATCGGGAATTTCTAAAGAAACTGAAATTTGCAAAGAGATGCATACCATTTGGAGTTTGATGAATGTTGGTAGGATTCCTTCAACATTATCATACGATGATATTTGGATCCCAATCCTACTGTGAGTATATGCTACTTATCAGGATATTCGTCACTTAACGATCAATGCTATAAACCTAGTAGGTGTCCAGAAAGGTGTCAGCGGGGTTACGCCCCCAGAGAAAAGAGGTTATTTAATTAAGGAACTTCGCGAAAGCGTTGGAAAACCTCCCTCGAAGTATCGACACTGGCCTGGCTGAACGGTTAAGCAAGTATTGTACGGTGAGAATAGTCCTGGCTAATTCTTCTTTTATGGTTTGAGGAAGGATTCGAGAAACAGTGGGAGCCATCCAGTTTAGATAAACTAAAAACCACTCTAAACTTGCAAGAGCATCATGCTAAAGTGTTTTCTTCTCTCTCTCCTAATTGCAGCGACCCTGAAAATGACTGGACTTAAGTTACTTTTAGAAAAGAATATACTGACGGGGCCAAACTATAAAGATTGGCTGCGGAATGTCAAAATGGCCTTGACCTATGACAAACTGGGGTACGTCCTCACCGCTACGGCACCTGCTGTCCCTGGTCCCAAATCCAGCAATGCGGATAAGGAAATCCGCAAAACCTGGGATTTAGATTGCGCGAGAGCCAAGTGCATCGTGCTTGCCTCTATAAACAACGAACATCAGAGGAGGCACGAGGATATGTCCTTAGATGGCATATTTCTCCATACAAAGGAACTTTATGGAGAGCAATCTCGTATAGCAAGATACGAGACCTCTAAGAAATTGTTTCGAGCGAGGTTGGCTGTCGGGTCATCGGTAGGTGAACATGTCCTACAGATGATCGGCTATATTGAGGAGCTCGCAGACCTTGGGACGACTTTGGATAATGAGCTCTATACAGACCTTATTCTCCAGTCCCTTCCTCCCACCTACGCCCAGTTTATCCTTAACTTCAATCTTCAAGGAAAAGAAGTTGAACTTGCGGAACTCTTGAACATGTTAAGGAGTGCAGAGGGCACCTTGCAGAAGGCAAGGAAAACACCCGCTATGTTTGTTGGCGGTGCATCTTCTTCCGGGTCCAAGGCTAGGGCCAAAGGAAGGAAGAAGAAGGCCGCACCCAAACCTAGAGGAGGTGTTAGTAAGGTGGGAAAGAAGGGAAAGAAAAAGACTGCAGTACCGATAGTTGGCCAGGATGAGTGCTTCCATTGTCACAGGAAAGGGCACTGGAAGAAGGATTGCAAGGCGTGGAACGCCAAGAACCAGGAACTGAAGCAAGCTGTGGCTTCGACTTCAGGTGTGTTTGTAATTGAGAATTGTCTGTCGATCAACTCTACTTCCTGGGTATTGGATACCGGATCAGGATCTCATATTTGCAATTCATTGCAGGCACTGAGAAACCGTAGAGTGCTGAAGGAAGGTGATATGATCCTCAGGGTTGCTAACGGAGCTAGCGTGGGAGCTGCGTCCGTCGGGGATTATCACCTAGGATTGACGAGTGGACATATTTTGGTTTTACATAACTGTTATTTTGTACCAAGCTTAACGTGTAATATCATATCAGTTTCCTTGTTATCAAATAAAGGTTATGATTTCACGTTTGTAAGAGATGTTGTTAACATCCACCTTAATCATGGTTTGATTGGGTCCGGTACTCTAAATAACGGCATATATGTTTTAAACCAACTCCAAATTTTCAATGTCCAGAACACACTAAAAAGAAAGTCTCCAGATTTAAATAAAGCTTTCTTATGGCATTGTAGACTGGGTCACATCAATGAGAGAAAGTTGACTAAGTTGCATAGAGAAGGATATTTAGACACGTTCGAATATCAATCTTATGACACTTGTCAATCTTGTCTCAAAGGAAAGATGACAAAGACTCCATTTACTGGACAAGGAGTAAGAGCAAGCGAGCTCTTAGGACTCATACACAGTGATGTATGCGGTCCAATGTCTACACATGCGAGAGGTGGTTATTCCTATTTCATTACTTTCACGGATGACTACTCAAGATACGGATTCATTTATCTTATGAAACATAAATCCGAGGCTTTTGAGAAATTCCAAGAGTATAAGAATGAAGTAGAAAACCAAACCGGCAAAAGTATTAAGACACTAAGATCTGATCGAGGTGGAGAATACTTAAGTGCCGAGTTCCTAGGTTACCTAAAAGAGAAAGGAATTCTCTCTCAACTTACTCCTCCATACACTCCACAGCATAACGGTGTATCGGAGAGACGGAATCGAACCCTATTAGATATGGTATGATCCATGATGAGTAATGCTGAGTTACCGCGATCTTTCTGGGGTTATGCGCTAGAATCAGCGGCATATCTTTTGAACATAGTTCCTACCAAGACTGTGCCTACCACACCATATCAGATGTGGAGTGGGAAGAAACCCTATCTTCAGTATCTAAAGATTTGGGGATGTCCAGCTTTTGTTAAAAAGCAGCATGTGGACAAGCTCGAGGCACGATCAGTAAAGTGTCAGTTTGTGGGATATCCAAAGAACTCCAAGGGATATCTATTCTATTACGCAGAGGAACAAAAGGTGTTTGTTTCTCGTAATGCCCATTTTCTAGAATATCAGTTTTTAGAAAAGGAAATAAGTGGGAGCGAAATAGAACTGGAAGAAATTCCAGAACCACAAACTGCTACTGAAAGTTTGGTAGAACCAGAGGTTCAAGAAGAACAGAACATTCCCGCACCCCTCCGCAGGAGTAGTAGGCCGTCTCATCCGCCTGAGAGATACTACGGTTTTCTCATAGATGGGGATAGAGAGGATTGCATCATAAATGATGATGAACCTACTGACTTCCGGCAGGCCATCCAGAGCGGCGACTCGGTACGATGGCTAGATGCAATGCGGACCGAGATGGAGTCCATGTACACCAACAAAGTATGGACTTTGGACTTTGCTCCAGATGGGGTAAAACCCATAGGATGCAAATGGATCTTCAAGAAAAAGATTGGTGTAGATGGACAGGTGGAAACCTATAAGGCTAGACTTGTTGCAAAGGGTTTTCGTCAAAGACCTGGTTTGGACTATGACGAAACTTTTTCTCCAGTGGCTATGCTCAAATCCATTCGGGTCCTTCTTGCTATTGCTGCCTTCCATGATTATGAAATCTGGCAGATGGACGTAAAGACGGCTTTTCTGAATGGAAATTTAGAAGAGAGCGTCTATATGGATCAGCCAGAGGGTTTCAATCAGAGTGGGAGCAGCGGGAAAGTATGCAAGCTGCTTAAGTCTATTTATGGACTAAAGCAGGCATCGCGGAGTTGGAACATCTGTTTTGATGAAACAGTCAAAGAGTATGACTTTATCAAAAATCCAGATGAACCGTGCATATATAGTTGTGGCCAGAAGTGTCGTATTCCTCGTCTTGTACGTGGATGACATTCTATTGATAGGAAATGACGTTCCTATGCTACAATCTGTCAAAGGATTCTTGTCACACAGGTTCTCCATGAAAGACCTGGGTGATGCCTCTTACATTCTGGGGATCCGGATCTATCGTGATAGATCCAAAAGGATGTTGGGACTTTCGCAGTCCAGGTATATCGACACTGTACTGAAAAGATTCAGTATGGAAGATTCTAAGCGCGGTAATCTACCGGCTTGTCACGGAATCACCCTCTCCAAAGAGATGTCTCCCAAGACTGATTTGGAAAGGGAACGCATGTCTATTATACCCTACGCTTCTGCGGTAGGCTCTATAATGTATGCGATGTTGTGTACCAGACCAGATGTTGCTTACGCACTGAGCGTGGTAAGCCGGTATCAGTCAGACCCAGGGGAGAAACACTGGATAGCAGTAAAGAACATTCTCAAGTACCTGAGGAGGACTAAGGAGATGTTCTTGGTTTACGGCGGAAAAGACCTCAGGTTGGAGGCCTTTGCTGATTCCGGCTTCCAGAGTGATAAAGACGATTCCAAGTCCATGTCGGGTTATGTCTTTACCCTCAATGGAGGGGCGGTGTGCTGGAAGAGCTCCAAGCAGGACACCGTTGCTGACTCGACGATGGAAGCGGAGTATATTGCTGCTTGCGATGCCGCAAAAGAAGCAGTCTGGATGAAGAAGTTCCTAACAGAACTTCAGGTGGTTCCTACCATAGTTGATCCAATACCTCTGTATTGCGACAACAACGGAGCTATAGCTTTAGCGAAGGAACCAAGGTCCCATCAGAAGTCCAGACACATCTTGAGGCGGTATCACCTGATCAGGGAGATCATTGATCGTCAGGAGATCGAGGTTCGGAGAGTTGCTTCTGAAAAGAACATTGCTGATCCATTCACGAAGGCCCTTCCTCAGATTCAGTTCGAGAGGCTACTCGAGATCATTGGTCTACGATATGCCAGTACATGGCCCTAGTGCAAGTGGGAGATTGTTAGTGTTTATGCCCTAGAAGGCCATTACTGTATCATACTAGTTTGTATATTACTTAATGGAAGCTTGGGATATTCACATGTATATAACAGTCTTGCTAAACATGGTAGTATGCTACTTGGTTTTTCTATCTTAATATGTGAGTGTACGTATTGATAGAGCTCTTAGGATCTTGCTTGTCTACCAGCGTTGTGATGGCAGTCACACTAGTGGGGGCTGGGTAGTCTACAAGCACATCCTTATTCAGGTCCCTGGTCGTTGGATTATCGAGACAGAGCATCGATATCCGGAGTAGACTAGTGTGTACGCTTCTCATCCCAGTTGGGGAGATGGTCTGTCCCACAGCCGTCAGTACGTCGTACTGGAGATAGTATGCAGGTGCTCGTTAGGTTACGGGTACACCGGACAGGACTCACAGGGAACTGTTGGTTGGTATGATACCAGTCGTCAGTGAGCAGTTCCCAGGTGACATGAGTACAGCGTAGTCCGCAGACTTGACACTGCTACTTCGCCTCGAGTGTGTCCCACTGTTCTTAGATTGCTACCCTACCACGGCTCAAAGGAGTCGTGCAAACAGGTAGCAGTTGGGTGCAGTCCCGAGCACTTGGAGGCAGTGGCGGTTAGACAGGATTCGTCCCTCCCGGTATTGGGAGTAGATATCGTGCTGTGTTAGAGAGCCATTATGCAAAGTCCCTGGCCAGGGCAAGCGAGATTTGCTGGTAGGTTCCAGTAGTTTCTCAGGGTGTAATGGGCTTCACTCCGACACGATTTATACCGCTATTAGGGGACTGACGCTTGCCGCCCCCCTAGGCCCGATATGCGATAGTCTTGGACGAACGGACCGGACTGTATGGAGATTGTCACATCAGACTCAGTAGGAGTTCGGATGGGTTTTCTCATCGGCCTTCTTATCGACAACTACCTGGGGACCGTTACGTACAGCTAGTGCCGCTTGCGGTCTGTGGTTAAACCCACTGCCAGCGTAGTAGTCGAGTCTCTAGAGTCCCACACAGAGAGTTTCCTACTCCAGGCGAAACGATATAGAGGTCGCATGGTTTTGCGACAAAGAGTTCGGACGCATACGTGCGTTTACGCGCGTACGACTTTCGGACAGTTTTTACCAGTCGGCTTTGGTTTAAGCCAGTTACTGGTATCCGGTTATTGGATTTTTACAGTCTAAAGTTTTTCCGTATTTTTGCGGATCGGAGGGGCGTTCTCGTAATTATTCAAGAAGCTTCTAGAAGACGGTGACTAAGGAGGGTTATGTGTCATATTCATTGAATGAGGTTATGAGTCATGGTGGTGATTCATTCATTTCATTAATGCACATTTATTGCTTAATGACTCATGCTAATGAATCACCACTAGATATTTTATGAAGCATGATTTATCATCACTCTTTATTCTTTTTCTTATTATTAGAAAATGCTTCATATATGATATGATACTCATAAACTTATCTCATAATATTATTCACATTCTCTCTCCTCAAGCTCTCTCTCTTCAAAAGACTAATCCTCACCCTCATGTGTTGAGATCTAGGATTAGTAAGACTAATCAATCCATAACCATCTCTATATTACACCTAGCTTCTTTGATTAGCAATCAAAGAAGGTTAGTTGCCTCAAGCTTAGAGGTTTAGCTTGGAGTTTTGCTCTCGGGTGGATCGTCTACTACCTAGAGAAGGCCGAGGAGAACAAGGAGATCGTAAAGACGAAGGACTAGTATCGATAGGTATAATCCCTTAACACTATAGTTTAGTATAGCTATGTGTTCGGTTATTAGTTGTTTAGCTTCGATTTAAGCGGTTAGTCGATGTTCGTTCTTTAAACTTGATCGTTTTTGAAAATTCCGCCTCCCCACAAGTACTGGGGTGTACTACATCGACTTACATCCCCACGCTGCGATCATCGGATCCCGGGCTCTAGCATCGGCTTCATCGGAGAAATGGGCGGGCTAGGTCGTCGACTTCGATGCCGAAGATGATCTACGTCGAGGCAATACAAGATCAAGCTCCAACTTCACCAAGTCATGAAACTTGTGAAGAAAACACCCTATACTACTTGGCAAGTGGTAGAGGATGAAGAAATAGGAAGTGGGTTCACTTTGGATTTGGATTTCTCACTTGGATTCATCACTTAGCATTTTCAAGAAAAGGTTTTCTTTTCTTCACTTGAAGAAGAAGATGAAGAAGAAGAAAAATCAATAATCATTTTTCAAAAAGAAAATGAAGTGATATCTATCATCTTGCAACCATGGGTTAGCTAAACACATGTAGAGAATAAACTAGGGTTAAGTAAATTGTTAGGGTTAAGGAAAGAAACAAAATGGTCAAAGTCTTTCAAAGCTTCAAGAAGCATCAAAGAAAATCCAAAGTTTGCCACCATTTTATTTCTTTCTCAAATGAATAAATAAATAAATGAATAAGTAAATGAAGCAAATGAAACCCTAGCCATTGACCAACCATGGTTTAAACCAAACATACACCCAAGTTTGCATGTATCATCAAACATGATACAAACTTGTGCACAAAAATATATCACATATACAATGTGCACAAAAAAGTGAGAAAAACATCTTAAGTGAACCAATATTAGTTAATGTAAAGTAATATATCAAATATATAATTATACATTAAATCATTAAATCAATAATTGATTTAACGATCCGGTCATATCGCATATAACCGACTAATATCAATAGTAACAACCTATCGAATCAACACTTGATTCGATAACCCGGCTATATCGCATATAACCGATCAATGTCACAAATCGCGAGAATCGAATACAGTATCACATACTGGTATTATTCTCGGTCCCACACATATCTCATATGCACTCCTATTTCATTTCGCTTGAGCGAGGAAACCTCTGTATAGGACTCTAAAGACTCGTCAATACGCCGGCAGCAGGTAATGATCATATCAAACACCCACAAGCCGCAAGCGGTCTGCTAAACGTAACAGCCACCCGGGTATTGAGCGATCAGAAGATCGATGAGCAAGCCCGCTCATACTCCTGTGAATCCAACCAGTAACACTTACCGTACAGTCCGGTCTGATCGTCTGATATGTCGCATATCTTGCCTAAGGGTGGTAAACGTCAGACCCCAATAGCTCGATAAGTCGTGTCGATATGAGGTCTATAACAGTTCGATAAACTACTGGTAACACTTACCAGTAAATCTCAGCAACCCTGGCCAGGGATTTCCGGTTATAGCCAATCGAACACAGCGCAACATCAACTCCCTATACCGGGAGAGACGAATCCCCTCCTATCGCTCATTGCCTCCATGTGATTCAGGACTGTACCTAAAAACCACCGTTTTGCACGCCCTCTTGGACATGGTAAGGTGGGAATCAAAGCACAGTGGAAATCACACAAGTCTCTATGACGATCTCGGGTCATCAGACTACTCTGTACCAGTGTCACCAGAGAACTGCCATCTGACGTAAGGTATAATACCATCTGGGAGTTCTCGGCGAGTCCGTCCAATGTACCCAGTCTCCACTGAGCACCCGTATATCATCTCTGATGTCAAACACCAATGGATATGGGATCATCCATCGCCCATCTGTATGGGTCGAGAAGGTACACGCTAGTCTACTCTGGTATATCGATGCCCCGTCTCGATACACCCACGACTAGGGACTTTGAAGGATGTACTTATGGACTACCATGTCCCCACTAGTATGATCCGCATCATAGTCCAGGTAGTCAAGTACACATCCTAAGGGCTTTACCAACATGCAACAGAGAGACAATCAGTGTACACGTTAAGGTAAAGAGCAACCAGATAGCATACTATCATGTCGAGCAAGAAAGTCCTTCCTATATATGTCCAAGCATCCACTACAATATACATCCTATGTATAGTAATGGCCTCTAGGGCATACATATAACTAACAATCTCCCACTTGCACTAGGGCCATCTGATAGCAGTGGTTGTAGTATCTCATACTCAACCATTCCATAAAAGTCTCTCTTTGGGAAAAGGCCTTTGTGAGTGGATCCGCCGTGTTGTCCTCTGAGTCAACTCTCCTAACCTCGATCCCCTGGAGATCAACCATCTCCACGATCAAGTGACACTGCCTTAGAATATATCTGGATCACTGATGGGACGGGCGTTCCTTGGCATAAGCCACAACTCCATTGTCTCACAATGGTAGGAACGAAGTTCATCTTATGAACCAATATACACCCAAACAGCCTCTTCGGTAGCATCTTAAGTAGCGATGTATCCAACCTTTATCGTCTAGTATGCCACGGTATTTAGCTTGGAACTCTTCCAACATACCGTCCCTCCACTGAGGGTAAAGACAATGCCTATGACTGACATTCAGTCGTCCTTATCACCCTGGAACCTTTCCAGTGATTTTCCCCAGGATCAATTGATACCATCTCACTACATCTAGTAAGAATCCTAACATCCATTTAGGTCTATCTCATAGATCAAAACTCAGGATTTATGAGGTATCACTTTGATCCTATATGGAGAATCATTGTGATAAGCGGAGATTGACCGAGCGTAGCATAGGAAACTCCTTTCTTATCAAGAGTATGTCATCCACGTACTCTACGAGGAGCACCACCATACTCCCTACTACCTTTTTGTATATACAAGGTTCATCTACCATTTTGATGAAGTCAAACTATTTGACTACTATATCAAAACAGATGTTCCAACTCCGCGATGCCTGCTTTATCCTATAAAGCATCTTGCACACGTTTCCGCTGCTCCCACTGTTTACAAAGCCCTCTGACTGTGTACTTATAGACTCTCTCTTCTAAAATATCATTTAGAAGAGCAGCCATGACACCCAACCGCCAGATATCGTAGTCATGGTATGTAGCCATGGCAAGTAGGATCCAGATGGACTTAAGCATATCCACTGGAAAAGGTTTCATCATTATCCACGCCTGGTCGATGAAAAAAACCCTTTAACAAGACTAGCTTTTAAAGTCTCAACTTTTCCAACTACACCAAGTAATCTTCTCAAGATATACTTGCTCCTGATGGGGATTTAACCCTTCAGATATAGCAACCAAAGTCCATACTTGTTGGTGTACATGGATTCCATCTCAGATCGCTAAGCATCCAGCCATTCTTATAAAGTCCCTACTCTTGATGGCCTGCTCGAAACTAGTTGGGTCATCATCTCATGATGCAATCCTCGCTCCCACTGTCATCGAGAAACCGAAGTATCTCTCAAGAGGATGAGGAACCCTGCTAGATCGGCGAAGAGGCTGAGGTTCGTTGGTTACTACTGAATCCTTTGGTTCTATCAAATCATCTGCTGTAGTTTGTATAGCTGGAACCTTTCCGGTTCTACATAACTGTCCTTGCCTCGAGCTTGTCCGGATTTTGCTTTTAGACATAGGCCGGACAACCCCAAATCTTAACTAGCTTAAGACAGGGGCTCTTCCCATACCATATCTCATATGGAGTGGTAGGCTGTGATCTGATTCGAACCTAATTCAATAGGTATGCAGCTTCTCAAGTGCATAACCCCAAAAAGGAAACAGGTAACTCAGTAGTACTCATCATAGAGCACACCTTATCATATATGGTGTGATTGCTCCGCCCCGATATACCATCGTGCTATGGTGTACTCGGAGGAGTAATGCCGAGAGAGAATCTCATTCTCCTTTAGAATAGTCCAGGATTTCCGTGCTTAAGTATTCTCCTCCTTGATCACATCAAAGGACATAATACTTATACCCGTACTTTGGTTCTCTACTTCTAACTTATATTCTGTGAATATCTCAAAAGGTTCGGACTTGTGTTTCAACAGGAACATATGTCTGAATCTAAAGAGATCATCAGAGAATGTAATAAAGTACAAAGAACCGGTCTTGGCATGTGTAGACAGGGGACCTACATACATCATCATGTATCAGTCCCAAGAGTTTACTAACTCTTTCTCTGTTTCTAATAAACAGAGCTATGGTCATCTTATCTTTGTGACATGACTGGTAAGTTTCACAAGATGTAAATTCAAACTGATTTAAATATGCATCTAAATGTAACTTTAGCCAGTCGGGTCGTATTGATATGACCTAGTCTACAATACCTTAAGAAGGATTCGTTCATATCTGAACTCTTCCTCTTGTGTGTGTTCCGTATACTAAGAACTGTAGTTTGATTTAGAACATCAATACTTTTAGATAACGTGCCTGAACCGATCAACTTTTGATATAGGAAATGTTCAAAACATTATCCAACAATACAAAATTATATCCTTTCTTTACTAATAAAGAGACTGATATGATTTTGTATATCAGGTTCGGTATCTAATAACATTTGTTCAGAATCAATGTATTGGTAATACAGGGTGACAGGTACCAACAGACCTGGCTGCAACACTTACCCCGTTTTCTGTCTCATGAAACTTATCACCCGTTCTCAGTTCTTTACCTATCTGTAGCCCATGTAACAAATTACATATGCGGGATCCTGATCCGGTATCTCATATCCAGGACGTAAAGAATACTGAGAAACAGTTCTGTATAATGAACACACCCGAAGATGATGCATCAGTATGCACTTTCTTCGTTTGGGCGGCACGGGAATTCTGGTAATCCCCAATTTCCTGCTCTGTCTTATAACAATTATAAGTTGGAGCGGGACCAACGTTCCCCAGCACAGTATAACAAGCGGGTTCGTTCAATAATCCGTATTATTATCTTGATTAAGGCGTGATATGGTCGCTACCTGGAGAGAGAGAAAAAAATACTCTGCGTGCGCTCTAGCAAGATTAGATTGGTTATATATTTTATCTAATCAGGATGGCTCCCACTGTTTTTATCAAATCTAACTTCAAACCCTAAAAGGAAAGACTAGCCGGGATTAATTACACACTACAAGTTCGCCAATCTTTCAGCCAGGCCAATGTCGGTACTTTGAGGGAGGTCCCCCGTGCTTTCGCACGAACCTAATTAATGTAAACCTCGTTTTCCCAGAGGCGTAACCTCGTTAACACCTTTCTAGACACCTACTTGATCGGCTAATTGTAATGTGTAAAACACTCCCAGGAGTAACTCTTACTCACAGCGGGTATCGGGATCCAACTATCTCATAGAAGGTATGCAATCTCATTGCAAATTTCAACACTTGAAATTCCCGATAATTTTGCCCCTAACGTGCTATGACCTTGACGAAAGCCAACAAACCATAGCCCGCTAGTCAAGTTCAACCCGTACATTTCTTGATTAAATTAAACCCACCCGCACGACCCTTGACGAAAGCCAACAAAGCTGCAAGACTACCCTAATCCAATCGCATCGTATGCAGCAGATAAGCAGCATATAGCTACCGCACACTACACCATGACGAAAGCCAACAAATGTAGCACGAATACTATATACAACTTATCTGAAATGACGGAGGGCTACGACAGGTTTTTCTGAAAACCTATTGCGTAATGAACTTGATATCGTTGTACAATCAAATGATTTTAAAATGGAGTGCTTTTGAGGCTTTTCTAGTTTTGCTAAAGGAGTCACTCCCGGTGAAGGGATCGTCGGTCCTTTCCTCGTCGAATGAGGTGCGGGATATATCATATATATCACTGTGCAAAGCAGAAACTATAGAAGCTATCAGAAGACAAACCAAGGGTTGTAGCATCTGCCAGTTATTGCTAAAGGAGTCACTCCCGGTGAAGGGATCTCGGTCCTTTCCTCGTCGAATGAGGTGCGGGATATATCATATACATCACTGTGCAAAGCAAGAACTGTAGCTACCTGTTTTATTTTTGAAATTCGATTCCACAACATCTTAGGTTTCTTTTCTTTCATTAATCACATTAATGAACTCCCATCATTTAAGTGCCTAAACATCACAGATAAATACGACGTACACTTATGTCATCCGCATTCGCCTCGATGTCCCCTCGTGTACCGTTAGGTTAGGTAACTAACGGCAGAGCGGGGCAGGGCTAGCGCGGGTGTAAAACATAAGTAACGTCTATATAATTTATCATATATACTATATACAGTATCCATCACAGAACATCACATGATCACATCACAGATATCGCAGCAGAAGAATCATATGAAACATTGGATATAGTAGGACGTCCATGTTTTCAATACGAGCCAGTATAAAACACGGGTTCCACGGTCGCGATGAATAGCCAAACCCACACCCCTAGACCCCTACGAGAGCAGCAAGCAACCCTACCAATTCTAGAGTTAGGAGACCCGGACTCGACTCCTCGAGTTGGTCTCCCACTGGACTCCAGAACCCGGTTACTTGTGCCCTCCTCCTTGGGTCTATCCTAGTGCGGAAAAGTAAATAATATACAAAGGGTGACATCTTCCGCAACCTGGAAGTGCCCCAATAAAAGAATATTACATACAAGTTTTTACATGAATGAAAATGAAAAACACTCATCTCACATAAAAACCCCCGACTATTCAAACACGACGATCCAATATAACATATCCAGCAACACATAACATCACATGTCATCAACGTAAGTAAATATGCGCATCCCAATTGTCGTTGACATATAGCAATGAAACCGGCGATATCACATATTACACTTACGGTCATAGAAAAGAAAGTGTAAAACTACAACAGTTGGAATCCGCAACCTGCATAGACATCGCATGCCTAATCAAATGAATTCCTTAGACATCGCATGCCTAACAATTATAAACCCCGCATTTTAGTCTCATTATCGAAAACACTTTTCAATAACAAGTCGGGCAATTCAACAAGATTCCCGACATCCTGATCGAATGCTCGTCGCAAACTTTAGTAGGCGGCCGCACCCCCGACGCCGTCGACGAAGTGCACCAAGGCGGAACACCGCTGCCGCGAGCACCCGAACGGATGCTTTCGGCGACGGGGTTCTCCTACAGTCACTTGGTCGGGGCTATGGGATGTGGCTGTCCATTAAGTTTATCCGGCAAGTATCCGCGTACGCTACGTGATTGCGACGGACTTTTGATCACATCAAAATTCCGTGGCAACCGATCAAGTGAGACTAAACTGCTATGTTTATAACATTCATATTAGTTATCTCATAACTACTTATGAATTCCAATTATTGTATCACATTCGGAATAAGACAGAAAATGTTAAACTTTCCGATCGAACAATCGAACACCCAAGTTTTCCCGAAACAGCTCAACACATGAAATAAGTTCAAAGACATTCACTTCATGACTCAGTACCAACGGTCCAGCCGTAGAAGGGTCAAGCCAACGCCTCACATGTAGCACGCCGTACTGCCCCAAACCCTAAGGTTCAAAGGGCAGTTCAAGATGGTCACATAATCGAGTTAAGGTTTGTTGTCTTCTAAAGGGTCCAACGTGTTACTTGCACTACTTAGAACGTCTTTAAACCACGGAAAAATCCAACACTTGGAAATTTCGCGACAGGGGAAAAATTGGGTATTTATATCCGGTCGAATTTTTTAACATATTCTAAAATTATCCCGAAAAGATTACGAATTTAAAAATTCCGATCGAAACAACGACTACAAAATAAACCCCAAAATGCTCAACACTTGAGTCAGTATTAAAAATACCCAAAAAACTGCAGGAATAACTATTGATATTATTGTACAGAAACCCGTCCCTAATTCTCTATTCTTGCCGCGGAACCGCCGCAAATGGGGGGTCGTTGCCGCGGTTCCGCGGCCATGTAGAGGATTTAGGGGCACGTTTTTTACGGTAATTCATATAAAACCCTGCTGAATTTTTTAAGCATTTTTAATATGGAAAAATCCCAGATTTTGAAAAATGTACAGAGAGCGATTTATTTTGTCGATACCGGGTTCGATCGGGGTTTTAACTTTGTAAACACATCGCCTAATGTTCTAGCTAGGCTCTGATACCACTGTAGGGTTCCTAGGAACACACTAGAGGTCTCACAAGGCATCAACTATACCAATTTCAAATTTTTCCGGTGCCGAGAAACCCTAATACGGATCGTTAACTAGAGTTTAGGCGAAACTATAAGCTACTAAACTACTTTAGTGCTAAGTGAACGGAAATACAACCTTTGTAGATCCGGTCCTCCACCACCATAGCTCCGTGATGAAGTCCCCTCGCTGCGATCATCGGATCCCGGGCTCTAGTGTCGGCTTCATCGGAGAAATGGGCGGGCTAGTTCGTCGACTTCGATGCCGAAGATGATCTACGTCGAGGCAACACAAGATCAAGCTCCAAGTTCACCAAGTCATGAAACTTGTGAAGAAAACACCCTATACTACTTGGCAAGTGGTAGAGGATGAAGAAATAGGAAGCGGGTTCACTTTGGATTTGGATTTCTCACTTGGATTCATCATTTAGCATTTTCAAGAAAATGTTTTCTTTTCTTCACTTGAAGAAGAAGATGAAGAAGAAGAAAAATCAATAATCATTTTTCAAAAAGAAAATGAAGTGATATCTATCATCTTGCAACCATGGGTTAGCTAAACACATGTAGAGAATAAACTAGGGTTAAGTAAATGGTTAGGGTTAAGGAAAGAAACAAAATGGTCAAAGTCTTTCAAAGTTTCAAGAAGCTTCAAAGAAAATCCAAAGTTTGCCACCATTTTATTTCTTTCTCAAATGAATAAATAAATAAATGAATAAGTAAATGAATCAAATGAAACCCTAACCATTGACCAACCATGGTTTAAACCAAACATACACCCAAGTTTGCATGTATCATCAAACATGATACAAACTTGTGCACAAAAATATATCACATATACAATGTGCACAAACAAGTGAGAAAAACATCTTAAGTGAATCAATATTAGTTAATGTAAAGTAATATATCAAATATATAATTATACATTAAATCATTAAATCAATACTTGATTTAACGATCCGGTCATATCGCATATAACCGACTAATATCAATAGTAACAACTTATCGAATCAACACTTGATCCGATAACCCAGCTATATCGCATATAACCGATCAATGTCACAAATCCCGAGAATCGAATACAGTATCACATACTGGTATTATTCTCGGTCCCGCACATATCTCATATGCGCTCCTATTTCATTTCGCTTGAGCCAGGAAACCTCTGTGTAGGACTCTAAAGACTCGTCAATACGCCAGCAGCAGGTGATGATCATATTAAACACCCACAAGCCGCAAGCGGTCTGCTAAACGTAACGGCCACCCGGGTATTGAGCGATCAGAAGATCGACGAGCAAGCCCGCTCATACTCCTGTGAATCCAACCAGTAACACTTACCGTACAGTCCGGTCTGATCGTCTGATATGTCACATATCTTGCCTAAGGGTGGTAAACGTCAGACCCCAATAGCTCGATAAGTCGTGTCGATATGAGGTCTATAACAGTTCGAGAAACTACTGGTAACACTTACCAGTAAATCTCAGCAACCCTGGCCAGGGATTTTCGGTTATAGCCAATCGAACACAGCGCAGCATCAACTCCCTATACCGGGAGAGACGAATCCCCTCCTATCGCTCATTGCCTCCATGTGATTCGGGACTGTACCCAAAAACCACCGTTTTGCACGCCCTCTTGGACGTGGTAAGGTGGAAATCAAAGCACGGTGGGAATCACACAAGACTCTATGACGATCTCGGGTCATCAGACTACTTTGTACCAGTGTCACCAGAGAACTGCCATCTGACGTAAGGTATAATACCATCTGGGAGTTCTCGGCGAGTCCGTCCAGTGTACCCAGTCTCCATTGAGCACCCGTATGTCATCTCTGATGTCATACACCAATGGATATGGGATCATCCATCGCCCATCTGTATGGGTCGAGAAGGTACACGCTAGTCTACTCTGGTATATCGATGCCCCGTCTCGATACACCCACGACTAGGGACTTTGAAGGATGTACTTATGGACTACCATGTCCCCACTAGTATGATCCGCATCATAGTCCAGGTAGTCAAGTACACATCCTAAGGGCTTTACCAACATGTAACAGAGAGACAATCAGTGTACACGTTAAGGTAAAGAGCAACCAGATAGCATACTATCATGTCGAGCAAGAAAGTCCTTCCTATATATGTCCAAGCATCCACTACAATATACATCCTATGTATAGTAATGGCCCCTAGGGCATACATATAACTAACATTATATTCTCGCGATATGTGATATCGGCCGGGTACATGTGATATAGCCGGGTCATCGGATCAAGTGTTGATTCGATGAACTGATACAGATTATATTAGTCGGTTATTTATGAATTAGTCGGATTATCGGATCAAGTGTTGATTCGATAATTTAATGTATAATTATATATTTGATATATTAAATTACATTAACTGATATAAGCTCACTAAAAGATTCTTTTTCTCACTCGGGTAATACATTGATATATATGCGATATATGTTAATAGTATTATTTTATTTTTGTTACAATAAATATTGTATATGTGATATATAATATTGTAACATGTTATGGTTATAAATGCAACATGTTTTGTGGAGTTTAATTGAGGTTAGGGTTTGGATTAGGGTTAAGTCTTCATGAAGCTTTCAAGAAGCTTCTTGAAGTTTTGACTTTGATTAGGATATTTTGCATAGATATTTCCTTAACCCAACCCAACCCTTTACCCTAGTTAAATCTCTACATGGGTTAAGTCTTCATACTTAACCCATGGTTGCAATTCTAACCATACTAGACTTTCATTATTCATCACAAAAGAAAAAGGTTCTTCTTCTTCCTTCTTCTTTCATTGAAAAGCTTACTAGCTTTTTCATTAGTGATGAAAATGAGTGAGTTAAAGAAAACAAATGAGAGCTACAATCCTACTTCATCATCCTAATCTATCCTAGCCATTTAGATTAGGGTGTTCACTTCATTAGTGAGTGAGAGCTTGTGTTAAAGAAACTTCAAGGTAGATCATCTTTGTTATCGAAGATCGGAAGCAAGTTTGCATCATTTTCTTCGTGGAGCCTCTCTAGAGTCCGGGTACATGATGATCGCAGCGAAGGGACCTCAACATGGAGACTATGAAGTGAAGGACCGGACTACAAAGGTTGTAATTCCAAACTCTTAGATGTTAAAGTGTTTAACATGCTCTGTTTCGCCTAATCTCTAATTTAAAGATCTTGGTTAGGGTTGTTCGGCACGTCTAAATTTTAAATCGGGCATGGTTGATGCCTTATAGACCCTTATGAGAGTGCCTAGTAACCCTGCAGTGGTATCAGAGCCAAGCTAGAGCTTTAGGCGAAGTCTAGGCGAAGTTTAAAGTCCGGTCGAACTCCGAATACCCGTAAAACCCTAGTTTCTGGAAAAAATTTCAAAATGTGATTTTTTGTGAATTAAAAATACTCAAAAAAATCAGCAGGGAAATACAAGAATTACTATGAAACACGTGCCACCATTACCATTAAAGCGCCGCGGAACCGTGGCCGTACCATGGCTTGCGCGGCGGTTTCGCGGCCAAACAGTAGACTCATGGCTTGCGTTTTGCACAGTAATATCCGTAGGTACTTGCTGATGCTTCTGGGAATTTTTAATTATACTCAAGTGTTGACTTTTCTGGGTTGTATTGGGAACTCGTTGATTCGATCGGAAAGTTCAACTTCGTTTAATTTTTTCCACGTAATTTTCAGAACGTGTTAAAAAGTTCGAACGGATATCAATAACTCACTTTTTCCCCTGTCGGAAAATTTTCAAAAGTTGGATTTTTTCTCGAGTTTGAAACTTTCGAAAAATCGTGCAAGTAATGCGGTGGACCCTCTAGAAGACAATAAACCTTAACTCGATTATTTGACCGTCTGAACCGCCTCTGAACCTTAGGGTTTGGGGCAGTACGACGTTGCCACATGTGAGGCGTTGGCTTGACCCTTTTACGGCTGGACCATTGGTACTGTGGCATGTGATGGATACTTTTTGAACTCCGCTCAAGTGTTGAGCCATTTGGGAAAACTTGGGTGTTTGTTTATTTGATCGGAAAGTTTAACATTGTCTATTTATCTGGAATGTGATACAATATTTGGAATCCACAAGAAATTATGAGATAACTAATTCGAATGTTATAAATCTAGCAATTCAGTCTCATTTGATCGATTGCCACTGGATTTTGATGTGATCAAAAGTCCGTCGCAATCACGTAGCGTACGCGGATACTCGCCGGGTAAACTTAATAGACAGCCATGCCCCATAGCCCCGACCAAGTGACTGTAGGAGAACCCCGTCGCCAAAAGCATCCGTTCGGGTGCTCGCGGCAGCGGTGTTCCTCCTTAGTGCACTTCGTCGACGGCATCCGGGGGTGCGGCCGTCTTTTAAAGTTTGCGACGAGCATTCGATCAGGATGTCGGGAATCTTGTTGAATTGCCCGACTTGATATTGAAAAGAGTTTTCGATAATGAGACTAAAATGTGGGGTTTATAATTGTTAGGCATGCGATGTCTAAGTAATTCATTTGGTTAGGCATGAGATGTCTAAGGAGGTTGCGGATTCCAACTGTTGTACTTTTACACTTTCTTTTCTGTGACCGTAAACGTAGTATGTGGTGTATCGCCGGCTTCGTTGCTATACATCAACGACAATCGGGATACGCATACTTGCTTACGTTGATGATATGAGATATTATGTGTTGCTGTGATATGTTATATTGGATCGTCGTGTTCTGAATAGCCGGGGGTTTTATGTGAGATGAGGTTTTTAATTTTCATTCATGTAAAATTCATTTGTATGTAATATTCTTTTATTGGGGCACTTCCGGGCAGAGGATGATGTCACCATTGTATATTATTTACTTTTCCGCGTTAGGTATACCCAAGGCGAGGAGCACAAGTACCCGGGTTCTAGGGTCCAGTGGGAGACCATCTTGAGGAGTCGAGACTGGGTCTCCTAACCATAGAATTGACAGTGTTGCTTGCCGCTCTCGTAGAGGTCTAGGGATGTGGGTTTGGCTATTCATCGCGACCGTGGAATCCGTGTTTTATACAGGCTCGTACTAAAACACAGACCTCCTAGTATATCCAATATTTCCATATATGTTTCTTCTGCTGCAATGTTCTGTGATGAGATCATATTACTTCCTGAGACGAAAGTTTATATTATATATTTGAGATATATGTTATATTGCAGATTTCGTTTCAAATGAGATGCTTGTGAAGCATAATAAAATGGGACTTCATTAATGAGATTAATGAAAATAAAAGAAACCTAAAGATGTTGTAGAAACTTGTTTAAAAACTGGTAGTTTTAGTTCTTGCTTTGCATAGCGGTGTTCCTTGTAGAACATCCAGCACCTTATTCGATAAGGAAAGAGCCGAGATCCTTTCACCGGGAGTGACCTCTTTAGCGAAACTAGTAGATGCTACAAACACGGTTTGTCTTTTGATTGTTTCTATAGTTTTTGCTTTGCATAGTGATATTTGTGAAATATCCTGCACCTTATTCGATGAGGAAAGAGCTGACGATCCCTTCACTGGGAGTGACCTCTTTAGCAAAACTGAAAAAGGCCTCAAAAACATTCCTTTTAAAAATCACTCGATTCTACAACAATATCAAGTTCATTACGCAAAGGTTTTTTTTAAAAACCTGTCGTAGCCCTCCATCATTTCAGATAAGTAATAGTTAGTATTCATGCTGCGTTGTTGACCTTGTCAAGGCGTAGTGTGCGGTAGCTGATTACTGCTTATCTGTATAAGCATATGATGGGATTGGATTAGGGTAGTCGTGCGACTTTGTTGACCTTGTCAAGGGTCGTGCGGGTGGGTTTAATTCATATCAGGAAATGACAGGTTGAACTTGACTTGCGGTCTATGGTTTGTTGACCTTGTCAAGGTCATAGATCGCTCGGGGTAAAATATTATTGAGAATTTCAAGTGTTGAAATTTGCAATAAGATTGCATACCTTCTATGAGATAGTTGGATCCCGATACCCGCTACGAGTAAGAGTTACTCCTGGGAGAGTTTTACACATTACAATTAGCCGATCAAGTAGGTGTCTAGAAAGGTGTCAACGGAGTTACGCCCCTGGAAAACGAGGTTTACTTTAATTAGGTCCGTGCGAAAGCACGGAGAACCTCCCTCAAAGTACCGGCACTGGCCTGACTGAAAGATTAGCGAACTTGTAGAGTGTAACTAATCCCGGCTAGTCTTTCCTTTTAGGGTTTGAAGGAAGATTTGACTAAAACAGTGGGAGACATCCTGATTAGGTATATTAAATAACCAATCTAATCTTGCAAGAGCATACGCTGAGTGTTTTCTTCTCTCTCTCTCCTGGTTATGACTATGTCACGCCTTAAATCAAGATAATAATACGGATGTATTGACCGAACCCGCTTGTTATATTGCGCTAGGGAACGTTGGTCCCGCTCCAACTTATAATTGTTATAAGACAGAGCAAGAAATAGGGAATTACCAGAATTCCCGTGCCACCCAAACGAAGAAAGTGCATGCTGATGCATCTTCTTCAGGTGTGTTCATTACCGAGAACTGTTTCTCGGTATTCTTTACGTCCTGGGTATGAGATACCGGATCAGGATCCCGCAAATGTAATTTGTCACATGGGCTACAGAAAGGTAGAGAACTGAGAACAGGTGATAAGTTTCAAGAGTTGGAAATGATGCAAGTATTGCAGCCAAGACTGTTGGCAGTTATCACCCTGTATTACCAGAATACATTGATTCTGAACGAATGTTATTAGATACCGAACCTGATATACAACATCATATCAGTCTCTTTATTAGTAATGAAGGATATAATTTTGTATTGTTGGATAATGTTTTGAACATTTCCTATATCAAGAGTTGATCGGTTCAGGCACGTTATCTAAAAGCATAGACGTTCTAAATCAAACCACAGTTCTTAACGTACAGAACACACACAAGAGGAAGAGTTCAGAAATGAACGAATCCTTCTTGAGGCATTATAGACTAGGTCAAATCAATGTGACCCGACTAGCTGAAGTTACATATAGATGCATATTTAAATTAGTTTGAATTTACATCTTGTGAAACTTGCCGGTCATGTCACAGAGATAAGATGACCATAGCTCCGTTTACTAGAAACAGAGAAAGAGTTAGTGAACTCTTGGGATTGATACATGCTGATGTATGAAGGTCCCTTGTCTACACATGCCAAGACCGGTTCTTTATGCTTCATTACATTCACTGATTATCTCTCAAGTTCCGGACATATGTTCCTGTTGAAACACAAGTCCGAAACTTTTGAGATAATCACAGAATATAAGTTAGAAGTAGAGAACCAAAAACCGAGTATAAGTATTATGTCCTTTGATGCGATCAAGGAGGAGAATACTTGAGCACGGGATTCCTGGACTATTCTAAAGGAGAATGAGATTCTCTCTCAGCATTACTCCTCTGTATACACTACAGCACGTCGGTGTATCAGGGCGGAGTAATCACACCCTATTTGATATGGTGCGCTCTATGATGAGTACTACTAAGTTTCCTATTTCCTTTTGGGAGTTATGCACTTGTGAAGCTGCATACCTATTGAATAGGATTCCAATCAAATCAGTTGCCTACCACTTCATATGTGATATGGAATGGGAAGAGATTTTGGGTTGTCCAGCCTATGTCTAAAAGCAAAATCCGGATAAGCTCGAGGCAAAGTCAGTTTTATAGAAGTTTGTTGGATATCCCAAGCATTCGCAAGGAATATCTTCTACCAAACCGAGAAACAAAATATGTTTTGTTTCTCAGCATGCCACCTTTGTGAAAAGGGAATTTCTTGTGAAGAAATTATTGGTCATGAGGTAGAACTGGAAAGAGTTCCAGCTATACAAACTGCAGCTGATGATTTGGTAGAACCCAAGGATTCAATAGTTTCCAACGAACTTCAGCCTCTCCGCCGATCTAGTAGTGTTCCTCACCCACCTGAGAGATACTTTGGTTTCTCTATGACAGTGGGAGAGAGGATTGCATCATGAGATGATGACCCAACTAGTTTCGAGCAGGGCATCAGGAGTGGGACTCTGTAAGAATGGCTGGATGCTTAGCGATCTGAGATGGAATCCTAATACACCAACAAAGTATGGACTTTGGTTGCTTTATCTGAAGGGTTAAATCCCCATTAGGAGCAAGTATATCTTGAGAAGATTACTTGTTGTACAAGGAAAAGTTGAGACTTTCAAAGCTATGCTTAAAGTCCATCCAGATCCTACTTGCCATGGCTATATACCATGACTACGATATCTGGCGGTTGGGTGTCATGACTGCTTTTCTAAATGATGATTTGAAAGAGAGCGTCTGTAAGTACACAACAAGAGGGCTTCAAAAACAGTGCGAGCAGCGGAAACGTGTGCAAGATGATTTATGTGATAAATCAAGCATCGCGGAGTTGGAACATCTGTTTTGATGTGGTAGTCAAAGAGTTTGATTTCATCAAAATGGTAGATGAACCTTGTATATACAAAAAGGTAGTATGGAGTATGGTGGTGATCCTCGTAGAGTACGTGGATGACATACTCTTGATAGGGAAGGAGTTTCCTATGCTACGCTCGGTCAATCTCCGCTTATCACAAGGATTCTCCATATAGGATCAAGATGATACCTCCTAAATCCTAGGTTTTATATCTATGAGATAGATCTAAATGGATGTTAGGATATCTCTTACGATCCAAAATTGGCACGTGACGGCCCTAATACTACGCAACGTCTACAGGCGTAACGCAGTAAAAGAAAGCCAAAACCCAGAAATCTAAACCATTAAAAGACAAGAAAAGATAAGAAACATTGTTTAATCTTTTGAAAATCTCAAGTATAAATTCTTTAAGTCCAATTTACTTTCTTGAAAATTTCGGCAGCACCTCCTTTGTAAAAACCAACCCCAAAAATGGGTACAACATAAATATAAAGTAAAGCATCCCCAACGGGAGCAAATCCACGCCAAAAGGCGGAAAATAACTACCAAAACAGATATACGATGCCGTAGCGAAGAAATAAAAGACGATATAAGTAAAACTACATAAAAGACATCCATGTCCCCAAAATATACAAGTATCGTTCTCACATCAAGTCTCTAAGTCATACAAGATAATGGTAGATGGAGAGCACAAGGATACAACGAATATACTGTTGGGTTAGCCTAGCACTTCATGAAGGGTTTGGAAGCATCACATGTACCAAAGGTAGAGTCTTTAGGGTGCTAAGTTAACAAACATCGGATCGTGCCTAGAAAATTAGGGTTTCTAAAATTTTCACATCAACATATGAAAGAATAGATGGGGTTTAGAGAGTACAACTTTTGTAGCTCCCTACGCTAGACTCCTCGGCTACTTGGGGTTTGAAAAAGCTCCGCTTGAACTCTTAGAGGTCACCGATGATCCACCCGGAGTCCGCTTTGTCCAAGCTTGCAACTTTATCCGATCAAGTGAACGAAATGAAGCTAGCACTCTAAACAAGTTGGCTAAACTTGTGTAGAATGATGTTGTGGTTCTTATTCTCACTTCAAAATCCAATCTTGATGAGTATATTGCTCACTACAAAAACCTAGAGAGCAAAATGAGAGAGGAAGAAGAAGATGATGGCAACTTGAGAAGAAGATAAGTTCAACCCTTAGAAAGAAAATAGAAAATATATCAATATATATTTTTATCTCTCATCTCAAACCATGGTTGAATCATTATTGTACTTGAGTTAAAAACTAAAAGGAAGAGTAAACCATGGTTAAATGGTGGGTGAGAAAGGTTAGGTCAAGAAGAGTGTAGAAACAATCCAAAACTAACCCTTTTCTTTTTCCTTTTGTTTTTAGCTTAAATACAATAATATTCCAAATAAAAAACCCATGGTGTGAGTCTTATATTGCCACCATTTTCTTTATATAAGCAACCATAATTGATGATGTATGTATGTATGTATGTATGCACATCCATATGTGCATGAATCTATAAAGAAACTATACATGCATGCATACATCCATCATACTCAAGAAAGGATTTCAAGTGAGAAGCTAATGGTTAAATGATAAATCAACACTTGATTTATCAATCCGGCCATATCACATATGACCCCTACCAAAAGCAAGCCGCCCGATCAATATACGGTATCCTATACGCGCATTTTAATCGGGTCCATGCGCATATCACATACACGCACCACAACGTTTCGCCTGGACTAGGAAACTCCTTTGTGGGACTCTGAGACTCGTCAATACGCCGGCAGTGGGTGATGATCATATCAAGCACCCCCAAGCCGCAAGCGGTCAGCTAAACGTAACGGCCACCCGGGTATTGAACGATCAGAAGAGAACAAGCGAACCTTCTACAACTCCCGTCGAGCCAACCGGCAACACTTCCCGTACAGTCCGGTCTCCTCGTCTGATATGTCGCATATCAAGTCTAGGGGTGGTAAACGTCAGACCCCAATAACCGATAAGTCGCGCCGATGTGAGGCTCATAACGGGTCGAGAAACTACTGGTAACACTTACTGGTAAATCTCTAATCAGCCCTGGCCAGGGACTTCCCTGTTACAGCCAATCGAGCACAGTGCAACATCAACCCCCAATACCGGGAGAGACGAAACCCCTCCTATCGCTTATTTCCTCCATGTGAATCGGGACTGTACCCAAAAACCACCGTTTTGCACGCCCTCATGGACGTGGTAAGGTGGAAATCAAAGCACAGTGGGAATCACACAAGACTCTATGACGATCTCGGGTCTACAGACTAACCTGCACAAGTGTCACCTGAGAACTGCCATCTGACGTGAGGTATAATACCATCTGGGAGTTCTCGGTGAGTCCGTCCAGTGTACCCAGTCTCCACTGAGCATCCGTATACCATCTCTGATGTCAAACACCAATGGATATGGGATCATCCATCGCCCATCTCATGGGTCGAGAAGCGTATACGCTAGTCTACCCTGGTATATCGATGCCCCGTCTCGATACACCCACGACTAGGGACCTTGAAGGATGTACTTATGGACTACCATGTCCCCACTAGTATGATCCGCATCATAGTCCAGGTAGTCAAGTACACATCCTAAGGGCTTAACAACATGTAACTATAAGACAGTATAAAGAGACAAGTATACATGTTAAGATAAAGAGCAACCAGATAGCATACTATCATATCGTGCAAGAAAGTCATCTCTATATATGTCCAAGCATCCAATATAATATACATCATCTGTACAATACTTGCCTCTAGGGCATACATACAACTAACAATCTCCCACTTGCACTAGGGCCAGCTGCTGTAGTATCGCATACCGAGCATCCCGAAGAATCTCTCAAACTGTATCTGGGGAATGGCCTTCGTGAGTGGATCCGCTGTATTGTTCTTCGTATCAACCCTCCTGACCTCGATCTCCCGGCGATCAACTATCTCCCAGATCAGGTGATACCGCCTCAGAATATGCCTGGATCACTGATGGGACCTGGGTTCCTTGGCCAAAGCCACCGCTCCATTGTTATCGCAATACAAAGGTATTAGATGCTCAATGGATGGAACCACTCCAAGTTCAGTAATGAACTTCTTGATCCAGACAGCCTCTTTGGCAGCATCGTTGGCAGCGATGTATTCAGCCTCCATCGTCGAGTCTGCCACGGTTTCCTGCTTGGAACTCTTCCAGCTAACCGCCCCTCCGTAAAGGGTAAAGACAAATCCCGACTGCGACTTAGAGTCGTCCTTATCACTCTGGAAGCTCGAATCGGTAAAGGACTCCACTTGGAGTTCTCCGTTACCATACACCAAGAGCATCTCTTTAGTCCTTCGCAAGTACTTTAGAATGCTCTTCACAGCTGTCCAGTGACTCTCTCCAGGATCAGCTTGATACCTACTCACTACACTTAGTGAGTATGCTACATCGGGTCTGGTACATAGCATTGCATACATGATAGAGCCTACAGCCGAAGCATAAGGTATCTATTGCATGCGAGCTCTCTCCAAGTCAGTCTTTGGAGACATCTCTTTGGAGAGAGTGACTCCAGTGATCGTGGGCAAGTTCCACGCTTGGATTCTTCCATACTAAACCTCTTTAGTATGGTGTCAATGTACCTGGATTGGGACAATCCCAATATCCGTTTGGATCTATCTCTATAGATCCTAATTCCCAATATGCAGGAGGCATCACCAAGATCTTTCATTGAGAATCTTTGTGATAAGAAGAGCTTGACCGATTGCAGCATAGGAATATCATTTCCTATCAAGAGTATGTCGTCCACATACAATACGAGGAAGACGACCTTACTCTCTGCCACCTTCTTGTAGATACAAGGTTCATCTGGGTTTTTGACGAAATCAAACTCTTTGATAACGACATCAAAGCAGATGTTCCAACTCCGCGATGCTTGCTTTAATCCATAAATGGATTTAAGCAGCTTGCACACCTTCCCGCTGCTCCCACTGTCTACGAAGCCCTCTGGCTGAGTCATGTATACGCACTCTTCTAAATCACCGTTTAGAAAGGCGGTCTTAACATCCATTGCCAGATTTCATAGTCATGATATGCAGCGATGGCAAGCATGATCCGGATGGATTTAAGCATAGCCACTGGAGAAAAAGTTTCGTCATAGTCCACACCTGGTCTTTGACGAAAACCTTTTGCAACAAGTTTAGCTTTGAAAGTCTCCACTTTCCCATCTACACCAAGTTTTTTCTTGAAGATCCACTTGCTCCCAATGGGTTTTACCCCTTCAGGAGCATTTTCCAAAGTCCACACTTTATTGGTGTACATGGATTCCATCTCGGACCGCATTGCATCCAGCCATCTCACCGAGTCCCCATTCGTGATGGCCTGCTCGAAACTAGTTGGGTCATCATCCTCCATGATAGAATCCTCGCTCCCACCGTCCATGAGAAAACCGTAGTATCTCTCAGGTTGGCGAGGAACCCTACTAGATCGGCGGAGAGGCTGAGGTTCGTTGGGAGTTAATGAATCCTCTGGTTGCACTAAATCTTCAGTTTGAGTTTGTGTTTCTGGAACCTCTTCCAGCTCTACCACTTTGCCACTAATTTCTTTTGCAAGAAATTCCTTTTCCAAAAAGGTGGCATATTGAGAAACAAACACTTTTTGTTCTTCAGCGTGGTAGAAAAAATATCCTTGGGAATTCTTAGGATATCCCACAAACTTGCAAAGAACTTACCGTGCCTCGAGTTTGTCTGGATTTTGACATAGGCCGGACAACCCCATATCTTAACTCGTTTAAAATATGGTCTCTTCCCACTCCATATCTCATATGGTGTGGTAGGTACAGATTTAGATGGAACTTGATTCAATAGGTATGCTGCTATTTCCAGTGCATATCCCCAGAAGGAAATAGGTAACTCAGCTGTGCTCATCATAGAGCGCACCATATCTAATAAGGTGCGGTTCCTCCGTTCTGATACACCGTTGTGCTGTGGTGTATATGGAGGAGTCAGCTGAGAGAGAATCCCATTCTCTTTTAGGAAGTCCAGGAATTCATTGCTCAAGTATTCACCTCCTCGATCAGATTGAAGGACCTTAATACTTTTTCCGGTTTGGTTCTCGACTTGTTTATATTCTCTAAATTTCTCAAAAGCTTCTGATTTGTGTTTCATCAGGAACACATATCCGAATCTAGAGAGATCGTCAGTGAATGTAATGAAGTACGAAGAACCATCCCTGGCATGTGTAGACATGGGACCGCATACATCACTATGTATCAGTCCCAAGAGTTCGGTAACTCTTTCTCCGTGTCCCGTAAACGGAGTTTTGGTCATTTTGCCTTTGAGACATGACTGGCAAGTGTCATAAGATGAAAATTCGAACGGTTTCAAGTATCCATCCTTACGCAACTTAGCTAGCCGTGTCGCATTTATATGACCGAGTCTACAATGCCACAAGAAGGATTCGTTCGGTTCTGAACTCTTCCTCTTGTGTGTGTTTGTTATGCTCAGAACTGTTGATTGATTTAGAACATAAATGCCATTGCATAACGTGCCTGATCCAACCAACTTTTGGTTACGGAAAATGTTCATAACATTATCCTGTAATACAAAATTATATCCCTCTTTACTCAACAAAGAAACCGATATAATGTTGCATATCAGGTTCGGCATGTAATAGCATTCGTTCAGAATCAATGTATTACCAGTCGGTAATGCAAGGTGATATTCCCCGACAGTCTTAGCTGCAACAATTGCACCATTTCCAACTCTTATGTCTCTATCCCCTTCTCCAAGTTCTCTACCTTTTCTAAGCCCATGTAACTGATTACATATATGGGATCTTGACCCGGTATCTAATACCCAGGACATAGGGCAAATGGAGAAACAGTTCTCTGTAACGAACACACCCGAAGAAAATGCATCAACATGTACTTTCTTCATTCGGGTGGCATGGGAATCCTGGTATTCCCCTATTTCCTGTTCAGTCCTATAACTCTTATAAGAAAGAACGGAACCAACGTTCCCCAGCACAGTATAACATGCGGGTTCGGTCAATACATCCATATTATTATCTTGATTAAGGCATGACATGGTCGCTACCTGGAGAGAGAGAGAAGAAAACACTTTAGCGTATGCTCTTGCAAGATCAGATTGGTTATTATCTTATCTAATCAGGATGGCTCCCACTGGTTTTTATCAAATCTTCCTTCAAACCCTAAAAGGTAAGACTAGCCGGGATTAATTACACCCTACAACTTCGCCGATCTTTCAGCCAGGCCAGTGTCGGTACTTTGAGGGAGGTTCCCCGTGCTTTCGCACGGACCTAATTAAAGTAAACCTCGTTTTCCCAGAGACGTAACCCCGTTGACACCTTTCTAGACACCTACTTGATCGGCTAATTGTAATGTGTAAAACTCTCCCAGGAGTAACTCTTACTCGCAGTGGGTATCGGGATCCAACTATCTCATAGAAGGTATGCAATCTCATTGCAAATTTCAACACTTGAAATTCCCGATAATATTTTGCCCTTAGCAGCTATATGACCTTAACATAGTCAACAAATCATAAGTGCTAGTCAAGTTCAACCAGTCATTTCTCGATTGAATTAAACCCACCCGCACGACCCTTAACATAGTCAACAAAGTCGCACGACTACCCTAATCCAATCGCATCATATGCATATACAGATAAGCATTAATCAGCTACCGTACACTACGCCTTAACATAGTCAACAAACGTAGCACGAATACTAACTAGTACTTATCTAAAATGACGGAGGGCTACGACAGGTTTTTCTGAAAACCTATTGCGTAAAGAACTTGATATCGTTGTAGAATCGAATGAATTTTGAAATGGAGTGATTTTAAGGCTTGCATTAGTTTTGCTAAAGAGGTCACTCCCGGTGAAGGGATCTCGGCTCTTTCCTCATCGAATAAGGTGCGGGATATATCATATATATCACTGTGCAAAGCAAAACTCCAAAAGCAGTCAAAAGTCAAACCGAGTGTTGTAGCATCTGCCAGTTTTGCTAAAGAGGTCACTCCCGGTGAAGGGATCTCGGCTCTTTCCTCATCGAATAAGGTGCAGGGTATATCATATATACCGCTATGCAAAGCAAAACTGTAGCTACCCTTTTATTTGAAAATTTGATTCTACAACATCTTTTAGGTTTCTTTTCTTTCATTAATCACATTAATGAAGTCCCATCATTTATCTCACCTAAACATCACAGATAAATACGACGTACACTTATGCCATCCGCATTCGCCTCGATGTCCCCTCGTGCACCGTTAGGTTAGGTAACTAACGACAGAGCAGGGCAGGGCTAGTGCGGGTGCAAAACATAAGTAATGTCTATATAATATATCATATATACTATATACTATATCTATCAAAATATATCAAATGATCACATCACAGATATCGCAGCAGAAACATAGATATAATGTGGGATTTACTAGGACGTCCGTATTTAGTATTTAGCCAGCAATAGAAAATACGGATTCCACAGTCGCGATGAATAGCCAAGCCCACACCTGGACCCCTACGAGAGCAGCAAGTGACCCTACCAATTCTGGAGTTTAGGAGACCCGGTCTCGACTCCTCGAGATGGCCTCCCACTGAACCCCAGAACCCGGTCACCTGTACTCCCCTCCTTGGGTCCATCCTAATGCGGAAAAGTAAATAATATACAACACAGGTGGCATCGACCTCAACCCGGAAGTGCCCCAAATAAAAGAATATTATATTACATTTGAATTTACATGAATGAAAATATAAAACTCTCATCTCACATAAAAACCCCCGGCTATTCAATCGCGACAATCCTGCACATCATATCTCAGCAACACATAATATCTCATATCATCAACGTAAGTAAGTATGCATTGTTAGTTATATGTATGCCCTAGAGGCCATTACTGTACATTGGATGTATATTGTAGTGGATGCTGGGACATATATAAGGAGGACTTTCTTGCTCGACATGATAGTATGCTATCTGGTTACTCTTTACCTTAACGTGTACATTGATTGTCTCTCTGATACATGTTGGTAAAGCCCTTAGGATGTGTACTTGACTACCTGGACTATGATGCGGATCATACTAGTGGGGACATGGTAGTCCATAAGTACATCCTTCAAAGTCCCTAGTCGTGGGTGTATCGAGACGGGGCATCGATATACCAGTGTAGACTAGCGTATACCTTCTCGACCTATACAGATGGGCGATGGATGATCCCATATCCATTGGTGTTTGACATCAGAGATGATATACGGGTGCTCAGTGGAGACTGGGTACACTGGACGGACTCGCCGAGAACTCCCAGATGGTATTATACCTTACGTCAGATGGCAGTTCTCTGGTGACACTGGTACAGAGTAGTCTGTTGACCCGAGATCGTCATAGAGTCTCGTGTGGTTCCTACTATGCTCTGATTTCCACCTTACCACGTCCAAGAGGGCGTGCAAAACGGTGGTTTTTGGGTACAGTCCCGAATCACATGGAGGCAATGAGCGATAGGAGGGGATTCGTCTCTCCCGGTATAGGGAGTTGATGTTGCGCTGTGTTCGATTGGCTATAACCGGAAATCCCTAGCCAGGGTTGCTGAGATTTACTGGTAAGTGTTACCAGTAGTTTCTCGAACTGTTATAGGCCTCATATCGACACGACTTATCGAGCTATTGGGGTCTGACATTTACCACCCCTAGGCGAGATATGCGACATATCAGACGATCAGACCGGACTGTACGGTAAGTGTTACTGGTTGGATTCACAGGAGTGTGAGCGGGCTTGCTCGTCGATCTTCTGATCGCTCAATACCCGGGTGGCCGTTACGTTTAGCAGACCGCTTGCGGCTTGTGGGTGTTTGATATGATCATCACCTGCTGCCGGCGTATTGACGAGTTTTTAGAGTCCTACACAGAGGTTTCCTGGCTCAAGCGAAACGAAATAGGAGCGCATATGAGATATGTGCGGGACCGAGAATAATGCATGTATGTGATACAGTATTTCATTCTCGCGATGAATGTATCGAATGGTTGTATGCGATATAACCTAGTTATCGAATCAAGGATTGATTCGATAAATCGATACATTGTATACTAGTCGGTTGTGTGCGACATGACCGGATCATTGAATCAAGTGTTGATTTAATGATTTAATGCATAATTATATATTTGATATATTACTTTGCATTAACTAGTATTGGTTCACTTTAAATGGATTTTCTCACTTGAAGTTCACAAGTTGTATATGTGATATACTTTTGTGCACTTGTTTGTATCATGTTTGATGATACATGCTCATTTGGGTTAGTGTAAAGAATTAAACCATGGTTATACAAGTGGTTAGGGTTTTGTTCATTTATCTATTTATTTATTTTATTTATTTCATTTAGAAAAGATAAAGAGAATGGTTGCTAATTTTGTAGTTTTGTGGAAACTTCATGAAGTGTTGAAAGCTTGACCATTCTTGTTCTTTTCCTAAACCTAACCATTAACCCTAACCATGGTTTATTCTCTACATCTAACTATGGTTCATATTATGATAAGTATTCTTTTTCTTTTGATTTTTATTTTAACTTATCATAATATATCTTCTTCTTCTTCTTCATCTTCAAGATGAAGAAGCTTGCCTCCATCAATGGCAACTCTTGAAAATGAGTGAGAAATCCAATTCTAAAGTGAACCCACTTCCTATTTCTTCATCCTATACCTCTTGCCAAGTAGTAGAGTGTGTTTTCTTTACAAGTTTCATGACTTGGTGAAGTGGGAGCTTGATCTTGTGATGCCTCTGTAAGTCCGTGTTGCCCATCCCGGTGCTTACGGGAGGCGGAAAACATAATAAAAAACGGATTTTTAATGACTTTGGCAACATGGACTATGCTTGTGAGGATCTTTGCTAAACATAAACTAGCTAACCCTAACTACAAAGTAGCTAAGTGATGAAAGGTTATACCTTTGGTCTTTAGTCCTTCTCTCCTTGCTCCTAGGTATGGTAGAAAGAGTTCACCTTGCTTGTCTTCTCCCGTCAAAGAAAGATCCACTTGAAAGCCACCACCTTTAGCTTCAACTCCAAGCTAGGAGTAACTAGAGTGCAAGAAATGCTAAGACTTGAACCCTAGAAGTGAGTAGAGAAGATCAAGAGAGGGTTTTTCTCAAGCTTTTTGTTTCTCAACTCATGAGAGGGAGAGAGCTTGAGGGAGAGGATGAGCAAGAGAGAGAAATAGAATGAGAGAATGAGAAAATAGTGAGCCATTCTCACTAATATGTGAGGATAATTTTAATTAGATAATTAGCTTGAAAATTGTCATGATAAATCATGAATTGACCATTATCATTTCATTTTTGCAAAGATCAAAGAGCATCTTCCAAATGAAATGATTATGGTCAAGTTGTCAACATGGTCAACAAGTCAATAAAGTCAAATTGTCAACAACAACCATGCACAATAATTAAGCTAATTATCAATTAACAATAATCCACACAAAAACAATAGGGTTAATAAAATGACAAATGCCATTAACCCAAAACAAGGTCCTCTCCCCCAATCTCAAGCAACTGTGCATACGCACCCGCATTCGTGATCCGAGGAACACGAATACCCTGAGAAAAACCAATCTCAAATCATATACTAGGATCCGGCTTAAACCAAAGCCCGCTAGTATAAACTGTCCGGACAGCAAACGTGCACAAGTGCGCGGATGCGAACGAACCCTGTCGCAAAACCATGCGACCTCTACTCGTTTTGCCTAAAGGCGAATAGCTCTCTGTGTGGGACTCTAAAGACTCGACACTACGCTGGCAGTGGGTTTAACCACAGACCGCAAGCGGCACTAGCTGTACGTAACGGTCCCCAGGTAGATGTCGATAAGAAGACTGACGAGGTGAACCCCATCTGCACTCCTACTGAGCCTGTATGTGACAGTCTCCGTACAGTCCGGTCTGTTCGTCTGATACATCGCATGGCGGGCCTAGGGGGGCGGTGAACGTCAGTCCCCTAATAGCGGTACAAGTCGTGTCGGAGTGTAGCCCAGAACACCCTGAGATAACACTGGAAACCTACCAGTATATCTCGCTTGCCCTGGCCAGGGACTACTCGTGTAATGGCTCTCCTAGACACAGCGCGATGTCAACCCCTAATACCGGGAGAGACGAATCCTGTCTAACCGTCACTGCCTCCAAGTGCTTCGGGACTGCACCCAAAAACTACCTGTTTGCACAGCTCCTTTGAGCCGTGGTAGGGTAGTAATCAAAGTGCAGTGGGAACACACTCGAGGCGAAGTGACAGTGTCAAGTCAGCGGACTAAGCTGTACTCATGTCACCTGGGAACTGATAACTGACGATAGGTATATTACCAACCAACAGTTCCCGACGAGTCCTGTCCAGTGTACTCGTAACCTAACGAGCACCCGCATACTATCCCAAGCACGACGTACTAACGGCTGTGGGACAGACCGTCTCCCACACTGGGATGAGAAGCGCATACGCTAGTCTACTCCGGAGTATCGATGCCCTGTCTCGATAGTCCAACGACCAGGGACCTGTATAAGGATGTGCTTATAGATTACCCAGCTCCCACGAGTGCGAGCGCCATCACAACACTGGTAATCAAGCAAAGATCCTAAGGGCTCTACTAATATGTATACCAGCAATATGCTAAAAGAAACACATGCACATATTAAAGCAGAGACAAACCAAGTAGCATACTACCATTTCGAGCAAGATTGTATATACAACTGTGAATATCCCAAGCTTCCATTAAGTAATATACAAGCTAGTATGATACAGTAATGGCCTCTAGGGCATATACACTAACAATCTCCCACTTGCACTAAGGCCATGTACTGGCGTATCGAAGACCTATCATCTCGATCAGCCGCTCGAACTGAGTCTGGGGCAAGGCCTTGGTGAATGGATCTGCTGTGTTATCCTCTGATGCAACTCTCCGGACCTCGATCTCCTGGCGATCCACGATCTCCCTGATCAGGTGATACCGTCTTAAGATGTGTCTGGATTTCTGATGGGACCTGGGTTCCTTCGCTAAAGCTATAGCCCCGTTGTTGTCGCAATACAGAGGTATTGGGTCAACAATGGACGGAACCACCTGAAGTTCTTTCAAGAACTTCCTCATCCAGACAGCTTCTTTTGCGGCATCAGATGCAGCGATGTATTCCGCTTCCATAGTCGAGTCAGCAACGGTTTCCTGTTTGGAGCTCTTCCAACACACCGCCCCTCCATTGAGGGTAAAGACAAAACCCGACATGGACTTGGAATCATCCTTGTCACTCTGGAAGCTGGAGTCAGCAAAGGCCTCAATCTGCAGGTCTTTTCCGCCATACACCAAGAACATCTCCTTAGTCCTTCTCAGGTACTTGAGAATGTTCTTTACTGCTATCCAATGTTTCTCCCCAGGGTTTGACTGATACCTGCTTACCACACTCAGTGCATAAGCCACATCCGGTCTGGTACACAACATCGCATACATTATAGAGCCTACCGCAGAAGCGTAGGGTATAATAGACATGCGATCCCTCTCCAAATCAGTCTTGGGAGACATCTCTTTGGAGAGGGTGATCCCGTGACAAGCCGGTAGATTACCGCGCTTGGAATCTTCCATACTGAATCTCTTCAGTATGGTGTCGATGTACCTGGACTGCGAGAGTCCTAATATCCTCTTGGATCTGTCACGGTAGATCCGGATACCCAGAATGTAGGAGGCATCACCCAGGTCTTTCATGGAGAACCTGTGTGACAAGAACCCCTTGACAGATTGTAGCATAGGAATGTCATTTCCTATTAAGAGAATGTCATCCACGTATAAAACGAGGAATACTACAGTTCTCGCTACAAATCTACAATAGATGCATGGTTCATCTGGATTTTTGATAAAGCCAAATTCTTTGACCGTCTCATCAAAACAGATGTTCCAACTCCGCGATGCCTGCTTGAGTCCATAAATGGACTTGAGCAACTTGCACACCTTTCCGCTGCTCCCACCCTGAATGAAACCCTCTGGCTGGTCCATATAGACACACTCCTCTAAATGACCATTTAGAAAAGCTGTCTTTACGTCCATCTGCCAAATCTCATAATCGTGGAAAGCAGCGATGGCAAGAAGGATCCGAATGGATTTCAGCATAGCTACTGGAGAAAAGGTTTCGTCATAGTCCAAACCAGGTCGCTGACGAAAACCCTTTGCTACCAGTCTAGCTTTATAGGTCTCAACCTGTCCATCTACACCAATCTTCCTTTTGAAGATCCACTTGCATCCTACGGGTTTTACCCCGTCTGGAGCAATGTCCAACGTCCATACTTTGTTGGTGTACATGGACTCCATCTCGGTCCGCATTGTATCCAGCCATTTTACCGAGTCGACGCTCTGAATGGCTTGCTGGAAGCTAGTAGGCTCATCACAATCTAGGATGCAGTCCTCTCTATCCCCGTCAATGAGGAAACCGTAGTACCTCTCGGGCGGATGAGACTGCCTACTACTCCTGCGGAGCGGCGTAGGAATGTCCTGTTCTTTTGAACCTTCTGGTTCCACTAAACTTTCAGTAATAGTTTGTGGTTCTGGAATTTCTTCCAGTTCTATTGCGCTCCCACTTAATTCTTTTTCTATGAACTGATGTTCTAGAAAGTGGGCATGGCGAGAAACAAGGACTTTTTGTTCCTCTTCGTAATAGAAGTAATATCCCTTGGAGTTCTTTGGATATCCCACAAACTTGCACTGTACTGAGCGTGCCTCGAGCTTGTCCGCATGCTGCTTTTTTACAAAAGCTGGACATCCCCATGTCTTAATGTGATTAAGATAGGGTTTCTTCCCACTCCATAACTCATATGGTGTGGTAGGCACAGTCTTAGTGGGAACACGGTTCAAAAGATATGCAGCTGTTTCTAGCGCATACCCCCAGAACGATCGCGGTAACTCAGCGTTACTCATCATGGACCGTACCATATCCAATAGGGTTCGGTTCCGTCTCTCCGATACACCGTTATGTTGCGGAGTGTATGGAGGAGTAAGCTGAGAGAGAATTCCATTCTCTTTTAAGTAATTCAGGAATTCGGCACTTAAGTATTCTCCTCCTCGATCCGATCTTAGGATCTTGATACTTTTGCCGGTCTGTTTTTCTACTTCACTCTTATATTCCTGGAATTTTTCAAAAGCCTCGGATTTATGTTTCATTAAGAAGACATAACCGTACCTTGAAAAATCATCCGTAAAAGTTATGAAGTAAGAAAAACCGCTTCGCGCATGTGTAGACATTGGACCGCACACGTCGCTGTGTACGAGTCCCAAGAGCTCGCTCGCTCTTTCTCCGTGTCCAGAAAACGGAGCCTTTGTCATCTTTCCTTTGAGACAGGATTGACAAGTTGCATACGATTGATATTCGAACGAATCTAAATATCCTTCAGTATGTAACTTAGTCAATCTTCTCTCGTTGATGTGACCCAGTCTACAATGCCATAAGAAAGTTTTATTAATTTCTGGAGACTTTCTTTTGTGTGTATTCTGGATATTGAAAACCTGTGGTTGGTTTAAAACGTAAATACCGTTGTTCAATGTACCTGACCCAATCAACACTTGATTAAGGTGAATGTTCACTACATTACTTACAAATGCAAATTCATAACCTTCTTTAGATAATAAAGATACAGAAATGATATTACAGGTTGCATTTGGTACATAATAACAACTACGCAAAACCAAAAAGTGTCCATCTGATAATCCCAGGTGATAGTCCCCCACGGCCTCAGCATCCATGCTAGCACCGTTCGCAACTCTGAGGGTCATGTCACCTGTCTTCAAAACTCTACGCTTTCTCAACGCCTGCAAAGAATTACAGATATGAGATCCTGATCCGGTATCCAATACCCAGGAAGTAGAGTTTATTGATAGACAATTTTCAATAACATACACACCTGAAGCTGAAGCTGCAACTCGCTTCAAATCCTGTGTTCTGGCTTTCCAAGTCTTGCAATCTTGTTTCCAGTGGCCACTTTTGTGACAATAGAAGCATTCTTCCTTCCCCACCAGCTTCCCCGCTACCTTTGTTGCTTTACCCTTTCCCTTCGTATCCACTTTACCGACACCTCCTCTTGGTTTGGCGGGGGCTTTCTTCTTCTTGCCCTTGGCTTTCGCCCTGGACCTAGAAGAGGAAGATCCTCCTACAAACAAAGTGGATGTCTCCCTACCCTTCTGTAGGGTGCCCTCAGCAGTCCTCAACATGTTCAGAAGCTCGGCAAGTTCAACCTCCTTTCCTTGCATGTTGAAGTTAAGAATGAACTGGGCGTAAGTGGAAGGAAGGGACTGGAGAATCAAATCGGTATAGAGTTCATTCTCCAACGTGGTCCCAAGGTCCGCGAGCTCCTCTATGTAGCCGATCATCTTAAGCACGTGGTCCGCTACTGATGATCCGACGGCCAACCTTGCCGAAAAGAGCTTCTTCGACACTTCGTATCTAGCGATACGAGACTGCTCTCCATACAGTTCTTTTGTATGGAGAAATATGGACTCTAGGTCTATATTCTCGTGCCTCCTCTGATGGTCGTTGTCCATCGAGGCTAGTACGAGGCATCTGGCCCTCGCGCAATCTATCTCCCATGTCTTACGGATTTCTACATCCGCGACGCTGGAGGTGGGACCTGGGACGGGGGGAGCTTTGGTGGTAAGTATATACCCCAGCTTGTCATAAGTGATAGCCATCTTGACATTCCTGAGCCAATCTTTGTAGTTTGGCCCTGTCAATATGTTTTTATCTAATAGTAACTTAAGTCCGGTCATCTTGAATGGTCGCTGCAATTAGGAGAGAGAAAAGAAACACTTTAGCATGATGCTCTTGCAAGTTTAGAGTGGTTTTTAGTTTGTCTAAACTGGATGGCTCCCACTGTCTCTCGAATCCCTTCTCAAACCATAAAGAAAAGGATTAGCCGGGATCATTCTCGCCGTACAATACTTGCTTAACCGTTCAGCCAGGCCAGTGTCGGTACTTCGAGGGAGGTTTTCCAACGCTTTCGCGAAGTTCCTTAATTAAGTAACCTCTTTTCCCTGTGGGCGTAGCCCCGCTAACACCTTTCTAGGCACCTACTAGGTTTATAGCATTGATCGTTAAGTGAGAGTTTTCCCGAGGAGTAGCATATACTCACAGTAGGATCGGGATCCAAATATCATCGCGTGATAAAACCGAAGGAATCCTACCAGAATCATCACACTCCAAATGGTATGCAACGCTAGCAAGTTTCAGTACTTATGAAACTCCCGATGTGGATTTTTGCCCCATGTTCTTATGACCTTGACTTTGGCCAAAATATCATAAGTCACATGTCAAGTTCTACCCGTCATTCTCCTGGTTAATTTGGACCCACCCGTACCTACCCTTGGCTTTGGCCAAAATGGCAGCACGACTGTCCCAAACCAACGCATCTATCTATGCTGCACATGAATACCCAAACGCTACCAATCACTATGCCTTGACTTTGGCCAAAATACATAGCTTGAATACTTTTGACCATTCATGTGGAATGACGGAGGGCTACGGATGGTTTTGGCGAAACCGTGAACGTAGTGAACTTGATATAATCGATGGAACGAGATAGCTTTTAAAAGGAGTGGTTCAAGCTCCGCGTTTAAAAGTTTTAGTTTTGAAAAGAACCGAGTGGTTTTCAAAGTGTTCCAATCGACTTTTACTTGGTTTATTTCTTGCATTAGTTCTTTTAATGCGTCCCATCATTTAATCCTACCATTGCAGAAAACAACCAAAATATGACGTACGCTTATGCCATTCGCATTCGCCACGGGGCCCCGTCATCACCCGTTAGGTTACTTAACTAACGACAGAGCGGGGGCTGGGCTAGCGCGGCTGTAAAACATAAGCAACGCCTAAATAGTTATTATATATAAATATATAGCAATGATAGACATTACAGATCACAGATGAATACATTGGATATACTAGGAATCCGCAATGCGTTCGAGCCTGCAACGCAAAGCGGATTACACGGTCGCGGTGAATAGCCAATACCCCACCCAAGACCCCTACGGGTGCGGCAAACTACCCGCCAAGCACCCGAAGCGAAGCAACCTCCCTCACCACCGTGAGTAGGCCACTCGGCACTTCGAGATACCCGGTAGTTTGTGCACCCCCTCCATGGGTCTATCCTAGGAGCAAAAACAGTAAAAAGAATTATACAATGACGGCTACAACCCCGACCCGGTTGTGCGGCCATACAAAGAATATTATTACATCAATTTACATGTTACAAATGAATGAAAGAAAAATAATGCTCATCTCACATCCACCCCGGCCATTCACCCGCGACAATCCAATCCATTCATATCCACAAACCAATAACAATCACAGATCATGTATAACCCCGACTAATCGTCTTATAGCGATTAGCTGACGTTCAATACATGCAAGCATTACAGATATAACCGATATAGTTAAAGTGCAGTGAAGTTCGGAAAAATACGGAATTATAGGACCCCAAAAGGAAATTTCTTTTCTGTAAAATCTGGGTACATATAATATATCCTATAAATCCCAAAACCAATAACAACACACTCTGCACGAAAAATGATGCGCCGATCACAACAATCCGCGGCGGTTCCGCCGCATAAACCTACTTCATGCGGCGGAAGGGCGGCGACTTGAGGGAATTGGGGTATCGTTTTTCTTGGGTGTATTCACAAAACCCTGAGACGATTTTACATGTATAAAGTTTTTCATTTAGAGCAGGAAAAATTTTAACAGAAACTTGGATTTTGTAAAAGTTTGGTTTTGTGATTTTTCCGGTTCCGAACTTCGTTACACTTAACTACTTAACTAGTTTAGGTTTAGTTAGGCTCTGATACCACTGTAAGTCCGTGTTGCCCATCCCGGTGCTTACGGGAGGCGGAAAACATAATAAAAAACGGATTTTTAATGACTTTGGCAACATGGACTATGCTTGTGAGGATCTTTGCTAAACATAAACTAGCTAACCCTAACTACAAAGTAGCTAAGTGATGAAAGGTTATACCTTTGGTCTTTAGTCCTTCTCTCCTTGCTCCTAGGTATGGTAGAAAGAGTTCACCTTGCTTGTCTTCTCCCGTCAAAGAAAGATCCACTTGAAAGCCACCACCTTTAGCTTCAACTCCAAGCTAGGAGTAACTAGAGTGCAAGAAATGCTAAGACTTGAACCCTAGAAGTGAGTAGAGAAGATCAAGAGAGGGTTTTTCTCAAGCTTTTTGTTTCTCAACTCATGAGAGGGAGAGAGCTTGAGGGAGAGGATGAGCAAGAGAGAGAAATAGAATGAGAGAATGAGAAAATAGTGAGCCATTCTCACTAATATGTGAGGATAATTTTAATTAGATAATTAGCTTGAAAATTGTCATGATAAATCATGAATTGACCATTATCATTTCATTTTTGCAAAGATCAAAGAGCATCTTCCAAATGAAATGATTATGGTCAAGTTGTCAACATGGTCAACAAGTCAATGAAGTCAAATTGTCAACAACAACCATGCACAATAATTAAGCTAATTATCAATTAACAATAATCCACACAAAAACAATAGGGTTAATAAAATGACAAATGCCATTAACCCAAAACAAGGTCCTCTCCCCCAATCTCAAGCAACTGTGCATACGCACCCGCATTCGTGATCCGAGGAACACGAATACCCTGAGAAAAACCAATCTCAAATCATATACTAGGATCCGGCTTAAACCAAAGCCCGCTAGTATAAACTGTCCGGACAGCAAACGTGCACAAGTGCGCGGATGCGAACGAACCCTGTCGCAAAACCATGCGACCTCTACTCGTTTTGCCTAAAGGCGAATAGCTCTCTGTGTGGGACTCTAAAGACTCGACACTACGCTGGCAGTGGGTTTAACCACAGACCGCAAGCGGCACTAGCTGTACGTAACGGTCCCCAGGTAGATGTCGATAAGAAGACTGACGAGGTGAACCCCATCTGCACTCCTACTGAGCCTGTATGTGACAGTCTCCGTACAGTCCGGTCTGTTCGTCTGATACATCGCATGGCGGGCCTAGGGGGGCGGTGAACGTCAGTCCCCTAATAGCGGTACAAGTCGTGTCGGAGTGTAGCCCAGAACACCCTGAGATAACACTGGAAACCTACCAGTATATCTCGCTTGCCCTGGCCAGGGACTACTCGTGTAATGGCTCTCCTAGACACAGCGCGATGTCAACCCCCAATACCGGGAGAGACGAATCCTGTCTAACCGTCACTGCCTCCAAGTGCTTCGGGACTGCACCCAAAAACTACCTGTTTGCACAGCTCCTTTGAGCCGTGGTAGGGTAGTAATCAAAGTGCAGTGGGAACACACTCGAGGCGAAGTGACAGTGTCAAGTCAGCGGACTAAGCTGTACTCATGTCACCTGGGAACTGATAACTGACGATAGGTATATTACCAACCAACAGTTCCCGACGAGTCCTGTCCAGTGTACTCGTAACCTAACGAGCACCCGCATACTATCCCAAGCACGACGTACTAACGGCTGTGGGACAGACCGTCTCCCACACTGGGATGAGAAGCGCATACGCTAGTCTACTCCGGAGTATCGATGCCCTGTCTCGATAGTCCAACGACCAGGGACCTGTATAAGGATGTGCTTATAGATTACCCAGCTCCCACGAGTGCGAGCGCCATCACAACGCTGGTAATCAAGCAAAGATCCTAAGGGCTCTACTAATATGTATACCAGCAATATGCTAAAAGAAACACATGCACATATTAAAGCAGAGACAAACCAAGTAGCATACTACCATTTCGAGCAAGATTGTATATACAACTGTGAATATCCCAAGCTTCCATTAAGTAATATACAAGCTAGTATGATACAGTAATGGCCTCTAGGGCATATACACTAACAGCCTCGACGTAGATCATCTTCGGCACGAAGCCGACGACCTTGCCCGTCCATTTCTCCGATGAAGCCGACGCTAGAGCCCGGGATTCCATTTGGACAGCGGAGAGGACTTCATCACGGAGCCGTGGAGGTGGAGGACCGGATCTACAAAGGTTGTATTTCCGTTCTTTTAGTTAAGTTGTTAGCTAGTTGCATTTGTCGCCTAAAATATCTAGTTAACGATCTAGTCTAGGGTTTCTCGGCACCGTAATTTTTGAAATTGGCATGGTTGATGCCTTGTGAGACCTCTTGAGAGTGCCTAGGAACCCTACAGTGGTATCAGAGCCTAGCTAGAGCCTTAGGCGATGCGTAGACGCAGTTTGAAGTCTGATCGAACCAAAACCCGAACCCGAAACATGCTCTCTGGACTTTTTTCAAAAACACGGATTTTTGTGAATTAAAAATTGCCAAAAAATTCAGCAGGGAATCCTATGAGTTACTGTGAAGCACGTGACTCTAAATCGACCAAAGAGCAGCGGAACCGCGGCCCCACCCTGGGTTTCGCGGCGGTTCCGCGGCCATGTTGGTGATTTAGACCACGTGTCTTGCACAGTAATTCTAGTGTCAAAGTGCTAAGTCTTCTGGAAATTTTTATTTTTTTTCAAGAGTTGAATTTTCTGGGGTTGTTTTGGGGATTCGGTGTTTCGATCGGAGTATCAGATTTTGTCTATGTGGCTTTCCGGATAAATATTAGAATATGTTAAAAAAGTTCGACCGGATATAAATACCCAATTTTTCCCCTGTCAGGAAATTTCCAAGTGTTGGATTTTTCCGTGGTTTAAAGACGTTCTAAGTAGTGCAAGTAACGCGATGGTCCCTCTAGAAGACAACAAACCTTAACTCGATTATGTGACCGTCTTGAACTGCCCTTTGAACCCTCGGGTTTGGGGCAGTACGGCGTGCCACATGTGAGGCGTTGGCTTGACCCTTCTACGGCTGGACCGTTGGTACTGAGGCATGAAGTGAATGTCTTTGAACTTATTTCATGAGTTGATCTGTATCGGGAAAACTTGGGTGTTTGAATGTTCGATCGAAAAGTTTAACATTTTCTATTTATCTGGAATGTGATATAATAATTGGAATTCACAAACAGTTATGAGATAACTGAATGAATATTATAAACATAGCAGTTTAGTCTCACTTGATCGGTTGCCACGGAATTTTGATGTGATCAAAAGTCCGTCGCAATCACGTAGCGTACGCGGATACTCGCCGGGTAAACTTAATAGACAGCCTCACTCCATAGCCCCGACCAAGTGACTGTAGGAGAACCCCGTCGCCGAAAGCATCAGTTCGGGTGCTCGCGGCAGCGGTGTTCCGCCTTGGTGCACTTCGTCGACGGCGTCGGGGGTGCGGCCGCCTACTGAAGTTTGCGACGAGCATTCGATCAGGATGTCGGGAATCTTGTTGAATTGCCCGACTTGGTATTGAAAAGTGTTTTCGATTTTGAGACTAAAATGCGGGGTTTATAATTGTTAGGCATGCGATGTCTAAGGAATTCATTTGATTAGGCATGTGATGTCTATGGAGGTTGCGGATTCCAACTGTTGTAGTTTTACACTTTCTTTTCTGTGACCGTAAGTGTAATATGTGATATCGCCGGTTTCGTTGCTATATGTCAACGACAATTGGGATGTGCATATTTACTTACGTTGATGACATGTGATGTTATGTGTTGCTGGATATGTTATATTGGATCGTCGTGTTTGAATAGCCGGGGGTTTTTATGTGAGATGAGTGTTTTTCATTTTCATTCATGTAAAAACTTGTATGTAATATTCTTTTATTGGGGCACTTCCAGGTTGCGGAAGTTGTCACCGTTTGTATATTATTTACTTTTCCGCACTAGGATAGACCCAAGGAGGGGAGCACAAGTAACCGGGTTCTGGAGTCCAATGGGAGACCAACTCGAGGAGTCGAGTCCGGGTCTCCTAACTCCAGAATTGGTAGGGTTGCTTGCCGCTCTCGTAGGGGTCTAGGGGTGTGGGTTTGGCTATTCATCGCGACCGTGGAATCCGTGTTTTATACTGGCTCGTATTGAAAACACGGACGTCCTAGTATATCCAATATTTCATATGTTTCTTCTGCTGCGATATCTGTGATGTGATCATGTGATGTTCTGTGATAGATACTGTATATAGTATATATGATATATTATATAGACGTTACTTATGTTTTACACCCGCGCTAGCCCTGCCCTGCTCTGTCGTTAGTTACCTAACCTAACGGTGCACGAGGGGACATCGAGGCGAATGCGGATGGCATAAGTGTACGTCGTATTTATCTGTGATGTTTAGGTGACTTAAATCATGGGACTTCATTAATATGATTAATGAAATAAAAGAAACCTAAGATATTGTAGAATCGAATTTCAAAATAAAACAGGTAGCTACAGTTCTTGCTTTGCACAGCGGTATATATGATATATCCTGCACCTTATTCGATGAGGAAAGGACCGAGATCCCTTCACCGGGAGTGACTCCTTTAGCAATAACTGGCAGATGCTACACACTCGGTTTGTCTTTTGATTGCTTTTAAATGTTTTTGCTTTGCACAGTGATATATATGATATATCCCGCACTTCATTCGATGAGGAAAGGACCGACGATCCCTTCACGGGGAGTGACTCCTTTAGCAAAACTAGAAAAGCCTCAAAAGCACTCCATTTCAAAATCATTTGATTCTACAACGATATCAAGTTCATTACGCAATAGGTTTTCAGAAAAACCTGTCGTAGCCCTCCGTCATTTCAGATAAGTTGTATATAGTATTCGTGCTACATTTGTTGGCTTTCGTCAAGGTGCAGTGTGCGGTAGCTATATGCTGCTTATCTGTCAGCATACGATGCGATTGGATTAGGGTAGTCGTGCGGCTTTGTTGGCTTTCGTCAAGGGTCGTGCGGGTGGGTTTAATTCAATCAAGAAATGTACGGGTTGAACTTGACTAGCGGGCTATGGTTTGTTGGCTTTCGTCAAGGTCATAGCACGTTAGGGGCAAAATATTATCGGAAATTTCAAGTGTTGAAATTTGCAATGAGATTGCATACCTTCTATGAGATAGTTGGATCCCGATACCCGCTGCGAGTAAGAATTACTCCTGGGAGAGTTTTACACATTACAATTAGCCGATCAAGTAGGTGTCTAGAAAGGTGTCAACGGGGTTACGCCTCTGGGAAAACGAGGTTTACACTAATTAGGTTCGTGCGAAAGCACGGGAGACCTCCCTCAAAGTACCGACACTGGCCTGGCTGAAAGATTGGCGAACTTGTAGTGTGTAATTAATCCCGGCTAGTTTTTCCTTTTAGGGTTTGAAGGAAGATTTGATAAAAAGCAGTGGGAGCCATCCTGATTAGATAAAATAATAACCAATCTATTCTTGCAAGAGCGCACGCTGAGTGTTTTCTTCTCTCTCTCTCCAGGTAGCGACCATATCACGCCTTAATCAAGATAATAATACGGATTATTGACCGAACCCGCTTGTTATACTGAGCTGGGGAACGTTGGTCCCGCTCCAACTTATAATTATTATAAGACAGAGCAGGAAATTGGGGAATACCAGAATTCCCGTGCCGCCCAAACGAAGAGAGTGCATGCTGATGCATCATCTTCGGGTGTGTTCATTACAAAGAACTGTTTCTCAATATCCTCCGCATCCTAGGTATATGATACCGGATCAGGATCCCAGATATGTAATCTGTTACATAGGGCTACAAAAGGGTAGAAAAACTGAGAACGGGTGATAAGTTTCATGAGACAGAAAACGGGGCAAGTGTTGCAGCCAAGTCTGTTGGTCACTGTCACCCTCTATTACCAATACACTGATTCTGAACAAATGCTATTAGATACCGAACCTGATATACAAAATCATATCACTCTCTTTATTAGTAAAGAAATGATAAAATTTTGTATTGTTGGATAATGTTTTGAACATTTCCTATATCAAAAGTTGATCGGTTCAGGCACGTTATCTAAAAGCATTGATGTTCTAAATCAAACTACAGTTCTTAGTAAATGGAACACACATAAGAGGAAGAGTTCACATCTGAACGAATCCTTCTTAAGGTATTGTAGACTAGGTCATATCAATGCGACCCGACTAGCTGAAGTTACATAAAGATGCATATTTAAATCAGTTTGAATTTACATCTTGTGAAACTTGCCAGTCATGTCACAAAGATAAGATGACCATAGCTCCGTTTACTGGAAACAGAGAAAGAGTTAATGAACTCTTGGGATGATACATGTTGATGTATGTAGGTCCCCTGTCTACACATGCCAAGACTGGTTCTTTATACTTCATTACGTTCTCTGATGATCTCTCAAGATTCAGACATATGTTCCTGTTGAAACACAAGTCAGAACCTTTTGAGATATTCACAGAATATTAGTTAGAAGTAGAGAACCAAAATACGGGTATAAGTATTATGTCCTTTGATGTGATCAAGGAGGAGAATACTTGAGCACGGAAATCCTGGACTATTCTAAAGGAGAATGAGATTCTCTCTCAGCATTACTCCTCTGTTTACACCATAGCACGATGGTATATCGGGGCGGAGCAATCACACCCTATATGATAAGGTGTGCTCTATGATGAGTACTACTGAGTTACCTATTTCCTTTTTGGGAGTTATGCACTTGAGAAGCTGCATACCTATTGAATAGGGTTCAAATCAAATCAGTTGCCTACCATTTCATATGTGATATGGAAAGGGAAGAGCCCATGTCTTAAGCTAGTTAAGATTTGGGGTTGTCCGGCCTATGTCTAAAAGCAAAATCCGGACAAGCTCGAGACAAGGTCTGTAATGTAGAACTGGAAAGGTTCCAGCTATACAAACTACAACAGATGATTTGAAAGAACCAAAGGATTCAATAGTAACCAACGAACCTCAGCCTCTCCGCCGATCTGGTTAGGGTTCCTCACCCACCTGAGAGATACTTCGGTTTCTCTATGACAGTGGGAGCGAGAACTGCATCATGAGATGATGACCCAACTAGCTTCGAGCTGGCCATCAAGAGTAAGACTCTGTAAGAATGGCTGGATGCTTAGCGATCTGAGATGGAATCCTTATACACCAACAAAGTATGGACTTTAGTTGCTATATCTGAAGGGTTAAATCCCCATTAGGAGCAAGTATATCTTGAGAAGATTACTTGGTGTAGATGGAAAAGTTGTGACTTTCAAAGCTAGACTTGTTAAAGGTTTTCTTCATCGACCAGGCGTGGATAATGATGAAACCTTTTTCCAGTGGCTATGCTTAAGTCCATCAAGATCCTACTTACCACGGCTACATACCATGACTACGATATCTGGTGGTTGGGTGTCATGACAGCTTTTCTAAATGATGTTTTAGAAGAGGCAGTCTATAAGTACACAGCCAGAGGGCCTCGTAGACAGTGGGAGCAGCGGAAACGCGTACAAGATGCTTTATAGGATAAAGCAGGCATCGCGGAGTTGGAACATCTGTTTTGATGGATTAGTCAAAGAAGTTGACATCATCAAAATGGTAGATGAATCTTGTATAAATAAAAAGGTAGTAGGGAGTATGGTGACAATCCTCGTAGAGTACGTGGATGACATACTCTTGATAGGGAAGGAGTTTCCTATGCTACGCTCGATCAATCTCCGCTTATCACAATGATTCTCCATATAGGATCAAAGTGATACCTCCTAAATCCAAAGTTTTCATATATGAGATAGATCTAACTGGATATTAGGATACTCACTAGTTGTAGTGAGATTGTATCAGTTGATCCTGGGGAGAATCACTGGAAGTGTTCCAGAGTGATAAGAACGACTGAATGTCAGTCACAGGCATTGTCTTTACCCTCAGTAAAGGGATGGTATGTTGGAAGGGTTCCAAGCTAAATACCGTGACATACTAGACGATAAAGGCAGGATACATCGCTACTTAAGATGCTACCAAAGAGGCTGTTTGGGTGTATATTGGTTCATGAGATGAACTACGTTCCTATCATTGTGAGACAATGGAGTTGTGGCTTATGCCAAGGAACGTCGGTCCCATCAGTGATCCAGACATATTCTAAGGCAGTATCACCTGATCATGGAGATGGTTGATCTCTAAGGGATCGAGGTTAGGAGAGTAGACTCAGAGGACGACACGGCGGATCCACTCACGAAGGCCTATTCCCAGAGAGAGACTTTTATGGGATGGTTGAGTATGAGATACTACAATCACTGCTATCTAATGGCCCTAAAGCAAGTGGGAGATTGTTAGTTATATGTATGCCCTAGAGGCCATTACTGTACATTGGATGTATATTGTAGTGGATGCTGGGACATATATAAGGAGGACTTTCTTGCTCGACATGATAGTATGCTATCTGGTTACTCTTTACCTTAACGTGTACATTGATTGTCTCTCTGATACATGTTGGTAAAGCCCTTAGGATGTGTACTTGACTACCTGGACTATGATGCGGATCATACTAGTGGGGACATGGTAGTCCATAAGTACATCCTTCAAAGACCCTAGTCGTGGGTGTATCGAGACGGGGCATCGATATACCAGTGTAGACTAGCGTATACCTTCTCGACCCATACAGATGGGCGATGGATGATCCCATATCCATTGGTGTTTGACATCAGAGATGATATACGGGTGCTCAGTGGAGACTGGGTACACTGGACGGACTCGCCGAGAACTCCCAGATGGTATTATACCTTACGTCAGATGGCAGTTCTCTGGTGACACTGGTACAGAGTAGTCTGTTGACCCGAGATCGTCATAGAGTCTCGTGTGGTTCCCACTGTGCTTTGATTTCCACCTTACCACGTCCAAGAGGGCGTGCAAAACGGTGGTTTTTGGGTACAGTCCCGAATCACATGGAGGCAATGAGCGATAGGAGGGGATTCGTCTCTCCCGGTATAGGGAGTTGATGTTGCGCTGTGTTCGATTGGCTATAACCGGAAATCCCTGGCCAGGGTTGCTGAGATTTACTGGTAAGTGTTACCAGTAGTTTCTCGAACTGTTATAGGCCTCATATCGACACGACTTATCGAGCTATTGGGGTCTGACGTTTACCACCCCTAGGCGAGATATGCGACATATCAGACGATCAGACCGGACTGTACGGTAAGTGTTACTGGTTGGATTCACAGGAGTGTGAGCGGGCTTGCTCGTCGATCTTCTGATCGCTCAATACACGGGTGGCCGTTACGTTTAGCAGACCGCTTGCGGCTTGTGGGTGTTTGATATGATCATCACCTGCTGCCGGCGTATTGACGAGTCTTTAGAGTCCTACACAGAGGTTTCCTGGCTCAAGCAAAACGAAATAGGAGCGCATATGAGATATGTGCGGGACCGAGAATAATGCATGTATGTGATACAGTATTTCATTCTCGCGATGAATGTATCGAATGGTTGTATGCGATATAACCTAGTTATCGAATCAAGGATTGATTCGATAAATCGATACATTGTATACTAGTCGGTTGTGTGCGACATGACCGGATCATTGAATCAAGTGTTGATTTAATGATTTAATGCATAATTATATATTTGATATATTACTTTGCATTAACTAGTATTGGTTCACTTTAAATGGATTTTCTCACTTGAAGTTCACAAGTTGTATATGTGATATACTTTTGTGCACTTGTTTGTATCATGTTTGATGATACATGCTCATTTGGGTTAGTGTAAAGAATTAAACCTTGGTTATACAAGTGGTTAGGGTTTTGTTCATTTATCTATTTATTTATTTTATTTATTTCATTTAGAAAAGATAAAGAGAATGGTTGCTAATTTTGTAGTTTTGTGGAAACTTCATGAAGTGTTGAAAGCTTGACCATTCTTGTTCTTTTCCTAAACCTAACCATTAACCCTAACCATGGTTTATTCTCTACATCTAACTATGGTTCATATTATGATAAGTATTCTTTTGATTTTGATTTTTATTTTAACTTATCATAATATATCTTCTTCTTCTTCTTCATCTTCAAGATGAAGAAGCTTGCCTCCATCAATGGCAACTCTTGAAAATGAGTGAGAAATCCAATTCTAAAGTGAACCCACTTCCTATTTCTTCATCCTCTACCTCTTGCCAAGTAGTAGAGTGTGTTTTCTTTACAAGTTTCATGACTTGATGAAGTGGGAGCTTGATCTTGTGATGCCTCGACGTAGATCATCTTCGGCACGAAGCCGACGACCTTGCCCGCCCATTTCTCCGATGAAGCCGACGCTAGAGCCCGGGATTCCATTTGGACAGCGGAGAGGACTTCATTACAGAGCCGTGGAGGTGGAGGACCGGATCTACAAAGGTTGTATTTCCGTTCTTTTAGTTAAGTTGTTAGCTAGTTGCATTTGTCACCTAAAATATCTAGTTAACGATCTAGTCTAGGGTTTCTCGGCACCGTAATTTTTGAAATTGGCATGGTTGATGCCTTGTGAGACCTCTTGAGAGTGCCTAGGAACCCTACATGCATACCCCAATTGTCGTTGATGTATAGTAACGAAACCGGCGATATCGACATACTACACTTACGGTCACAGAAAAGAAAGTGTAAAACTGCAATATTTGGAATCCACATCCTCTTTAGACATCGTAAATGCGAAATATCACATACTTCGTATTTCATGTCCAACTATATGAATTCCAGATATTTCATCACATTCCAGATAAATAGACAGTATTAAAGTTTTCGAACGAACGATCAAATACCCAAGATTCGCTAAAGCTCAACACTTGAGCGGAGTTCAAAAAACCCGGAGTGTGATACAGTGGTAGCGGTCCAGCCGTAGAAGGGTCAAGCCAACGCCTCACATGTGGCACACCATATTGCCCCAAACCCTAAGGTTCAAAGGGCAGTTCAAGACGGTCACATAATCGAGTTAAGGTTTGTTGTCTTCTAGAGGGTCCACCACAAACAAACTTGCACATATTTCCGAAAGATTTTAAACCCCGTGAAAAGTGAGCAAATGATACACGTTCAAACACTTCAATACATTCTAATTTATCCGGAAAAGTCACGAAATCAAAATTCTGATCGAATCGGCGAGTCCAAAACCATCTCCAGAATTTTCAGCACTAAATTCAGATTAAAAATACCCTAAAAAATATACAAGCAGAACACAACATTACAGTATAAAATTGATGCAGTGATCGATTTGTACGGCCGCGGAACAGCGGCCTAAGCAAGCTTAGGCCGCGTTTCCGCGGCAAAATTAACTGTTCATCGCATCATTTTTACATCGTAATTCTTATATTTTCCTGCTGAATTTTTTACATATTTTTAATTCTGAAAAACAGCTATTTTTAAAAAATGTCCAGAGAGCGCTCAAAAATCCGTATTTTCGGTTCGATCGGAGTTTTAACTTCGTAAAAGTGTCGCCTAATGTTCTAGGTCGGATCTGATACCAATGTTGGGTTAGCCTAGCACTTCATGAAGGGTTTGGAAGCATCACATGTACCAAAGGTAGAGTTTTTAGGGTGCTAAGTTAACAAACATCGGATCGTGCCTAGAAAATTAGGGTTTCTAAAATTTTCACATCAACATATGAAAGAATAGATGGGGTTTAGAGAGTACAACCTTTGTAGCTCCCTACGCTAGACTCCTCGGCTACTTGGGGTTTGAAAAAGCTCCGCTTGAACTCTTCGAGGTCAACGATGATCCACCCGGAGTCCGCTTTGTCCAAGCTTGCAACTTTATCCGATCAAGTGAACGAAATGAAGCTAGCACTCTAAACAAGTTGGCTAAACTTGTGTAAAATGATGTTGTGGTTCTTATTCTCATTTCAAAATCCAATCTTGATGAGTATATTGCTCACTACTAAAACCTAGAGAGCAAAATGAGAGAGGAAGAAGAAGATGATGGCAACTTGAGAAGAAGATAAGTTCAACCCTTAGAAAGAAAATAGAAAATATATCAATATATTTTTTTATCTCTCATCTCAAACCATGGTTGAATCATTATTGTACTTGAGTTAAAAACTAAAAGGAAGAGTAAACCATGGTTAAATGGTGGGTGAGAAAGGTTAGGTCAAGAAGAGTGTAGAAACAATCCAAAACTAACCCTTTTCTTTTTCCTTTTGTTTTTAGCTTAAATACAATAATATTCCAAATAAAAAACCCATGGTGTGAGTCTTATATTGCCACCATTTTCTTTGTATAAGAAACCATAATTGATGATGTATGTATGTATGTATGTATGCACATCCATATGTGCATGAATCTATAAAGAAACTATACATGCATGCATACATCCATCATACTCAAGAAAGGATTTCAAGTGAGAAGCTAATGGTTAAATGATAAATCAACACTTGATTTATCAATCCGGCCATATCACATATGACCCTTACCAAAAGCAAGCCGCCCGATCAATATACGGTATCCTATACGTGCATTTTAATCGGGTCCATGCGCATATCACATACGCGCACCACAACGTTTCGCCTGGACTAGGAAACTCCTTTGTGGGACTCTGAGACTCGTCAATACGCCGGCAGTGGGTGATGATCATATCAAGCACCCCCAAGCCGCAAGCGGTCAGCTAAACGTAACGGCCACCTGGTTATTGAACGATCAGAAGAGAACAAGCGAACCTTCTACAACTCCCGTCGAGCCAACCGGCAACACTTCCCGTACAGTCCGGTCAGCTCGTCTGATATGTCGCATATCAAGTCTAGGGATGGTAAACGTCAGACCCCAATAACCGATAAGTCACGCCGATGTGAGGCTCATAACGGGTCGAGAAACTACTGGTAACACTTACCGGTAAATCTCTAATCAGCCCTGGCCAGGGACTTCCCTGTTACGGCCAATCGAGCACAGTGCAACATCAACCCCCAATACCGGGAGAGACGAAACCCCTCCTATCGCTCATTTCCTCCATGTGACTCGGGAATGTACCCAAAAACCACCGTTTTGCACGCCCTCATGGACGTGGTAAGGTGGAAATCAAAGCACAGTGGGAATCACACAAGACTCTATGACGATCTCGGGTCTACAGACTAACCTGCACAAGTGTCACCTGAGAACTGCCATCTGACGTGAGGTATAATACCATCTGGGAGTTCTCGGTGAGTCCGTCCAGTGTACCCAGTCTCCACTGAGCACCCGTATACCATCTCTGATGTCAAACACCAATGGATATGGGATCATCCATCGCCCATCTCATGGGTCGAGAAGCGTATACGCTAGTCTACCCTGGTATATCGATGCCCCGTCTCGATACACCCACGACTAGGGATCTTGAAGGATGTACTTATGGACTACCATGTCTCCACTAGTATGATCCGCATCATAGTCCAGGTAGTCAAGTACACATCCTAAGGGCTTTACCAACATGTAACTATAAGACAGTATAAAGAGACAAGTATACATGTTAAGATAAAGAGCAACCAGATAGCATACTATCATATCGAGCAAGAAAGTCATCTCTATATATGTCCAAGCATCCAATATAATATACATCATCTGTACAATACTGGCCTCTAGGGCATACATACAACTAATATATACAATACAAAAACAAATAACCACAAAACCCACTTAAGCAAACTGCACACTGTGAGCTGATGCGGTATCCGCAGCAAAAGATTATAAGATAGATGAATAGCCTACCTCGACTACTCTGGGGAAACAACCTGCAAAATCCCGTGGCACAACGGGGTGAGTTTCCAACTCGTGAATAGTAAATAACATATGCAGGTAATTGCAAGTATGCACGTACAGCGCGAATCTAACATATGTAAGCTAAAAGCAGTAAAAGGTCATATGAATGCGATAATCATGAAAGGTACACTAGCAGGTACAACTAATACATGAAGCAATAATATGACAATCTGTATGCAACAAACATGTAAGGTACTAAATCAGGTACTATTAATACATGAAGTAATGATATGATAATGTATATATGCAACAGTCATGAAAGGTACTCTAACAGGTACAACTAACACATGAAGAAATGCATATAAATATATGTATGTAAACGCAACAGTCATGAAAGGTACTCTATTAGGTACAACTAATACATGAAGCAGTGCAAAAACAATAAATGTGGAGTATGGAATGAAATATGTCATTTCCACGAAATCCTGACATCGTGATAAGATCACAATCCAACAAGACAATCCAAATCCCAAATCCTCAAATCAGCCCCCCCCCAAATTGGCTCTCATATCATATAAGTCTCACAAATCCTGAATGTACAATAACGAATAACTCTCATATATCCTGAATGTACAAATCAGCAATCTCATAAATGTCCTGTATCCAATATCAAATGAATCACCTATATCCCAAATTAAATTATCAGGTAAAAATCTAACATCCTAAATATATTTGCATGAATAAGTATGATGATGTATATAAATTAAAGTCAATATACATATATTAGCGTCCCATTCCACTAATATTGGTGTAAGGGCATATATAACAGCGGTCTAATTCCCTATTATATATACAAAGGAGTAAAAAGAAATATTATGAAACCAATGTGTCAAGCATCGACAAGAAATGCTGATCTATCAGGTGCTGTCACCACGACTGGCCCCCTGATAGGTACGTATCACACGCTATCCGAGAAGCACGAGTGCCTACCTCTGACCCTCGACTTTCCACGTATCTATACGTACATGACTCCCAACGGTATCCCCATGATTACTGCCGAGTCATTGGTAATGTCACCGGAAAGTATGGTTCCCCCACTAACTCATCTCCTCACTGAGATTCTTGCCCCGGGGTACCTCCGGGCCCCACCATGTATCCGCACACGGACCCCTCCGTTTCTCGCGTGGGGTATATATATTCGAACCGATAAATCTCATGGTGGCTGCTGAAATATCATATCAAGGGAAACCGGGTTTTTCAAATAATGCATAATTTCATGAACTACCATGGTCCCCAAATCCAGAAAACGTCATGAAAAATCCATATCTTAATGCGAAAATCCATGAATATAATATATGCAACAGAAAACTGTAATGTAAGCATATAAAGGAAAAGCCGCTATTTAATTGCAACAAGTTAAATATAAATATATGCGGTTCCTAATTTCTCCAATTCTAAATAACATCAAGTAAAGATAAATATGTAGTTATAACCAGATATGTGTGTAAACATGAAGGTATAGCAAGGTATATGTATCTACCTATCAGTAATGATGTAATATACCCTCCGGGTATAAGTGAAGTATGTATGCAAGGTATACATGTAGCTATGTCATTATGTGTGTATGTACCTATCACTAATGGTACAATACCCTATAGGTATACAGGTAACTAGCATGTAAGCATGTCAAGGCATATGTGTAAGCATGTGGGTATACAGGTATGCTATATGTCATATGCGTAAAGAAATATGAATCAATGTCTCAATGTCCCTAACCAAACAATATCATATCTATAAGTGGGTTGTGCGTGACATGGCAATTATTGACGGTGTGTGTGGCATACAATCAGTGCTCGTGCAATATGAGCCGTCAATAATAGTGCAGTGTCCTAAGGATACTAGTCCAAGCACAACAATAACTAACAGTAGGGTGAATGCGCAATTTTAATATGAATTAGAATATGCGACAAGTCAAGTCATTTCTAGCCCAGACGCATAACGCCATGCGGGCGATTCCCCTATAGATGTTAAATCTACTCACCAACGCTTCTGGCTAAGTGAAGCCTACCACCTGTTTTCCCTTTGTCGTAGCGTCCGAAGTCCCCGCCTGCGAACCTAAAATTTCACAAACACATCACATAAGCTAAATATCCTATATCGACGAAAAGACAACGAAACGAAATGAAAACGGCCAGAAAATTACACTGCGCACTTAGCGCATCTAACGCGCACGACATCGGTCAAAAACCCTAACTAAGGTCGCTAAACTACGAAACACCAAGTCTAGACTCCGATCGACTTGATCGCACAACACAACACAATAAAATACGAGGAATATAATAGATATAACCTCGCAACGACTAATCGAACCCACGTCGGAAAACCCCCGAAACCTAGTAAACAACCTACCGCAATATTTCGCACTAGTTTCAAGCTAACGCATATCTAGCGATTACAAACACCTTAAAATAGCTTAACTAAGCTATCTAAACCATTTCTATATTTTTAACACTTGCAAAATGAGTTTTAGTAAAAACCTAGTAAGCAAAAATCCTTAATTAAACAAAATATTCATTAACAATAATTAGAATTTTCTACTAGGTTAAGCTTTTTCTAATCACAAATTAACACTTTAATTAAATATTAAACATTTAAATTAAGCTTTAACCTTAACCTGAATTTCTAAAACCATTTCTAGAATTTTGAAACATAAAATTTAAAGCTTAAACTAACATCTAATTAAGCTAGCATAAAGTATTAAGTAACAATTAGAGATTAGGGTTAGGGTTTTATAACTTCAAAAACACCACTTGAATCAAGAATAAAACCAAACTTTAGTCTCCAAAATCCTCACTAGAATGAAGATCCAAGCAACTTTTGTGAAGAAGAATGAAGATTTTGGATTTTATTTGAATTTCTATGAATTTATTTGGATTTTTCATGATTTATTTGTGTAAGAAATGATGAAAAATGAGTGAGGAAGAACAAGGGCAGCAAGGGGGAGAGATGGGCTGGCCATGAGGGTGTGGGGGGTGTTTTGTGCAAAAAAGAAGAAGAAAGTTCTAGTTTAATTCATTAATTGCTTCATTAAATGCAAAAAAATGACACGTTTCTTTCATTTTCTTTTCCTTTTTAATTCAAAACCTTTTGCACTAAAAATATCTAGATATTTAAAAAGAAGGTTCTAAAAATAATTGTATTGATGATTTCCAAGAATTTTCATTTAGAAAATTTTTCCTGATTTACGTGTATATTTTACCGGCTAAAATAATATTTTATTTGGGAAAAATTCTATCTGAACCAAAACCTTCCAAATACCCCCAAAGTTAGCGCATTAGCTTTATTTTAGCTAAAATAGGTGCCGGCAAGTTTCTACGGACATTTGATCGAAATTGGGTTAAAACGGAAAATACCGAAAATTTTGCCCTAAAACGGAAAAATTCGCAAAACGATTTCTGAAACGTTACAATTTTCCCCCCTTAAAGAAATTCGGTCCACGAATTAAAATTTTCACTATGCGTGCATTCAAAGAGAAGATTACAAAACTCCCAAATCTCGGCCGCAGCTCCCCAAGTGATCACCTCATTATACGGCTACGCCCAAGAAAACCCTCCACAGATGGCAAGACCCTTGACCGAAGTTCCTCCACCTGCCGAGCCATTAACACAATTGGCTGCTGGTGAACGAAATGATCGCGTCCAAGCCAAATGGTCTGATGCTGAATCATGTGAGAAAGTCATGAAGGTAATTGCAAAGTATCGACACAAGGAATACGGGGTGAACACTCAATAATCTGGGCGGAAGTGCCAAAACAAAGGCAACGGAACTAACTCGCTTTAAGGATCTTAAAAGGACCTTTAATCCTGGAATAAGCTTCCCAAAACTCAACACGTCATTTATCAGAAAAATCTGTAGGAATACATGATCTCCCACTGCGAACTCAAGCCTGTGACCATCACGGTCGGCATAAGACCTCTGTCTGCACTGGGCTACTCTCATCCTGACCTGAACCAACTGGATCATCTCCAAAGTTTCTAGACTAGCTGGGGTCCAAAAATCCTACTCTCGCAGAGTCAGAAAAACAGACTAGAGATCGACACCACCTAACAAACAAAACTTAAAGGTTGCCAATTGGAGTGCCTCTTGATAACAGCTATCGAAGGAGAATCCTAACAATGGCAAGTGACGATCCCAACTGCCGACAACAATTAATACGTACGCACAAGCATATCCCCCAGAGTCGGTATAGCCCTCTCTCACAAAACCATCATCCTGCGGATGGAAAAACGGAGCTAAAGCTCAACCAGTATCCAAGGCTTCCTGAAGTTCCTGCCCAAGACGGCAAGCGAATAGGGTGCCCTATTTGGATACGACCCATGAAGGAACTCCGTGCAACGTACAAACTTAACTAAGGACAACTGAGCAACCCGAGTATAACCGGACAACTTGCATCCGAATGGAGTCACACCCAGACAAACCTGGGTAGACGCCACAACGAATATTCATGGAGACCTGCTCCCATTCCCACTCCGGAACGGTTAAAGGTTGCAACTCTCCAGCCGGTCTCAGATGCTCAACCTTAACACACAACAAGACAGACACCTCGAAACGAAATTCGAAATATCTCTTTACATCCCTGTCCACCCGTAACTATCTCACAAGTCACGTCAAATGCTGGTGGAACTTGAATGAGTACAGAGAGTTGACATATGTGCCTGCTCTAGGATTTCACGTCTCTACCCAATAGTATCAGGTACACAAACGCGTCCCTAAACTTAGCACACCCTTGTCACAAATCAAGGACTCCGAATCATTACCCAGCCAAGTATGCTCAAGAATCTTTGACGAACGAGCATCGGTGGGCAGTGCCTCGCGAAAGCGATTAAGGAAAAGTGGTCAGGCGCGGACATGAGCAAGCTGTCTCCTCAGTAGAGGCGAACATAAGCTGTACTCAACGATCGCATAAGAACTGTAAATCTGCAGAAAACTATCTCAACACTGCGCACAGCTGGAACAAGCTAACCCCGGCCCTACGACTCCAGCATCAGCTACCACAATCGCCTTGCCATGGGTAACGAGGATCTCACAAACACAATCCTACACAAGCTTCATCCAACGACGCTATCTCAACAATCAAAACCCGCTGCAGGAAGATGTACATTAAGCTCTGGTGGTCCGTGAAAATCTGACACGACTTTCCGAACAAGTAGTGTCTCCAATCTTCGACGCACGACCACCGCGGCCATCTCCAGATCATGAGTGGGATATCCTACTCGTACTTCCTCCCACTGGCGGGAAACAAAAGAGATAACTCTATAGTGTCACCTCAGTACACAATCGAGCCCCACTCGCGAAACATCACAGTTAAACAACAAAGTCACCCGAACCAGAAAGCAAAGAAAGAACTGGTGCAGTTGTCAACCGAATCTCCAACTGCTGAAAACTTCGCACACATGCCTCAGTCCAAGGAAAAAGAACCTCCTTTCTGGTCAGTCCAGTCAACTGTGCAGTGATACACAGGCAATCCTGCACGAAATTGCGGTAAAAACCGGCTAAGCCCAAAAATCTGCGGACCTCCGTCCATACACAAGCCTGGGCCAAAGCTGTACGGCCTCGATCTTCCTCGGGACCATACGAAAACCGTCTCCCGTAACTATAAGACCTAGGAGTCAACACAAACAAGCCTGAAGGAACACTCCGAGAATCTAGCAACAACTGGAGCTCTCCCAATGTCTGCAAAACAAATCCTCAAGTGCTACTCCTGTCCCTCACAACACATTGAATAGACCAGAATTGTTAGTTATATGTATGCCCTAGAGGCCATTACTATACATAGGATGTATATTGTAGTGGATGCTTGGACATATATAGGGAGGACTTTCTTGCTCGACATGATAGTATGCTATCTGGTTGATCTTTACCTTAACGTGTATACTGTTTGTCTCTCTGTTACATGTTGGTAAAGCCCTTAGGATGTGTACTTGACTACCTGGACTATGATGCGGATTATACTAGTGGGGACATGGTAGTCCATAAGTACATCCTTCAAGGTCCCTAGTCGTGGGGGTATCGAGACGGGGCATCGATATACCAGAGTAGACTAGCGTATATCTTCTCGACCCATACAGATGGGCGATGGATGATCCCATATCCATTGGTGTTTGACATCAGAGATGATATACGGGTGCTTAGTGGAGACTGGGTACACTGGACGGACTCGCCGAGAACTCCCAGATGGTATTATACCTTACGTCAGATGGCAGTTCTCTGGTGACACTGGTACAGAGTAGTCTGTTGACCCGAGATCGTCATACAGTCTTGTGTGGTTCCCACTGTGCTTTGATTTCCACCTTACCATGTCCAAGAGGGCGTGCAAAACGGTGGTTTTTGGGTACAGTCCCGAGTCACATGGAGGCAATGAGCGATAGGAGGGGATTCGTCTCTCCCGGTATAGGGGGTTGATGTTGCGCTGTGTTCGATTGGCTATAACCGGAAATCCCTGGCCAGGGTTGCTGAGATTTACTGGTAAGTGTTACCAGTAGTTTCTCGAACTGTTATAGACCTCATATCGACACGACTTATCGAGCTATTGGGGTCTGACATTTACCACCCCTAGGCGAGATATGCGACATATCAGACGACGAGACCGGACTGTACGGTAAGTGTTACTGGTTGGATTCACAGGAGTGTGAGCGAGCTTGCTCGTCGATCTTCTGATTGCTCAATACCCGGGTGGCCGTTACGTTTAGCAGACCGCTTGCGGCTTGTGGATGCTTGATAAGATCATCATCTGCTGCAGGCGTATTGACGAGTCTTTAGAGTCCTACACAGAGGTTTCCTGGCTCAAGCGAAACGAAATAGGAGCGCATATGAGATATGTGCGCGACCGAGAATAATGCGTGTATGTGATACCGTATTTCATTCTCGCGATGAATGTATCGACTGGTTGTATGCGATATAACCTAGTTATCGAATCAAGGATTGATTCGATAAGTCGATACATTGGATATTAGTCGGTTATATGCGATATGACCGAATCGTTAAATCAAGTGTTGATTTAATGATTTAATGCATAATTATATATTTGATATATTACTTTGTATTAACTAGTATTGGTTCACTTTAAATGGTTTTTCTCACTTATTTGTGCACATTGTATATGTGATATATTTTTGTGCACAAGTTTGTATCATGTTTGATGATGCATGCTAACTTGGGTTTGTGTAAAGATTAAACCATGGTTGTGTAATGGTTAGGGTTTTCTTTTTCTTATTCATTTATTTATTTATTCTTTTTGGAAAATAATAAGCATAAAGAGAAAATGGTGGCTTTCTTTGTTTGTATATTGAAGCTTCATGAAGCTTTGACTAAGTGACCATTTTGTCTCATGCTTAACCCTAACCATTCCACTTAGCCCTAGTTCATTCTCTACACTTGACCATGGTTCCTATTATGATAAGTATTCATTTTCTTTTGTATTTTAATGAACTAATCATAATATTCTATCATCTTCTTCTTGTTCTTCTTCAAGAAGAAATCCTAGCTTTCATCAATGGTGATTTGATGAAAAGAGTGAGAAATCCAATTCTAAAGTGAACCCACCTCCTATTTCTTCATCCTCTACCTCTTGCCAAGTAGTATAGGGTGTTTTCTTCACAAGTTTCATGACTTGGTGAAGTGGGAGCTTGATCTTGTGATGCCTCGACGTAGATCATCTTCGGCATCGTAGTCGATGACCTAGCCCACCCATTTCTCCGATGAAGGCGATGCTAGAGCCCGGGATTTGATTTGGACAGCGAGGACACTTCATCATGGAGCTATGGAGGTGGAGGACCGGATCTACAAAGGTTTTATTTCCGTTCTTTTAGTTAAGTTGTTAACTAGTTTCATTGTTTCGCCTAAAATCTAGTTAACGATCCGTATTAGGGTTTCTCGGCACTTGTAAAATTTTGAAATTGGCATGCTTGATGCCTTGTGAGACCTCATTAGTGTGCCTAGGAACCCTACAGTGGTATCAGAGCCTAGCTAGAGCCTTAGGCGATGCGTAGACGGAGTTTGAAGTCCGATCGAACCGAAACCCCATTTCCAAAATGCTCTCTGGACTTTTTCAAAAAACTGGGTTTTTTCCAAATTAAAAATTCTTAAAAAATTCAGCAGAAAATTATAAGAATTACGATGCAAAATTTATCGAGTGATGCTGCTACAGTGCGGCGGAACCGCGGCAGAAGCTTGGCTTCTGCGGCGGTTCCGCGGCCAATATATGTGATCACTGTTTAATTTTTGCACAGTAACTCCTATATTTTGGTTCTGGATTTTCTGAGATTTTTTAATATTTATTCAAGAGTTGAATATTCCAGGGTGTTTTGGAGCTTAGTTGATTTGATCGGATTATCAGACTTTATCTATGTGGCTTTCCGGATATATTGAATATGTTAAAAAGTTCGACCGGATATAAATACCCATTTTTTCCCCTGCTGGGAAATTTCCAAGTGTTGGATCTTTCCGTGGTTTAATCACGTTCTAAGTAGTGCAAGTAATGCGATGGTCCCTCTAGAAGACAACAAACCTTAACTCGATTATGTGACCGTCTTGAACTGCCCTTTGAACCTTCGGGTTTGGGGCAGTACGGCATGCCACATGTGAGGCGTTGGCTTGACCCTTCCACGGCTGGACCGTTGGTACTGAGGCACGAACTGAATGTTTTTAGACTTGTTTCATGTGTTGAGCTGTATCGGGAAAACTTGGGTGTTCGATTGTTTGATCGAAAAGTTTAACATTTTCTATTTATCCGGAATGTGATACAATACTTGGAATTCACAAATAGTTATGAGATAACTGAATGAATATTATAAACATAGCAGTTTAGTCTCACTTGATCGGTTGCCACGGAATTTTGATGTGATCAAAAGTCCATCGCAGTCACGTAGTGTACGCGGATACTCGCTGGGTAAACTTAATAGACAGCTACACCCCATAGCCCCGACCAAGTGACTGTAGGAGAACCCCATCGCCGAAAGCATCCGCTCGGGTGCTCGCGGCAGCGGTGTTCCGCCTTGGTGCACTTTGTCGACGGCGTCGGGGGTGCGGCCGCCTACTGAAGTTTGCGACGAGCATTCGATCAGGATGTCGGGAATCTTGTTGAATTGCCCGACTTGATATTGAAAAATGTTTTCGATAATGAGACTAAAATGTGGGGTTTATAATTGTTAGGCATGTGATGTCTAAGTAATTCATTTGATTAGGCATGCGATGTCTAAAGAGATTGCGAATTCCAACTGTTGTAGTTTTACACTTTCTTTTCTATGACCGTAAGTGTAATATGTGATATCGCCGGTTTCGTTGCTATATGTCAACGACAATTGGGATGGACATATTTACTTACGTTGATGACATGTGATGTTATGTGTTGCTAGATATGTTATATTGGATCGTTGTGATTGAATAGCCGGGGGTTTTTATGTGAGATGAGTGTTTTTCATTTTCATTCATGTAAAAAACTTGTATGTAATATTCTTTTATTGGGGCACTTCCAGGTTGCGGAAGATGTCACCTTTTGTATTATTTACTTTTCCGCACTAGGATAGACCCAAGGAGGGGAGCACAAGTAACCGGGTTCTGGAGTCCAGTGGGAGACCAACTCGAGGAGTCGAGTCCGGGTCTCCTAACTCTAGAATTGGTAGGGTTGCTTGCCGCTCTCGTAGGGGTCTAGGGGTGTGGGTTTGGCTATTCATCGCGACCGTGGAATCCGTGTTTTATACTGGCTCGTATTGAAAACACGGACGTCCTAGTATATCCAATATTTCATATGTTTCTTCTGCTGCGATATCTGTGATGTGATCATGTGATGTTCTGTGATAGATACTGTATATAGTATATATGATATATTATATAGGCGTTACTTATGTTTTTACACCCGCGCTAGCCCTGCCCCACTCTGCCGTTAGTTACCTAACCTAACGGTGCACGAGGGGACATCGAGGCGAATGCGGATGGCATAAGTGTACGTCGTATTTATCTGTGATGTTTAGGTACTTAAATGATGGGACTTCATTAATGAGATTAATGAAATAAAAGAAACCTAAGATGTTGTAGAATCGAATCTCAAAATAAAACAGGTAGCTACAGTTCTTGCTTTGCACAGCGATATATATGATATATCCCGCACCTTATTCGATGAGGAAAGGACCGAGATCCCTTCACCGGGAGTGACTCCTTTAGCAATAACTGGCAGATGCTACACACTCGGTTTGTCTTTTGATTGCTTTTAAGAGTTTTGCTTTGCACAGTGATATATATGATATATCCCGCACCTCATTCGACGAGGAAAGGGCCGACGATCCCTTCACCGGGAGTGACCCCTTTAGCAAAACTAGAAATGCCTCAAAAACACTCCATTTTAAAAATCATTTGATTCTACAACGATATCAAGTTCATTACGCAATAGGTTTTCAGAAAAACCTGTCGTAGCTCTCCGTCATTTCAGATAAGTGGTAGTTAGTATTCGTTCTACGTTTGTTGGCCTGCGTCAAGGCGTAGTGTGCGGTAGCTAACTAGTATTTATCTGCTTATGCATATGATGCAGATTGGATTAGGGTAGTCGTGCGACTTTGTTTGCCTGCGTCAAGGGTCGTGCGGGTGGGTTTAATTCAATCAGGAAATGACGGGTTGAACTTGACTAGCGCACTATGGTTTGTTGGCCTGCGTCGAGGTCATAGGACGCTAGGGGCAAAATTATCGGGAATTTCAAGTGTTGAAATTTGCAATGTGATTGCATACCTTCTATGAGATAGTTGGATCCCGATACCCGCTGCGAGTAAGAGTTACTCCTGGGAGAGTTTTACACATTACAATTAGCCGATCAAGTAGGTGTCTAGAAAAGTGTCAACGAGGTTATGCCTCTGGGAAAACGAGGTTTACACTAATTAGGTTCGTGCGAAAGCACGGGGGACCTCCCTCAAAGTACCGACACTGGCCTGGCTGAAAGATTGGCGAATTTGTAGTGTGTAATTAATCCCGGCTAGTCTTTCTTTTTTTGGGTTTGAAGGAAGATTTGATAAAAAGCAGTGGGAGCCATCCTGATTAGATAAAATAATAACCAATCTGATCTTGCAAGAGCATACGCTGAGTGTTTTCTTCTCTCTCTCTCCAGGTAGCGACCATATCACGCCTTAATCAAGATAATAATACAGATTATTGACCGAACCCGCTTGTTATACTGAGCTGGGGAACGTTGGTCCCGCTCCAACTTATAATTGTTATAAGACAGAGCAGGAAATTGGGGATTACCAGATTTCCCGTGCCGCCCAAACGAAGAAAGTGCATACTGATGCATCATCTTCGGGTGTGTTCATTACAAAGAACTGTTTCTCAAATGTCCTCTACGTCCTGGGTATTTGATACCGGATCAGGATCCCAGATATGTAATATGTTACATAGGGCTACAGATAGGTAGAGAACTGAGAACGGGTGATAAGTTTCATGAGACAGAAAACGGGGCAAGTGTTGCAGCCAAGTCTGTTGGTCACTGTCACCCTGTATTACCAATACATTGATTCTGAACGAATGTTATTAGATACCGAACCTGATATACAAAATCATATCAGTCTCTTTATTAGTAAAGAAATGATAAAATTTTGTATTGTTGGATAATGTTTTGAACATTTCCTGTATCAAAAGTTGATCGGTTCAGGAACGTTATCTAAAAGTATTAATGTTCTAAATTAAACTACAGTTCTTAGTATGCAGAACATACACAAGAGGAAAAGTTCAGAAATGAACGGATCCTTCTTGAGGCATTGTAGACTAGGTCATATCAATGCGACCCGACTAGCTGAAGTTACATTTAGATGCATATTTAAATTAGTTTGAATTTACATCTTGTGAAACTTGCCAGTCATGTCACAAAGATAAGATGACCATAGCTCCGTTTACTGGAAACAGAGAAAGAGTTAGTGAACTCTTGGGATGATACATGTTGATGTATGATAGGTCCCCTGTCTACATATGCCAGGACTGGTTCTTTGTACTTCGTTACATTCTCTGATAATCTCTTTAGATTCAGACATATGTTCCTGTTGAAACACAAGTCCGAACCTTTTGAGATATTCACAGAATATGATTAAGAAGTAGAAAACCAAAACACAAGTATAAGTATTATGTCCTTTGATGAGATCGAGGAGGAGAATACTTGAGCACGGAAATCCTGGATTATTCTAAAGGAGAATGAGATTCTCTCTCAGGATTACTCCTCCGAATACACCATAGCACGATAGTATATCGGGGCGGAGCAATAGCACCCTATATGATATGGTGTGCTCTATGATGAGTACTACTGAGTTTCCTATTTCCTTTTGGGAGTTATGCACTTGAGAAGCTGTATACCAATTGAATTGGGTTCCAATCAAATCAGTTGCCTACCGCCTCTTATGTGATATGGAAAGGGAAGAGCCCATATCTTAAGTTAGTTAAGATTTGGGGTTGTCCGGGCTATGTCTAAAGGAAAAATCCGGACAAGTTCGAGGCAAGGTCTGTTATGTACAACTGGAAATGTTCCAGCTATACAAACTGCAGCTGATGATTTGAAAGAACCAAAGGATTCAATAGTTACCAACGAACCTCAGCCTCTCCGCCGATCTAGTAAGGTTCCTCACCCGCCTGAGAGATACTTCGGTTACTCTATGACAGTGGGAGCGAGGATTGCATCATGAGATGATGACCCAACTAGTTTCGAGCAGGCCATCGAGAGTAGGGACACTGTAAGAATGGCTGGATGCTTAGCGATCTGAGATGGAATCCTTATACACCAACAAAGTATGGACTTTGGTTGCTATATCTGAAGGGTTAAATCCCCATCAGGAGCAAGTATATCTTGAGAAGATTACTTGGTATAAATGGAAAAGTTGAGACTTTCAAAGCTAGACTTGTTAAAGGTTTTCGTCATCGACCAGGCGTGGATAATGATGAAACCTTTTCTAAGGAGCTATGCTTAAGCCCATCCAGATCCTACTTGCCACGGCTACATACCATGACTACGATATCTGGTGGTTGGGTGTCATGACTGCTTTTCTAAAAATGATGTTTTAGAAGAGAGCGTCTGTAAGTACACAGCCAGAGGGCTTCGTAAAAAGTGGGAGCAGCGGAAACGTGTACAAGATGCTTTATAGGATAAAGCAGGCATCGCGGAGTTGGAACATCTGTTTTGATGGAGTAGTCAAACAGTTTGACATCATCAAAATGGTAGATGAACCTTGTATATACAAAAGGGTAGTAGGGAGTATGGTGACGATCCTCGTAGAGTACGTGGATGACATACTCTTGATAGGGAAGGAGTTTCCTATGCTACGCTCGATCAATCTTCGCCTATCACAATGATTCTCAATATAGGATCAAAGTGATACCTCCTAAATCCTGGATTTTGGATCTATGAGATAGATCTAATTGGATGTTAGGAGACTCACTAGTTTTAGTGAGATGGTATCAATTGGTCCTGGGGAGAATCACTGGAAGTGTTCCAGGGTGATAAGGATGACTGAAAGTCAGTCACAGGCATTGTATTTACCCTCAGTAAAGGGACGGTATGTTGGAAGAGTTCCAAGCTAGATACCGTGGCATACTAGACGATAAAGGCTGGATACATCGCTACTTAAGATGCTACCAAAGAGGCTGTTTGGGTGTATATTGGTTCATGAGATGAACTACGTTCCAACCATTGTAAGACGGTGGAGTTGTGGCTTATGCCAAGGAACGCCCTCCCCATCAGTGATCCAGACATATTCTGAGGCAGCATCACCTGATCATGGAGATAGTTGATCTCCAGGGTGATCGAGGTTAGGAGAGCAGACTCAGAGGATAACACGGCGGATCCACTCACGAAGGCCTTTTCCCAGAGAGAGACTTTTATGGGATGGTTGAGTATGAGATACTACAACCACTGCTATCAGATGGCCCTAGTGCAAGTGGGAGATTGTTAGTTATATGTATGCCCTAGAGGCCATTACTATACATAGGATGTATATTGTAGTGGATGCTTGGACATATATAGGGAGGACTTTCTTGCTCGACATGATAGTATGCTATCTGGTTGATCTTTACCTTAACGTGTATATTGTTTGTCTCTCTGTTACATGTTGGTAAAGCCCTTAGGATGTGTACTTGACTACCTGGACTATGATGCGGATCATACTAGTGGGGACATGGTAGTCCATAAGTACATCCTTCAAGGTCCCTAGTCATGGGTGTATCGAGACGGGGCATCGATATACCAGAGTAGACTAGCGTATACCTTCTCGACCCATACAGATGGGCGATGGATGATCCCATATCCATTAGTGTTTGACATCAGAGATGATATACGGGTGCTCAGTGGAGACTGGGTACACTGGACGGACTCGCCGAGAACTCCCAGATGGTATTATACCTTACGTCAGATGGCAGTTCTCTGGTGACACTGGTACAGAGTAGTTTGTTGACCCGAGATCGTCATAGAGTCTTGTGTGGTTCCCACTGTGCTTTGATTTCCACCTTACCACGTCCAAGAAGGCGTGCAAAACGGTGGTTTTTGGGTATAGTCCCGAGTCACATGGAGGCAATGAGCGATAGGAGGGGATTCGTCTCTCCCGGTATAGGGGGTTGATGTTGCGCTGTGTTCGATTGGCTATAACCGGAAATCCCTGGCCAGGGTTGCTGAGATTTACTGGTAAGTGTTACCAGTAGTTTCTCGAACTGTTATAGACCTCATATCGACACGACTTATCGAGCTATTGGGGTCTGACATTTACCACCCCTAGGCGAGATATGCGACATATCAGACGACGAGACCGGACTGTACGGTAAGTGTTACTGGTTGGATTCACAGGAGTGTGAGCGGGCTTGCTCGTCGATCTTCTGATCGCTCAATACCCGGGTGGCCGTTACGTTTAGCAGACCGCTTGCGGCTTGTGGATGCTTGATATGATCATCATCTGCTGCCGGCGTATTGACGAGTCTTTAGAGTCCTACACAGAGGTTTCCTGGCTCAAGCGAAACGAAATAGGAGCGCATATGAGATATGTGCGGGACCGAGAATAATGCGTGTATGTGATACCGTATTTCATTCTCGCGATGAATGTATCGACTGGTTGTATGCGATATAACCTAGTTATCGAATCAAGGATTGATTCGATAAGTCGATACATTGGATATTAGTCGGTTATATGCGATATGACCGAATCGTTAAATCAAGTGTTGATTTAATGATTTAATACATAATTATATATTTGATATATTACTTTGCATTAACTAGTATTGGTTCACTTTAAATGGTTTTTCTCACTTGTTTGTGCACATTGTATATGTGATATATTTTTGTGCATAAGTTTTTATCATGTTTGATGATGCATTCTAACTTGGGTTTGTGTAAAGATTAAACCATGGTTGTGTAATGGTTAGGGTTTTCTTTTTCTTATTCATTTATTTATTTATTCTTTTTGGAAAATAATAAGCATAAAGAGAAAATGGTGGCTTTCTTTGTTTGTATATTGAAGCTTCATGAAGCTTTGACTAAGTGACCATTTTGTCTCATGCTTAACCCTAACCATTCCACTTAGCCCTAGTTCATTCTCTACACTTGACCATGGTTCCTATTATGATAAGAATTCATTTTCTTTTGTATTTTAATGAACTAATCATAATATTCTATCATCTTCTTCTTGTTCTTCTTCAAGAAGAAATCCTAGCTTTCATCAATGGTGATTTGATGAAAAGAGTGAGAAATCCAATTCTAAAGTGAACCCACCTCCTATTTCATCATCCTCTACCTCTTGCCAAGTAGTATAGGGTGTTTTCTTCACAAGTTTCATGACTTGGTGAAGTGGGAGCTTGATCTTGTGATGCCTCGACGTAGATCATCTTAGGCATCGTAGTCGATGACCTAGCCCGCCCATTTCTCCGATGAAGCCGACGCTAGAGCCCGGGATTTGATTTGGACAGCGAGGACACTTCATCATGGAGCTATGGAGGTGGAGGACCGGATCTACAAAGGTTGTATTTCCGTTCTTTTAGTTAAGTTGTTAACTAGTTTCATTGTTTCGCCTAAAATCTAGTTAACGATCCGTATTAAGGTTTCTCGGCACTTGTAAAATTTTGAAATTGGCATGCTTGATGCCTTGTGAGACCTTATTAGTGTGCCTAGGAACCCTACAAGAATGTCGTCAATAACACAACAATAACTGGTCGAGGAACAGCCTGAAGAAATCTGGTTTATCATATCTACGAATGCTGCTAGGGCATTGGTGAGTCTAATGACACCACCAAAACACACAGAGCCCGTAGCACGCACAAGGCAGTCTTCGGAATGTCATCACTCCGAACCCGCAACAATGATGACCTGACCCCAAACAAACTTAGAAAATGTCTCGCACTCGGAAGCTGAGCGAAGAAATCGTCAATGCGAGGTAACAGATACCTATCCACACCGTAAGGTAGTTCAATTGACGATCAATCAATACAAAACCTCAAACTGCCGTCTTTCTCCTTGACGAGCAAAAATAGGAGCTCCCCAATGCGAAACACTCAGACACACAAGCCCCCCAACAAACAACTCTGCAGCTGATCTTTAAGCTCCCTAAGCTTCGCCGGCTTATCTGGAATAACGTCGGAAAACTCTTGCACGAAAGAACCCGGTACAACAAACCCACCGTGGCTCCGGTATCACGAATGAACGTCAAGAATCCTCGACATCCTCTCCTCAAAAGTCGACTAGCGAAAAAGGCTGAATTCAAGTTGTGTGAGGCGGCACCACTGCCCTCCTATGCACAACAAGAACTGACTCGCCGAGAAAACAAACCCTGTCTGTTTTCTCACGGCAGTCCACAGACGCATAGCACGTAGGTAACCAGTCCGTGCCCAGGAGAACGTCAAATCCAACATCTCTAGAAGGATCAAAACGACGGACGAATCTCTATCTCCTATCCGATTGGCACACGACTGAATTACGTGTCGTGCAACAAAAGAATCACTGACAGAAGTTAACACAACAAACGGCTGATCTAGCTAACACGATTCTCCTTGTCCTAAACCTCTGCTAATCCCATGACGGTCACGAAAGCTGTCTTGACGACTAGGCCTCTGTTTTTGGGCTGGTACACCGGTACTATTCCTCCACTGTTCCGAAACTCCTAAAGTCTCTGGAAGGCATGCCTCGTCAACTGGGGCCGCATCTACTACTGCTATGTAAGTGACGGAATGTTGCATGCTGATTGCAAGGAACAACTGAGTAACAGGGGTGATAACCTCCCGTCGCTGCGCTCGGACGGTCTCAACCAATGAACTCATCGTCTGGCGCAAGTCCTGCATCTCTGCCACAAGCCTAGCGATACTATCTGTCGAAGGCGGATCCGTCTGCTCCTATGCAACGAGCGCGCCATCCTGGTCAGTCTTTGACCCACCCGAGTCAACTCTGACCTCGGCTCTCGCTGCATCACTCTGTGTCCCTATAGCCGTCGGCGGCAAAGGCTATAAATAGAGATAGGATTCGATATGAACACGGAAATCGAATCTCAAGGATATATATCAAGGAAGGAATTTCAAGCAATTTGTACTTAGGTCACTTTAGGCGGAGTACCGCATCGTGAGTATGTCGCGGACATACACACACTACGTTACTTTGCTTAAGCTACCTACTCCATCATACCAAGGTCATTCTACACTCCGAAAGGTAAAACCTAGCGCTCTGATACCAACTTTGTCACGACCCGAAATTGACACGTGACAGCCCTAATACTACGCAACGTCTACAGGCGTAACGCAATAAAAGAAAGCCAAAACCCAGAAATCTAAACCATTAAAAGAAAAGAAAAGATAAGAAACATTGTTTAATCTTTTGAAAATCTCAAGTATAAATTCTTTAAGTCCAATTTACTTTCTTGAAAATTTCGGCAGCACCTCCTTTGTAAAAACCAACCCCAAAAATGGGTACAACATAAATATAAAGTAAAGCATCCCCAACGGGAGCAAATCCACGCCAAAAGGCGGAAAACAACCACCACAACAGATATACGACGCCGTAGCGAAGAAATAAAAGACGATATAAGTAAAACTGCATAAAAGACATCCAAGTCCCCAAAATATACAAGTATCGTCCTCACATCAAGTCTCGAAGTCATACAAGATAATGGTAGATGGAGAGCACAAGGATACAACGAATATACAATACAAAAACGAATAACCACAAAACCCACCTAAACAAACTGCACACTGTGAGCTGATGCGGTATCCGCAGCAAAAGATTATAAGATAGATGAATAGCCTGCCTCGACTACTCTGGGGAAACAACCTGCAAAATCCTGTGGCACAACGGGGATGAGTTGCCAACTAGTGAATAGTAAATAACATATGCAGGTAATCGCAAGTATCCACGTACAGCGCGAATCTAACATATGTAAGCTAAAAGCAGTAAAAGGTCATATGAATGCGATAATCATGAAAGGTACACTAGCAGGTACAACTAATACATGAAGCAATAATATGACAATCTGTATGCAGCAAACATGTAAGGTACTAAATCAGGTACTACTAATACATGAAGTAATGATATGACAATGTATATATGCAACAGTCATAAAAGGTACTCTAACAGGTACAACTAACACATGAAGAAATGCATATAAATAAAGGTATGTAAATGCAACATTCATGAAAGGTACTCTATCAGGTACAACTAATACATGAAGCAGTGCATAAACAATAAATGTGGAGTATGGAATGAAATATGTCATTTCCACGAAATCCTGACATCGTGATAAGATCACAATCCAACAAGACAATCCAAATCCCAAATCCTCAAATCAGCCCCCCCCCAAATTGGATCTCATATCATATAAGTTTCATAAATCCTGAATGTACAATATCGAATAAATCTCATATATCCAGAATGTACAAATCAGCAATCTCATAAATGTCCTGTATCCAATATCAAATGAATCACTTATATCCCAAATCAAATTATCAGGTAAAAATCTAACATCCTAAATATATTTGCATGAATAAGTATGATGATTTAGATAAATTAAAGTCAATACACTTATATTAGCGTCCCATTCTACTAATATTGGTGTAAGGGCATATATAACAGCGGCCTAATCCCCTGTTATATATACAAAGGAGTAAAAAGAAATATCATGAAACCAATGTGTTAATCATCGATACAGAAATGCCGATCTATCAGGTGCTGTTACAACGAATGGCCCCCTGATAGGTACGTATCACACGCTATCCGAAAAGCACGAGTGCCTAGCTCTGACTCTCGACTTTCCACGTATCTATACGTACATGACTCCCAACGGTATCCCCATGATTACCGCCGAGTCATTGGTAATGTCACCGGAAAGTATGGTTCCCCCACTAACTCATCTCCTCACTGAGATTCTTGCCCCGGGGTACCTCCGGGCACCACCATGTATCCGCACACGGACCCCTCCATTCCTTGCATGGGGTATATATATATATCCGAACCGATAAATCTCATGGTGGCTGCTGAAATATCATATCAAGGGAAACCGGGTTTTTCAAATAATGCATAATTTCATGAACTCCCATGGTCCCCAAATCCATAAAACATCATGAAAAATCCATATCTTAATGCGAAAATCCATGAATATAATATATGCAACAGAAAACTGTAATGTAAGCATATAAAGGAAAAGTTGCTATTTAACTGCAACAAGTTAAATATAAATATATGCGGTTCCTAATTTCTCCAATTCTAAATAACATCAAGTAAAGATAAATATGTAGTTATAACCAGATGTGTGTAAACATGAAGGTACAGCAAGGTATATGTATCTACCTATCAGTAATGATGTAATATACCTTCCGGGAATAAGTGAAGTATGTATGCAAGGTATACATGTAGCTATGTCATTATGTGTGTATGTACCTATCACTAATGGTACAATACCCTATAGGTATACAGGTAACTAGCATGTAAGCATGTCAAGGCATATGTGTAAGCATGTGGGTATACAGGTATGCTATATGTCATATGCGTAAAGAAATATGAATCAATGTCTCAATGTTCTTAACCAAACAATATCATACCTATAAGTGGGTTGTGCGTGACATGGCAATTATTGACGGTGTGTGTGGCATACAATTAGTGCTCGTGCAACGTGAGCCGTCAATAATAGTGCAGTGTCCTAAGGATACTAGTCCAAGCACAACAATAACTAAGCAGTACGGTGAATGCGCAATTCTAAATATGAAATAGAATATGCGACAAGTCAAGTCATTTCTAGTCCAGACGCATAACGCCATGCGGGCGATTCCCCTGTAAATGTTAAATCTACTCACCAACGCTCCTGGCTAAGTAAAGCCTACGACCTATTTTCCCTTTGTCATAGCGTCCGAAGTCCCCGCCTGCGAACCTCAAATTTCACAAACACATCACATAAGCCAAATATCCTATATCGACGAAAAGACAACGAAACGAAATGAAAACGGCCAGAAAATTACACTGCGCACTTAGCGCATCTAACCCGCACGACATCGGTCAAAAACCCTAACTAGGGTCGCCAAACTATGAAACACCAAGTCTAGACTCCGATCGACCCAATCGTACAACACAACACAATAAAATACGAGGAATATAATAGATATAATCTCGCAACGACTAATCGAACCCACGTCGGAAAAACCCTGAAACCTAGTAAACAACCTACCGCAATATTTCGCACTAGTTTCAAGCTAACGCATATCTAGCGATTACAAACACCTTAAAATAGCTTAACTAAGCTATCTAAACCATTTCTATATTTTTAACACTTGCAAAATGAGTTTTAGCAAAAACCTAGTAAGCAAAAATCCTTAATTAAACAAAATATTCATTAACAATAATTAGCATTTTCTACTAGGTTAAGCTTTTCCTAATCACAAATTAACACTTCAATTAAATATTATACATTTAAATTAATCTTTAACCTTAACTTGAATTTCTAAAACCATTTCTAGAATTTTGAAACATGAAATTTAAAGTTTAAACTAACATCTAATTAAGCTAGCATAAAGTATTAAATAACAATTAGAGATTAGGGTTATGATTTTATAACTTCAAAAACACCACTTGAATCAAGAATAAAACCAAACTTTAGCCTCCAAAATCCTCACTAGAATGAAGATCCAAGCAACTTTTGTGAAGAAGAATGAAGGTTTTGGATTTTATTTGAATTTCTATGAATTTATTTGGATTTTTCATGATTTATTTGTGCAAGAAATGATGAAAAATGAGTGAGGAAGAACAAGGGCAGCAAGGGGGAGAGAGGGGCCGGCCATGAGGGTGTGGGGGGTGTTTTGTGCAAAAAAGAAGAAGAAAGCTCTAGTTTAATTCATTAATTGCTTCATTAAATGCAAAAAAATGACACCTTTTCTTTCATTTTCTTTTCCTTTTTAATTCAAAACCTTTTGCACTAAAAATATCTAGATATTTAAAAAGAAGGTTCTAAAAATAATTGTAGTGATGATTTTCAAGAATTTTCATTTAGAAAATTTTTCCCGATTTACGTGTATATTTTACCGGCTAAAATAATATTTTATTTGGGAAAAATTCTATCTGAACCAAAACCTTCCAAATACCCCCAAAGTTTGCGCACTAGCTTTATTTTAGCTAAAATAGGTGCCGGCAAGTTTCTATGGACATTTGATCGAAATCGGGTTAAAACGGAAAATACCGAAAATTTTGCCCTAAAACGGAAAAATTCGCAAAACGATTTCTGAAACGTTTCAATATCTCACTAGTTGTAGTGAAATGGTATCAATCGATCCTGGGGAGAATCTCTGGAGAGGTTCCAGGGTGATAAAGACTACTGAATGTCAGTCGCAGCCTTTGTCTTTACCCTCAGTGGAGGGTCGGTGTGTTGGAAGAGTTCCAAACTAGATACCGTGACTTACTAGACGATTAAAGGCAAGATACATCATTACCAAGGATGCTACCAAAGAGGCAGTCTGGATATATATAAGTTCATGAGATGAACTTCGTTCTTACTATTGTGTGACAATGGAGTTGTGGTTTATGCCAAGGAACCCCCGTCCTATCAGAAATCCAGATATAATTCTTAGGCAGTATCACCTGATCATGGAGATGGTTGATCTCCAGGGAGATCGAGATTAGGAGAGTAGACACAGAGGACAACAGCGCGGATCCACTCACAAAGGCCTTTTTCCCAGTAGAGACTTTTATGGGATGGTTGAGTATGAGATACTTCAACCACAGCTAATTGTTGGGTATGTGATACCACAACAGATGGCCCTAGTGCAAGTGGGAGATTGTTAGTTATATGTATGCCCTAGAAGACATTACTGTACATACGATGTATATTGTAGTGGATGCTTGGACATATATAGGGAGGACTTTCTTGCTCGATATGATAGTACGCTATCTAGTTGCTCTTTATCTTAACATGTACTCTGATTGTCTCTATGTTACATGTTGATAAAGCCCTTAGGATGAGTACTTGACTACCAGGACTATGATGCGGATCATACTAGTGGGGACAGCGTAGTCGCCAAGTACATCCTTCAAATGTTCCTAGTCGTGGGAGTACCGAGACAGGGCATCGATACTCCAGAGTAGACTAGCGTATACGCTTCTTGAACCATATGATGGGCGATGGATGATTTCATATCCATTGGTGTTTGACATCAGAGAAGGTATATGGGTGCTCAGTGGAGACTGGGTACACTGGACGGACTCGCCGAGAACTCCCAGATGGTATTATACCTCACGCCAGATGGCAGTTCTCTGGTGACACTGGTACAGAGTAGTCTGTAGACCCGAGATCGTCATAGTCTTGTGTGATTCCCACTGTTCTTTGATTTCCATCATACCACGTCCAAGAGGGCGTGCAAAAAGGTGGCTTTTGGGTACAGTCCCGAAACACATGGAGGCAATGAGCGATAGGAGGGGATTCGTCTCTCCCGGTATAAGGAGTTGATGTTGCGCTGTGTTCGATTGGCTATAACTGGAAATCTCTGGCCAGGGTTGCTGAGATTTACTGGTAAGTGTTATCAGTAGTTTCTCGAACTGTTATAAACCTCATATCGACATGACTTATCTAGCTACTGGGGTTTGACGTTTACCACCCCTAGGCAAGATATGCGACATATCAGACAAAGAGACCGGACTGTAAGGGAGTGTTACTGACTGGATTCACAGGAGAATGTACAGGCTTGTTTGTTGATCTTCTGAGCGCTCAATACCTGGGTGGCTGTTATGTTTAGCTGACCGCTTGCAGCTTATGGGTGTTTGATATGATCATCACCTACTGCCGGCGTATTGACAATTCTTTAGAGTCCTACACAGAGGTTTCTTGGCTCAGGCAAAACGGAGTAGGAGCACATATGTGATATGTGCGGGATCGAGAACAATACATATATGTGATACCGTATTAGATTATCGCGATATGTGATATCGGCCGGGTACATGTGATATAGCCGGGTCATCGGACCAAGTGTTGATTCGAGGAACCGATACAGATTATATTAGTCGGTTATTTGTGAAATAGCCGGATTATCGGATCAAGTGTTGATTTGATAATTTAATGTATAATTATATATTTGATATATTAAATTACATTAACTGATATAAGATCACTAAAAGATTCTTTTTCTTACTCGGGTAATACATTGATATATATGCGATATATGTTAATTGTATTATTTTATTTTGTTACAATAAATATTGTATATATGATATATAATATTGTAACATGTTATGGTTATAAATGCAACATGTTTTGTGGAGTTTAATTGAGGTTAGGGTTTGGATTAGGGTTAAGTCTTCATGAAGCTTTCAAGAAGCTTCTTGAAGCTTTGACTTTGACTAGGATATTTTGCATAGATATTTCCTTAATCTAATCCAACCCTTTACCCTAGTTAAATCTCTACATGGGTTAAGTCTTCATACTTAACCCATGGTTGCAATTCTAACCATACTAGACTTTCATTATTCATCACAAAAGAAAAAGGTTCTTCTTCTTCCTTCTTCTTTCATGGAAAAGCTTACTAGCTTTTTCATTAGTGATGAAAATGAGTGAGTTAAAGAAAACAAATGAGAGCTAAAATCCTACTTCATCATCCTAATCTATCCTAACCATTTAGATTAGGGTGTTCACTTCATTAGTGAGTGAGAGCTTGTGTTAAAGAAACTTCAAGGTAGATCATCTTTGTTATCGAAGATCGGAAGCAAGTTTGCATCATTTTCTTCGTGGAGCCTCTCTAGAGTCCGGGTACATGATGATCGCAGCAAAGGGACCTTAACACGGAGCTTATGAAGTGAAGGACCGGACTACAAAGGTTGTAATTCCAAACTCTTAGATGTTAAAGTGTTTAACATGCTTTGTTTCGCCTAATCTCTAGTTTAAAGATCTTGGTTAGGGTTGTTCGGCACGTCTAAATTTTAAATCGGGCATGGTTGATGCCTTATAGACCCTTGTGAGAGTGCCTAATAACCCTACAGTCTTTACCCTCAGTGGAGGGATGGTATGTTGGAAGAGTTCCAAGCTATATACCGTGGCAAACTAGACGATAAAGGCTGGACACATCGCTACCAAAGATGCTACCAAAGAGGAAGTCTGGGTGTATATTAGTTCATGAGATGAACTTCGTTCCTACCATTGTGTGACAATGGAGTTGTGGTTTATGCCTAGGAACCCCCGTCCCATCAGTAATCCAGACATATTCTAAGGCGGTATCACCTGATCATGGAGATGGTTGATCTCGAGGGGATCGACGTTAGGAGAAAAGACTCAGAGGACAACACGGCGGATCCACTCACAAAGGCCTTTTCCCAGAGAGAGACTTTTATGGGATCGTTGAGTATGAGATACTATAACCACTATTATTTGATGGCCCTAGTGCAAGTGGGAGATTGTTAGTTATATGTATGCCCTAGAGGCCATTACTGTACATGAGATGTATATTATAGTGGATGCTTGGACATATATAGGGAGGACTTTCTTGCTCGACATGATAGTATGCTATCTGGATACTCTTTATCTCAACGTGTACACTGATTCGTCTCTCTGTTACATGTTGGTAAAGCCCTTAGGATGTGTACTTGACTACCTAGATTATGATGCAGATCATACTAGTGGGAAAGAGGTAGTCGGTAAGTACATCCTTTAATGTCCCTAGTCGTAGGTGTATCGAGACGGGGCATCGATATACCAGAGTAGACCAGCGTATAGCTTCTCGACCCATGTAGATGGGCGATGGATGATCCCATATCCATTGGTGTTTGACATTAGAGATGATATACGGGTGCTCAGTGGAGACTAGGTACACTGGACGGACTTGCCGAGAACTCCCAGATGGTATTATACCTCACGTCAGATGGCAGTTCTCTGGTGACACTGGTACAGGTTAGTCTGTCGACCCGAGATCATCATAGAATCTTGTGTGATTCCCACTGTGCTTTGATTTCCACCTTACCACGTTCAAGAGATCATGCAAAATGGTGGTTTTTGGGTACAGTCCCGAGTCACATGGAAGGAATGTGCGATAGGAGGGGATTCGTCTCTTCCGGTATTGGGGGTTGATATTGCGCTGTGCTCGATTGGCTATAACAGGAAGTCCCTGGCTAGGGCTGCTTCAGAGATTTACTAGTAAGTGTTACCGGTAGTTTCTCGACCCGTTATGAGCCTCATATCGACATGACTTATCGGGTTACTGGGGTCTGACGTTTACCACCCCTAGACGAGATATGCGACATATCAAACGAAGAGACCGGACTGTACGGTAGTGTTACTGATTGGATTCGCAGGAGTATGAGCAGGCTTGCTTGTTGATCTTCTGATCGCTCAATACCCGGGTAGCCGTTACATTTAGCAGATCACTTGCGGCTTATGGGTGTTTGATATGATCATCACCTACTGCCGGCGTATTGACGGGTCTTTAGAGTCATACACAGAGGTTTCCTGGCTCAAGAGAAACGGAGTAGGAGCACATATGAGATATGTGCGGGACCGAGATTAATATGCATATGAGATACCGTATTCTATTCTCGCGATTTATTCGTATCGATCGGTTATATGTAATATAGCCGGGTTATCGAATCAAGTGTTGATTCGATAAATTGATACACATGATATTAGTCGGTTATATGTGATATAGCCGGATTATTAAATCAAGTGTTGATTTGATAATCTAATGTATAATTATATATTTGATATATTATTTTACATTAACTAGTATTAGCTCACTTAAGATTGTTTTTCTCACTTTATGTGCACATAGTGTATATGTGATATATGTTTGTGTACATGGTTGTATCATGCTTGATGATACATGCAAGCATGGGTGTGTGTGTGACTTACACCATGATAATTAAAATGTGAAGGTTTTTATTTAACTTAATAATTCAAACTTAGTGTGAATTTTTTCATGCTTGGAAGCTTGGAGAAGCTTGAAGCATCTTTGACAAAGTCCACTTGTTTTGTCTTACTTAAGATATTTATTAACCTAACCATTTTAATTTGCCATGGTTTAGTCTTTACAATAGTTAGTATATGACACTAACTCACCCATGGTTGCTATTCTCACATCATTGTTTTTCATTCTTCATTTTTTTCCATTGAGGTTTTCTTCATCTCTTTCTTCAAGCTTACTAGCTCCATGCAACATGAAGAAATATTGTGAGAAAATAAAATCTAAAGTGAGCCCACTTCCTACTTCATCATCCTACACACTTGCTTGGGTAGTATATGGTGTTCTCTTCACAAAGTTCTTGACCTAGTGAAGGGTTAGTTTAAGTTAGTGTCTCCTCGACGTAGATCATCTTCGGTCTCAAAGACTTCGAAGAAAGCATGTTCGTTTCTTCATGGGAGCCTCTCTAGAGTCCGGAGTTCACGATCGCAGCGAAGGGACTACTACACGGAGTTATTGAAGTGAAGGACCGGTCTACAAAGGTTGTATTCCGTTATCACTTAGATGTAAAATAGTTTACATGGATTTTCGTATGATTCTCCAGTTATCGATTCTAGTTTAGGGTTCTTTAAAACGGAAAAATTTAGAAAATGGCATGGACGATGCCTCCCGAAACCTTGGTGTCGTTAATAGGAACCCTTCAATAGGTCTGCAGCTTCTCAAGTGCATAACACCAAAAAGAAACTGGTAACACAGCAGTACTCATCATAGAGCGCGCCATATCTCATAGGGTGCGATACATCTGCCCCGATACACCGTTGTACTGTGGTGTACTCGAAAGAGTAAGCTGAGTGAGAATTTTATTCTCCTTTTAGAATCTCCAGGAACTCCATGCGCAAGTATTCGCCTCCTCGATCACATCGAAGGACTTTAATACTTCTACCCATGTGGTTCTTAACTTCAAGCTTATATTCCTTGAATTTCTCAAAAGTTTCAGACTTGTGTTTAAACAGGAACATATGTCTGAATCCTGAGAGAAGATCAGTGAATATAATGAAGTACAAAGAACCAACCTTGGCATTTGTAGACATAGGACCGTATACATCATCATGTATCTCATCCCAAGAGTTCAATAACTCTTTCTCTGTTTCCAGTAAACGGAATATTGGTCATTTTATCTTTGAGACAAGACTGGCAAGTGTCATAAGATGAAAATTCGAACGGATTCAAATATTCATCCTTATGTAACTTAGATAGTTGTGTCACATTGATATGACCTAGTCTACAATGCTACAAGAAGGATTCGTTCATTTCTGAATTATTCCTCTTGTGTGTGTTCTGTATACATTGAACTGTGGTTTGATTTAGAACGTTTATGCTATTTCATAACGTGCCTGATCCAATCAACTCTTGATTAAGGAAAATGTTCACAACATTATCCATCAATACAAAATTATATCCTTCTTTAACGTTTTAAAGAAACCGATGTAATGTTGTATATCAGGTTCGGTATGTAATAACATTCGTTCAGAATCAATGTATTAATACAAGATGATATTTGCCAACAAGTTTGGCTGCAACACTTGCACCATTCTCTTTACTTAGAGACATATCACCCATTCCCAGTTCTCTACCTTTCTGTAGCCCATGTAACATTTTTCATATTCGGGATCCTGATCCGGTATCACATACCCAGGATGTAGAGGATACTGAGAAACAGTTCTTGGTAATGAGCATACTTGAAGAAGATGCATCAACATGCACTTTCTTCGATTGGGTGGCATGAGAATCCTGGTATTTCCCTATTTCCTGCTCGGACTTATAACAATTATAAGATTGAGCGGAACCAACGTTCCCCAGCTCAGTATAATAAGCAGGTTCGGTCAATACATCCATATTATTATCTTGATTAAGGCATGATATGGTTGCTACCAGGAGAGAGAGAGAAGAAAACACTCTGCGTGCGCTCTTTTGCAAGATTAGATTGGTTGTTTATTTTATCTAATCAGGATAGCTCCCACTATTTTTATCAAATCTTCCTTCAAAACCTAAAAGGAAAGACTAGCCGGGATTAATTACACTCTTCAAGCTCGCTAACCGTTCAGTCAGGCCAGTGTCGGTACTTTGAGGGAGGTTCCCCGTGCTTTCGTACGGACCTAATTAAAGTAAACCTCGTTTTCCCAGAGGCATAACCCCTTTGACACCTTTCTAGACACCTAATAGGTTAGCTAATTGTAAAGTGCAAAACTCTCCCAGGAGTAACACTTACTCGCAGTGGGTATCAGGATCCAACTATCACACAGAAGGTATGCAATCTCATTGCAAATTTCAACATTTGAAATTCCCGATAATGGTTTTTACCCCTAGTACTTATGACCTTGGTTATGGTCAACATATCATAAGTCCTAGTCAAGTTCTACCCATCATTTCATGATTAATTAGATCCACCCACATGACCCTTGGCTATAGTCAACATAATCACATGAATGCCCTAACTAATCGCATCATATGCTGTATAGGAAGACATCACTTAGCTACCGTACACTACGCCTTGACTATGGTCAACATACGCAGCACGAATACTAAGTACTCTACTTCCTAAAATGATGGAGGGTTGTGGATGGTTTTTAAGAAAACCTTTTAATGCTTTGAACTTGATATCGTTGTAGAATCGAATGGTTTTAAAAGGAGTGGCTTAAGCTCCGCATTTTGAAACTTGCTTTTTCATAAAAAGGCCGAGTGAGTTTCAAATTCGATACTGCACATCTTTTACGTTTATTTTCTATCATTAATCTCATTAATGAATTCCCATCAATTTATGCTTCCCAAGCATCACTAGAAGAAACGAAAACAACAATATATTTATTATATATCATATATATAATATAAGCATTTGTCTCATAACATCAAGTAATCACATTACAGAATATCAGCAGCAGAAGAACATATATGAAATATTGGATATACTAGGAGTTCTGTATTTTAAATTAAGCCAGTATAAAACACGGATACCACGGTCGTGATGAATAGCCAAACCCACACCCCTAGACCCCTACGAGAGCGGCAACCAACCTACCAATTATAGAGTTAGGAGACCCGGTCTCGACTCCTCGAGATGGTCTCCCACTGGACCCTAGAACCCGGTTACTTCTGCTCCCCGCCTTGGGTCTATCCTAATGCGGAAAAGTAAATAATATACATCAATGGTGACATCATCCTCAACCCGGAAGTGCCCCAATAAAAGAATATTACATATAAGCTTTTACATGAATGAAAATGAAAATCTCTCATCTCACATAAAAACCCCCGGCTATTCAAAACACGACAATCTAATATAATATATCACAGCAACACATAACATCACATGTCATCAACGTAAGTAAATATGCGTATCCCAATTGTCGTTGGCATATAGCAATGAAACCGGCGATACACCACATATTACACTTACGGTCGCAGAAAAGAAAGTGAAAAACTACAACAATTGGAATCCACAACCACCTTAGACATCATAAACCCAAGGTATCACATACTTTGGATTTTATGCCTAAAAAATGAATTCCTTAGACATCATATGCCTAACAATTATAAACCCCGCATTTTATTCTCGATATTGAAAACACTTTCCAATAACTTGTCGGGTAATTCAACAAGATTCCCGATAACCTGATCGAATGCTCGTCGGAAACTTTAGTAGACGGCCGCACCCCCGATGCCGTCGACGAAGTGCACTAAGGCGGAACACCGCGGCCGCGACCTCCCGAATGGATGCTTTTGGCGACGGGGTTCGCTTACAGTCACTTGGTCGGGGCTATGGGGCATGGCTATCTGGTAAGGTTACCCGACGAGTATCCACGTACACTACGTAATTGCGACGGACTTTTGATCCACATCAAAATTCCGTGGCAACCGATCAAGTGAGACTAAACTGCTAGATTTATAAAATTCAAACTAGTTATCATATAACTAATTATGTGGATTCCAAATATTATATCACAATCACAGATAGCTAGACGATGTTAAACTTTTTGATCGAATAAACAAACACCCAAAATTTCCCACTAGTAAAATAGGGGGTTGCCCCTACGGATGGAAATATCCGTCGGGGCACATTTAGCTTGGCCCTACGGATTAATCCGTAGGGCTAAAAGGTTGCCCCTACGGGCACAGACGTCCAAGAATAAAAATATTAATTCTTAATTTGGTGTTTGCCCCTACGGAGCCGCAAACAAAAGACCTACGGTTATGTCCGTAGGGGCAAGTAAATATCGTTTTAAAATAAAGCCAGATCGATTGCCTACGCTCACTTTCTCTCTCTCTCTCAATCGCGCGCGAGAAAAAACCCCAAATCGCCACGCCGTCGTTGCCACCGTCGCCACCGTCGTCGCCACCGTCGGTTTCGTCGCCACCGTCGGTTTCGTCGCCACCGTCTTCGCCACCGCCGGTTTCGTCGCCAAATCGCCACCGTCGTCGCTTCAGCCCACCAGCACCCGTTCAGGTATAAATCTCGAGGTAAATTAAAGCATTTTTGGATTATTTTGGGCTTAGGGTTCATGGCTGGGTCTGGGTTGTGCGCGCGAGAGTTGGGGTTGGGCAGGGGTCGCGGTGGCGGTCGGGGTCGGGGTCGGGGTAGGGTTAGGGTTGGGGTTCGGCTGCTGCTGGGGTGGGGCTGGGGTTAGGGTTACGGTGGGGCTGGGGTTAGGGTTACGGTGGGCTGGTTGAATGGCTCTTCTGATTAGTTGACAAATACAATGTTAATCATAATTTACTCGACACAGATGGTAGAAAATCAGAAAAAGATCAAGAAAAAAATAATCGATTTTGATTTTAACATGCGGGGTGTTGATGCAAGATGTAATATCTAGTAGCAGATGCTAGGCATATAGACTAAAGAATAGTTGTAAATGAACCGCTAGCAAGAAAATCCTATAATTATACACATCGCTTGACGCATGAAGCCTGAAGCTCTTTCTTTTGGGGGATAAAACTAGTTATATTCCTGCATTGCCTAGAAATAGCAGTGAGTTGGTTAAAACCTTTCAAACACAACCCCCCCATCCCCAAAAAAAAAAGAAAGAAAGAAAGGGCAAGGAAAAAAAAGAATAGCAACAAGCAATACAAGCTAGCAACCGTAAATAACTGCTGAGATTATGTCTACCTTGACAATTTGAACAATGATGGTCTTGTCTGGATTGTTAAGATCCACTTTATGGGGGTGAGGAACACATTTTGCAACTGTATTTATGATTTTCATTCTGTCAAGTGTTGAAATAAAAATCAACACTTGACAATCAATCCAAGATGCTCAATAACTTGCTTCAAAACCATAATCTAATCTTGATGATGCTCAATATTAGCGATTTCCATGATCACGACACGTGGAAGATGACGTGTCTCATAACGCTTTATGATATCAGTATCCTATATTTGTAGTTTTAATTGTTGATTGTTATAGATGTATACCATTGCAATAATAGTTTTTGGTTGATGAATGCTATTGCAATGTAGGATGATCAGTTCTATCAATCTTGATCTCAATGGTTTAAAATCATGTTACACATACAACACGAATGCACAACAAACGCATAATTAGAGAGCGACTCGAGATATTCAGGTTAAAACCAATATATGATACTCGATGATAATATGAAACCTTTATATTCCCATCAATACCCATATATGAAACTAAAAGCGCCACTTAGTCCCCGTCTATCAGTTAACATACGTGCGATGCTCGTCGTGACCTAGAACTATACGAAGGTTGTTAAATATCGGACAGTATAGCTCGATACTAACAACCGTCGTATAGTCTACGCGACGAGAAAATTCAATCGTATGGTAACCCATAGATTTGTCCCGTGTGGACAAGTTAAGAATGTATAAAGCAAACGCCTTCATTCACTTGTGTTTTCATCCGTTTCGAGATATTTCGTCGGTATCTTTCCGCTGGTTCTCCGTGTACAAAGATAGATTAGATGTTCATTTCAACGTTGTTTCACAGCTTTGAAATGATTATCTATTCTATTACAGTGTACTCGGAGAACAGCGGGGAGGTGCTGCCGAAATTTACTCGAAACGGTTGAAAGCACAAGTGATGGGCGTTCGCTCTATACATTCTTAATGGGATAGAAGCCTACCCCCGACAGCCGGAACACATACATACAAACGCATAATTAGAGAGCGATTCGAGATGTTCGGGTTAAAACCAATATATGATAATATGAAACCTTCATATTCCCATCGATACCTATATATGAAACTAAAAGCGCCACTTAGTCCCCGTCTATCGGTTAACATACGTGCGATGCTCGTCGTGACCTAGAACTATACGAAGGTTGTTAAATATCGGACAGTATAGCTCGATACTAACAACCGTCGTATAGTCTACGCGACGAGAAAATTCAATCGTATGGTAACCCATAGATTTGTCCCGTGTGGACAAGTTAAGAATGTATAAAGCAAACGCCTTCATTCACTTGTGTTTTTATCCGTTTCGAGATATTTCGTCGGTACCTTTCCGCTGGTTCTCCGTGTACAAAGATAGATTAGATGTTCATTTCAACGTTGTTTCACAGCTTTGAAATGATTATCTATTCTATTACAGTGTACTCGGAGAACAGCGGGGAGTTGCTGCCGAAATTTACTCGAAACGGTTGAAAGCACAAGTGATGGGCGTTCGCTCTATACATTCTTAATGGGATAGAAGCCTACCCCCGACAGCCGGAACACATACATACAAACGCATAATTAGAGAGCGATTCGAGATGTTCGGGTTAAAACCAATATATGATAATATGAAACCTTCATATTCCCATCGATACCCATATATGAAACTAAAAGCGCCACTTAGTCCCCGTCTATCGGTTAACATACGTGCGATGCTCGTCGTGACCTAGAACTATACGAAGGTTGTTAAATATCGGACAGTATAGCTCGATACTAACAACCGTCGTATAGTCTACGCGACGAGAAAATTCAATCGTATGGTAACCCATAGATTTGTCCCGTGTGGACAAGTTAAGAATGTATAAAGCAAACGCCTTCATTCACTTGTGTTTTCATCCGTTTCGAGATATTTCGTCGGTACCTTTCCGCTGGTTCTCCGTGTACAAAGATAGATTAGATGTTCATTTCAACGTTGTTTCACAGCTTTGAAATGATTATCTATTCTATTACAGTGTACTCGGAGAACAGCGGGGAGGTGCTGCCGAAATTTACTCGAAACGGTTGAAAGCACAAGTGATGGGCGTTCGCTCTATACATTCTTAATGGGATAGAAGCCTACCCCCGACAGCCGGAACACATACATACAAACGCATAATTAGAGAGCGATTCGAGATGTTCGGGTTAAAACCAATATATGATAATATGAAACCTTCATATTCCCATCGATACTCATATATGAAACTAAAAGCGCCACTTAGTCCTCGTCTATCGGTTAACATAACGTGCGATAATTTATTCTTTTCAACGACAAACGCACACACAAAGCATATACACGGATTTTCTCCTTTGTCAGTAACTATCCCGTTCTTATATTTCTCAATATAGTCAGCATAACCTACAATTTATATGTTATTCAGTCTAACATGGCCCATGAGTACGTCAGAGTTAAGGACTGGATGTATGTGGATTGGAAACAACGTATGCAACCTAAGTTTGTCGCAGGAGTTGCTGCTTTCCTTGAATTTGCACGAGCACATAATAAGATCATAATAGAGAAGATTCTCTGTCCGTGCGATAGATGTGGCAATAAGTACTGGCAGAAGGTAGAATTGGCAGAGCTTCATATTGTAAAACATGGGTTTACTAGACTTTATTCAACTTGGAAATATCACGGGGAAGGAGAAGAATGCAGTATTGCGGTAGAAGAAGAAGGAGAACACGATAATGCGGCAGGAGAAGAAGAAGAATTCGGTAATACGGGAGGAGACGAAAATTTATTTCCATCAGAAGAAATGGAGGATATGGTGGAGGCTGCCCTAGGTGAATCTATTCGTACCGAAGATGACATTCCTTCCGGTCAAGGACCGCGTGCGGATAAATATGAAAATTTCATGAATGATGCTAGGAAACCAATTTATGAGAATGCGAAGTATTCCACACTCTCATGGTTCGTCCAACTTTTCCAAATTAAGTGCCTAAATGGATGGAGCAACAAGTCATTCACAATGCTTCTTTCGTTCTTGAAAGATTCTATGCCTCCAGGAAATAATGTGCCCGAAAGCTGGTAAGAAGCCCAGAAAATGATGTCTGATTTGGGTCTAAAGTGCGAGAAGTTCAAGCATGTCCTAAAAATTGCGTGTTGTACCGGAAAGAGAATTCAGATTTGAAAGAGTGTCCAACATGCGGAGAGGCCAGGTATAAGCCGAAAGATTCTGATAAGAAGCCTGATATACCTGTGAAGATAGCACGATATTTTCCCATAACACAGAGGCTACAGAGGCTATTCAAGTACAAGAAAACAGCCGAGGCAATGATTTGGCATCACCGTGCTCCTCCAAGCGAAAATGGAAAAATGAGCCATCCAAGAGATTCACCGGCATGGAAGGATTTCGATAGGAGGCACGCAATATTCAGTAGCGATCCTCGCAATGTCCGGCTCGGACTGGCTGCCGATGGCTTCTGCCCATTCAACTATATGGCTGGAAGTCACAGTACATGGCCCGTTGTAATGATAATTTATAATCTGTCGCCTTGGTTGGCTATGGACCAATCATACTTTATGACGCCTCTTCTTATCGACGGACCAAACTCACCGGGGAACAATATCGACGTCTATCTCCGACCTCTGATCGAGGAGCTGAAAACTTTGTTCATTGATGGTGTAGAGACATATGATTCAAACACAAATACAACCTTCATACTGCATGCGGCTTTAATGTGGACAATTAATGACTTTCCTGCGTATGGAATGCTATCAGGTTGGTCCGTACATGGTCACAAAGCATGTCCTCATTGCCATGAACACACAACATCAAAATTTTTGAATTTTAGCAGGAAGGTTTGTTATTGCGGCCATCGACGTTTTCTGCCTCCAGACCACCCTTATAGGTTAGACACGGTTCACTTTGATGGTCATCAGGAGCTTCTTGGGCCTCTATCCCCATTGTCCGGAGAGGACGTGACTGCTAAATGGGATGATTATAATAACGTGACCTTCGGGATGGATCCGACGAAACAGGTCAAACCACAATATTGGAACAAGTTAAGCATTTTCTTCGAGCTTCCGTACTGGTCTACAAATTCAGTGCGTCATTGTCTGGACGTCATGCATATAGAGAAGGGAGTATCAGAGCACATACTTAACTTGCTTCTGTGTAAAGACGGGAAATCGAAAGACAACATGAATGCCCGGATGGATCTACAAGAGTGGGGAATAAGAAGTGAACTGCGCCCTAAACCGGTAGCGGGTAAACCGAGCAAGTTTGTACTTCCCAATGCCGCTTATCATATGTCACAACCGGAGAAGAAAAGATTCCTGCAGGTGTTGCATGATTTGAAAGTCCCCACAGGTTTCTCAGGATCATTCAGCAAGAAAATAAAAATTGTGAAGGGCAAGATCGATGGGCTGAAAAGTCATGATCACCATGTTATCGTGGAGCACCTTCTTCCATTAGCCCTCAGGACTTCTCTCCCCGACTCGGTTGGTCTAGTAATCAACGACCTATGTTGTTTTTTCAGGGAGTTGTGTGCTAAAACACTGGAGGTTGCGACGCTGGATAAACTAGAAAATTCTATTGCGTTGATACTTTGCAAGTTTGAGCGTATTTTCCCACCGTCATTCTTCGATATCATAATACACTTGACGGTTCATCTTGCAACTGAGGCGAAGTTAGCCGGACCGGTACAATATCGATGGATGTATCCCGTCGAGAGGTACGTGTAATTTTTCGTTTCGCGCAATTTATAAATTTATTGTTGTCCTTTATGCCCGTGTTTATTTATTCAACATATTCTCATTAGGTACCTTTACACTCTTAAGAAGTATATATGCAATAAAAATTGACCAGAGGGTTCTATCATGCAAGGTTATCTTCTTGATGAAGCAACCACATTTTGTTCCCGCTATCTGGACGAGAACATTGAGACAAGGCTTAACCGACCACGAAGAATTCAAGACGGGCTATATGGTAAAGCCGAGTATAAGAGGGTAGACACTATGTTTATCAACAAGATATACCGGTTTATCTTACTTAATTGCGCATGTCTTGAACAAATTAGAGAGTAAGTTCTTTTGGATTAATTGTTATATCTGTGTTTGTGTGTGTATGAAATGACATAATATTAATGTCACAATTATATGTCGAAAACAGAACTCATTTTAACGAGGTACGTGAGGGGCATCCTGATTGGAACGAAGAGCGTTTGGAAAAATACCATCAGGATAATTTTTGTGATTGGGTCACAGAGCATGTAAGTTATTCGAATTACGTTTTATTGCTATCAGTTTTAATCTAAACTTGTATCGTTATGTATATATCGTAAAATTTGTTTTGTTAGATCCACGATCCGAACTTGTCTGCATCATTTGAGAGTGATTCAAGATGTTTAGCTCAATTTCCTAGTATGAAGGTTGCATATTACAAAGGATTTGGTGTCCTTGGATACAAATTCGAAGTTAAGGACATAGAAACATCTAGAACCACTCAGAATAGTGGGATTGCGACGGTAGGATCGGACGGTGTGATTTACTATGGGTACTTAAATTGTATACTCGGCATCCACTATCCCGGATGATCAGAACCCTTTTATATATTCCACTGTACTTGGTACGATCCGCGAACCGATACAGACAGGTGGAGAAGCAGTCTTGGGACTTGGAAAGATGAATATGGATTGACCAGTGTGAACACACTTCGATTTTACGGTCAGGACGATCCATTTATCTTTCCGAACCAAGCGTTCCAAGTATACTACTCACAGTGTTTGAAGCATCCGGGGTGGAGTGTTGTATGCCGATGGAAACCTAGAGATGTCTGACCCCAGTTCTGGACAGAATGATCCGAGGCTGCTGACCCCAGTTCTGGACGCCGCACACGGAGGTCACCACGGAGGTTGGGAGAGAGGCCGGGGATTGGGCCCTAGCAGGGCCCATATGAGGTTGGACTCCACCCCGGCGGTTACTTCCTCCGTCTCCAGTGACCGGCATGTCCATCAGGAACTGGATAGCTTGAGGGCCACCGTTCAGGAGTTGAAGGAGACGCTGGTATGTATACTGCTTTATAGTAAAATATCATTTCATATTATATACATATCAACATATCCATAATTAGTACGTAGCTTGAGCTTATTTGGTTTTAGACTTAAGTTTGATTAATTATACATACATATGTAATTAAAATAAACAACGCTTTTCCAAACTAGATATCCAAACAGGGTTTCGAAATAACTTAATAATGAAACGAATTCGAATAATACACAGTTCTTACACGCTTCTTACACACGTTATGTCCAGACGCGACAGGGTAGATCGGCCGAGCCTCCACATGCATCTCCTTCGGCTGCGGCTCCGCAAGCCACTACATCGGCTGCGGTTCCGCAGACAGCTCCTGTAGCTCCACCGCCCACTCAGACTCCCGCAGCCGCGGCTCCGCAAGCGACTACCTCGACGGCGGCTGCGCAGACCACATCGCCAGCTCCACATGCCGCTCAGACTCCCGCTCGCGACGCATTGCAGAGTGTATTGACCGAGGAGCAGGCGCGCGTTATTCTAACGTTATTCAGAGGTGGAGCTGGACCGAACTAGGGTAGCTTTTTGGTTCTTATTTTTTGAAACATGTATTTATTTATATCACATTGTACTACATTTTGAAACGATATTGATATTGGTTTGTATTTATATCATATTCAGTTTTTGGGTTTCTTTTGTATATTATATATATGCGTGAGATGTGATTATGAATACTGCAATATATGATTTGACTGATGTATATAGTATTGTGCACAGGGCGGGAAAAAATCTAGCAGCCCATATTTAAAAAAAAAATACAGACAATATGTACCTACGGATTAAGCCGTAGGTATATATGTTACCCCTACGGGCATATCCGTAGGGGCAAAATATCAGGAAACCTGATATTTTTCCCACCTGATCTCAGTACAGGGTGTTAGGAGTGCCCCTATGGATATGCCCGTAGGGGCCACTGTATATCCCCTACGGAGTTATCCGTAGGGGCCAAATATCAGGTTTCCTGATAGTTTGCCCCTACGGAATATTACCTACGGATATATTCGTAGGGGTAGAAAAAGGACCTACGGTTGTATCCGTAGGTACATACAATATATTAAAAAAAAATATACATATATTATTTGATTACCCCTACGGAGTACTCCGTAGGGGCAACAACACCTACAGATATATCCGTAGGGGCCAGAATTTGCCCGTAGGGGCAAGTTCAGGGCCTCAACTTGCACCTGCGGCCTTTGCACCTACGGGGTATTTTTTCGCCCCTACGCAGATATCCGTAGGGGCAGTGGGTTGCCCCTACGGATAAATCCGTAGGGGCAACCCTTATTTGTAGTAGTGTCCCAAAGAGCTCAACACTTGAGCGGGGTTCAAAAAGTACTCAGAACATGCCACAACACCTATGAACCATCCGTAGAAGGGCCGACCCATGCCTTACTCATGTCGCCACGGAACTGCCGCAAACCTTAGGGTAAGACCGCGGTTCCGCGATCTAAAAAGTCGAGTTTGGGTATCGTTCTTCTAGAGGGTCCACAGAATCGCTTGCATGATTTTCTGAAGATTTTAAACTTGGAAAAAAATCTAACTCTTGGAAAATTTCCAGCGAGGAAAAACATGAGTTATTGACATCCGTTCGAACTTTTTAACGTCGTCTAAATAACCTGAATAGATGTTAGAATTACGACTATAAAGCACTCCGAATTGCCTTTGCACAAAGATAACATCGCATGAAAATTAGTAAAAACAAGCAACACCTGAAATACCAAACCCAAAGCCTGGAACACCGTAAAAATTTCAAGCTCATACTTCATCATAGGACCGGCCTGCTCGGTTTTCTTGCCTATGTGGCCAGCCATTTTCCAACCATTTTACTTAAAATTTCTATGGTGTTCATGTTATAACACATACAACATTCTGCAGTTGCTTAAAAAAATTTTAGACACCATTTTAAAAACGACAGAAACTAGGTTTTATTATCGGGTGTTTCGGAGTTGTTTCGGTTTCGTAATCTAACAAACATCGTATAATTCTCTAGCTTGGCTCTGATACCACTGTAGGGATCCTTAGGGCGGCAGTAAGGTTTCGGGAGGTATCGTCCATGCCGTTTTCAAATTTTTGCCGTACTAAATAACCCTAACCCTAGAATCTTAATTAGAGATTTAGACGAACTAGCAATGCAAACATCTTTACATCTAAGTGAATGAGGAATACAACCTTTGTAGAACGGTCCTTCACTTCTAAAGCTCCGTGTAGTAGTCCCTTCATTCCAAGTAATGAACACCCGAACTCTAGTAAGAGTTCACATGAAGAAATGAACAAGCTTGCTCGAAATTTTCGCGGCCGAAGATGATCTACGTCGAGGAGACTCAAGCTCATGCTACATCTTCACTAATAATATATTAGCGAAGCAAACACCCTAAACTAAATGGCTAATATAGTAGAGGATGATAAAGTAGGAATTGGGCTCTCTTTAGATTTATTTTTCTCACAATATTTCCTCACTTTTAGAAAAGCTAGCAAGCTTTTTCATGAGGAAGAAGAAGATGAAGTAGAGATGAGAATGAAACTCATGAGGTGAGAATAGCAACCATGGGTGAGTTAGTGTCATACACTAACCCATGTAGAGAATAAACCATGGCTAATATTGATGGTTAGGTTAATAAATGTCTTAAGTAAAACAAATGAGTGGACTTAGTCAATGGTTCCACAAGCTTCTCCAAGCTTCAACCATTAAACCAATTTCCACCAATTTATGAATTACTAAAATAAATATAAACCCTTCATTATATCAAGCATGGTGTGAGTCTCATACACCCATGTTGCATATGGCGTCAAACATGACACAATATAATGTACATTAATATATATCGCATATATACAATATGCACACAAGTGAGAAAAAGAAAAGTTTAGTGAGCAAATATTAGTTAATGTAAGTTAATATATCAAATATATAATTATACATTAAATTATTAAATCAACACTTGATCTAACAATCAGGCTATATAACATACAACCGACTAATATCAAATGTAACATCTTACCGAATCAACACTTGATCCGATAACCCGGCTATATCTCATATAACCGACCGATATCACATATCGCGAGAATAGAATACGGTATCACATACTCATATTAATCTCGGTCCCGCACATATCACATATGTGCTCCTACTTCATTTCGCATGAACCAGGAAACCTCTGTGTATGACTCTAAAGACTCGTCAATACGCCGGCAGTAGGTGATGATCATATCAAACACCCACAAACCGCAAACGGTCTGCTAAACGTAACGGTCACCCGGGTATTGAGCGATCAGAAGATCAACAAGATAGCCTGATCATACTCCTGCGAGTCCAATCAGTAACACTACCGTACAGTCCGGTCTTTTTGTTAGATATGTCGCATATCACAGCCTGGGGTGGTATAACGTCAGACCCCAATAGCCTAATAAGTCATGCCGATGCAAGGTCCATAACGGTTCGAGAAACTACCGATAACACTTACCAGTAGATCTCCACAACCCTGGCCAGGGATTTCCTGTTATGGCCAATCGAGCATTGCACAACATCAACCTCCAATACCGGGAGAGACGAAATCCCCTCGCATTGCTCATTGCCTCCATGTGACTCAGGACTGTACCCAAAAAACCACCTGTTTGCACGACTCAGTAGAGCTGTGGTAGGGTGGAAATCAAAGCACAGTGGGAGACACACAAGACTCTATGACGATCTCGGGTCGACAAACTAACCTGTACCAGTGTCACCAGAGAACTACTATCTGACGTGAGGTATAATACCATCTAGGAGTTCTCGGCAAGTCCTATTCAGTGTACCCAGTCTCCACTGAGCACCCGTATACCTTCTCTGATGTCAAACACTAATGGATGTGGGATCATCCATCGCCCATCATATGGGTCAAGAAGCGTATACGCTAGTCTACTATGGAATATCGATGCCCTATCTCGATACTCCCACGACTAGGAACTTTTGAAGGATGTACTCACAGACTACACAGAACCCACTAGTATGATCTCTATCATAATCCTAGAAGTCAAGTACACATCCTAAGGGCTTTATCAAGATGTAATAGAGAGACAGTAAGTGTACATGTTAAGATAAAGAGCAACCAGATAGCATACTATCATGTCGAGCAAGAAAGTCCTCCCTAGGTATGTCCAAGCATCCACTATAATATACATCATATGTACAATAATGGCCTATAGGGCATATATATAACTAACAGAGGTAGCTTGACATAGAGGAACTTCGGATGGACCATCTTCGACACGGAGGTCGCGAAGCAAGCTCGATCCGTTCTACAAGTGGAGCCTAGAGGAGTCATAGGGACTACTACCCGGAGCTATAGAAGAGAAAGAGTTGGTCTACAAAGGTTGTGGTCTCTTTCTCTTAACATAGATCTTGTTTTATATCATGTTAAACCCTAATACTCTAGTTAGATTCTAGGTTAGTGTAGCTTAGCACTCCAAATTTTTTTAAATTGCAAGCTTGATGTCGGTATAAACCTTGTGATGGTGCTAGGATACACTTTTATGGTATCAGAGCTAAGCTAGAATATTAGGGGAAGTCTATACGATATTAAAGTGTTTGATCGAGTTTCAAAACCCGAATTTTTACAAGTTTCTGTCAATTTTTTCAAAAGTTGAAATTTTCCAGATTAAAAATATGCAGAAAATTGTGCAGGGTATTTTATGGAGCCCCAATAAGTACGAGGCACCAATTTCTTTAAACAGCCGCGGAACCGCGGCCTAAATCCTTGTTTGGCCATAGTTCCGCCGCAAGTTTGAGAGATTGTGAGATCTTGCTTCTTGTGCTGCTCTATTATTATATTTGGCACTTTCTGGGTGTTTTTAATGAGACTCAAGTTGTTGAGGTCTCTGTGATTTGTGGGTGTTTGATGGATCGATCGAAATGTTTAACATCGTCTAGATTATTATGATATATGATACAGTATTTGGAATCCACAACAATTTATTTTGAGAAAACTAGTTAGTGTTTTATAAATCTAGCGTTTTAGTCTCGGTTGATCGAATGCCACGGAGTTTCGATTCGGATCAAAACTCCGTCGCAATCCTGTATAGTACGCAAACACTTAGTCAGGATTCTTGTTGAATTATCCGACTGCTTATTGAAAAGAGTTTTCAATTTGAGACTTAAATGCAAGGTTTATAGGTTAGGCATGAAATTCGGAATATGAGATATTCCGGGTTTATGATGTCTAAGGAGTTTGTGGATTCTAATTATTGTAGTTTTTCATTTCTTTTTTGCGACCGTGAGTGTAATATGTGGGGTATCCCCGATTTCGTTGCTATATATCAACGACATTCGGGATATGCATATTTACTTACGTTGATGACATGTGATGTTATGTGTTGCCGTGATATGTTATATTGGATCGTCGTAATTGAATATCCGAGATTTTTTACGTGAGATGAGAGTTTTTGTATTTTCATTCATGTAAAAGTTGCATGTAATATTCTTTTATTGGGACACTTCCGGGTTGAGGATGATGTCACCATTGATATATATTATTTACTTTTCCGTATTAGGATAGACCCAAGGTGGGGAGCATAAGTAACCGGATTCTAGAGTCCAGTAGGAGACCATCTCGAGGAGTCGAGACCGGGTCTTCTAACTCTAGAATTTGCAGGGTTGCTTGCCGCTCTCGTAGGGGTCTAGGGATGTGGGTTTGGCTATTCATCACGACCATGTAATCCGTGTTTTTCATTACTGGCTGAATTTAAAACACGGACCTCCTAATATATCCAATATTTCATATGTTGACTTCTGTTGCTTGTGTTCTGTGATGTGATCATATAACTGCGTGAGACGAATGCTATATATATATGATATATATAATAAATGTTGCTTATGTTTTGCACCCACGCTAGTCCAGCCCCCGCTCTGCCGTTAGTTAAGTAACCTAACGGTGCATGACGGCGCCCCATGGCGAATGCGGATGGCATAAGCGTATGTTTTATTTTCGTTTTTTTCTGTGATGTTTAGGGAAATATAAATGATGGGATTTCATTAATGAGATTAATGGAAAGAAAAGAAACCTAAAGATATTGTAGAATCATGATTTTCAAAAAGTTAGCTCAAGTTCTTGTTTTGCATAGTGGTATTCCTTGATGAATATCCAACACCTCATTCGATGAGGAAAGAGCTGAGATCCCTTCACCGGGAGTGACCTCTTTAGCAAAACTAGTAAATGCTACAACCCACTCGGTTTTGTTTTGATAGCTTCTTTAGTTCTTGCTTTGCATAGTAGTATTCCTTGATGAATATCCAGCATCTCATTCGATGAGGAAAGAGCCGAGATCCCTTCACCGGGAGCGACCTCTTTAGCAAAACTAGCAAATGCTACAAAAACCACTCCTTTTAAAATCACTTGATTCCATAAAGATATCAAGTTCATTACATTAAAGGTTTTTCATCAAAACCAGTCGTATCCCTCCGTCATTTCAGATAAATGCTATTTAGTATTCATGCTGCGTTTGTTGACCTTATCAAGGCGTAGTGTGCGGTAGCTAATTTGTGCTTATCTGCCGCATGTGATGCGATTGGATTAGGGTAGTAGTACGACTTTGTTGACCTTCTTAAGGGTCGTACTGATGGGTTTAATTCAATCATGAAATGACGGGTTGAACTTGGCTAGCGCTTATGGTTTATTGACCTTGTTAAGGTCATAAGTTGCTAGGGGTAAAAACAGATATTGGGAATTTCAAGTGTTGAAATTTGCAATGAGATTGCATACCTTCTATATGATAGTTAGATCCCGATACCTACTGCGAGTAAGTGTTACTCCAGGGAGAGTTTTCCACTTTACAATTAGCCGATCCAGTAGGTGTCTACGAAAGGTGTTAACGGGGTTATGCCCTTGCGGAAACGAGATTATTTAATTAGTTCCATGCGAAAGCAAGAGGAGACCCCCTCGGAGTACCAATACTTCCCTGGCTGACCGATTGGCAAACTTGTAGAGTGTAATTAATCCCGGCTAATCTTACCTTTCAGAGTTTGAAGGAAGATTTGATAAAAACAATGGGAGCCATCCTGATTAGATAAGATAATAACCAATCTAACCTTGCAAAGAGCGCACGCTAAAGCGTTTCCTTCTCCCCCTCTCTCCAGGTAGCGACCATGACACGCCTTAATCAAGATAATAATATGGATGTATTGACCGAACCAGCTTATTATACTGAGCTGGGGAACGTTAGTTCCGCTTTTTCTTATGATTTTCATAAGTCTGAGTAAAGAATAGAGGAATATCAGAATTCCCACGCAACCCGAATGAAGAAAAAGCAAGAAAAAGCATGCTGATGCATCTTCTACGGGTGTGTTCGTTATCGAGAACTGTTTCTCAATTTGCTCTACATCCTGGGTATTGGATACCAGATCAGAATCCCACGTATATAATTTGTTACATGGGTTAAGGAGAGGTAAAGAACTAGGAAATGGTGATATGTCTCTAAAAGTAGGGAATGGTCAGCTGTTGCAGCCAAAACAGTTGGCGAATATCACATAATATTACCAAATGGTAATACATTGATTTTGAACGACTGTTATTACGTACCAAATATGATGTGCAATATTATATCAGTTTCTTTATTACATAAAGAAGGATATAACTTTGTATTAGAGGATAATGTTATAAAAATTTTCCTAAATCAAGCGTTGATTGGGTTTGGTACGTTATGTAATGGTATATACGTTCTAAATCAAACGACAGTTCTAAGCATACAGAACACACACAAGAGGAAAAGTTAAGAAATGAATGAAGCCTTCTTGTGCCATTGTAGACTAAGTCATATCAATGCGACAAGACTAGCTAAGTTGCATAAAGATGGATATTCGAATCAGTTAGAATTTACATCTTATGAAACTTGCGAGTCATGTCTCAAAGGGAAGATGACCAAAACTCCGTTTACTGGACATGGAGAAAGAGCTACTGAACTCTTGGGACTGATACATAGTGATGTATGCGGTCCTATGTCTATACATGCCAGGAATGGTTCTTCGTACTTCATCACATTCACCGATGATCTCTTAAGATACGGACATGTGTTCCTGATGAAACACAAATCTGAATCTTTTGAGAAATTCAAGGAATATAAGTACGAAGTTGAGAACCAGACGGGTAAAAGTATTAAAGTCATATGATCTGATCGGGGAGGAGAATACTTGTGCACGGAATTCAGAGACTACTTAAAATAGAAATGGATTCTCTCTCAGCTTACTCCTCTGTATACACCACAGCACAATGGAGTTTCGGATCGGAAGAATCGCACCCTATTAGATATGGTGAGCTCTATGATGAATAATGCTGAGTTACCTATTTCCTTTTGGGGTTATGCACTTGAGACAGTTGCATACCTATTGAATAAGGTTCCGACCAAATTCGTGCCTACCACTCCATATGAGATATGGAATGGGAAGAGACCATCTCTTAAACAAGTTAAGATATAGGGTGGTTCGGCCTATCTTAAAAAGCAAAATCCGGACAAGCTCGAGGCAAGGTTTGTTTTGTGCAAGTTTGTGGGATATCCAAAGGATTCATATAAATATATCTTCTACCGTACCGAGGAACAAAAAGTGTTTGTTTCTTAACATGCCACCTTTTTAGAAAAGGAATTTCTTATGAAAGAAATTAGTGGTAATGAGGTAGAACTGGAAGAAGTTCCAGCTGCACAAATTATAACTGACGATTTGGTAGAACCGGAGGATTCAATAGTCCCCAACGAACCTCGGCTACTTCGCAGATCTAGTAGGGTTCCTCATCCACCTGAGAGATACTACGGTTTTCTCATAGATGGTGGGAGTGAGGATTGCATCATGGAAGATGATGACCCAACTAGTTTTGAGCAGGCCATCGAAAGTGGAGACTCTATGAAATGGCTGGATGCTATGCGATCTGAGATGGAATCCATGTACACCAACAAAGTATGGACTTTAGAAGTTTCTCCTGAAGGGGTAAAACCTATCAGGAGCAAGTGGATCTTTAAGAAGAAAATTGGTGTAGATGGAAAGATTGAGACCTTCAAAGATAGACTTGTGGCAAAAGGTTTTCGTCAACGACCAGGTGTCGACTATGATAAAACTTTTTCTCATGTCGCTATGCTTAAGTCCATCAGGATCCTACATGCCATTGCTGCATACCATGACTACGAAATCTGGCAGATGGACGATAAGACCGCTTTTCTAAATGGTGATTTAGAATAGAGCGTGTATATGACATAGCCAGAGGGCTTCGTAGACAGTAGGAGCAGCGGAATGGTGTGCAAGCTGCTTAAATCCATCTATGGATTAAATCAGGCATCGCGGAGCTGGAACATTTGTTTTGATGAAGTGATCAAAGAGTTTGACTTCATCAAGAACATAGATGAGCCATGTATATACAAAAGGTAGTAGAGAATAAGGTTGTCTTCCTCATATTGTACGCGGATGACATACTCTTGATAGGAAATGATGTTCCTATGCTACACTCGGTCAAGTTCTTCTTATCACAAAAGTTCTTCATGAAAGATCTAGTTGATGCCTCCTACATCCTGGGGATAAAGATCTATAGAGATAGATCTAAGAGGATGTTGGGATTGTCCCAATCCAGGTACATTGACACCATACTAAAAAGGTTTAGTATGGAATATTCTAAACATAGTAATTTACCCGCTTGTTCAGGAATCACTCTCTCCAAAGAGATGTCTCCCAAGACTGATTTGGAGAGGGCTCGCATGCAAGGAATACCCTATGCTTCGGCAGTCGGGTCTATCATGTATGCGATGTTATGTACCAGACCGGATGTAGCTTACTCACTAGGTATAGTGAGTAGGTATTAATCAAATTCTGGGGAAAAGCACTGGACAGCTGTGAAGAACATTCTTAAGTACTTGAGAAGGACTAAAGAAATGTTCTTGGTGTATGGTAACGGAGAACTCCAGGTGGAGTCGTTTTCCGATTCGAGCTTCCAGAGTGATAAGGACGATAGTAAGTCGGTCTCGGGTTTTGCCTTCACCCTCTATGGATAGGCGGTATGTTGGAAGAGTTCCAAGAAAGATACCGTAGCAGACTCGATGATGGAGGCTGAATACATCGCTGCCAACAATGCTGCCAAAGAGGCTGTCTGGATGAAGAAGTTCATTGCTGAACTTGGCGTGGTTCCATCCATTGAGCATCCAATACCTGTGTATTGTGATAACAATGGAGCTGTGGTTTTGGCCAAGGAACCCCGGTCCCATCAGAGTTCCAGAAATATTCTTAGGCGGTATCACCTGATCCGGGAGATAGTAGATCGACATGAGATCGAGGTCAGGAGAGTTGACACGAAGGATAACACAGCAGATCTACTCACGAAGGCCCTCCCCCAGACGCAGTTTGAAAGACTTTTTGGGATGTTGGGTATGAGATACTACAACAACTGGCCTTAGTGCAAGTGGGAGATTGTTAGGAATATGTATGCCCTATAGGCCATTATTGTATAATACAGTGGATGCTTGGACATATATATAGAGGACTTTCTTGTTCGACATGATAGTATGCTATCTGGTTGCTCTTTATCTTAACATGTACACTTGTATTATTATACTATCTCTCTGATGCATGTTGATAAAGACCTTAGGATGTTTGCTTGACTACCAGGACTATGAAACAGATCATACTACTGGGACTTGTGTATTCCACAAGCACATCCTTTAATTGTTCCTAGTCGAGGGGATATCGAGACAGGGCATCGATATTCCAGAATAGACTAGTGTGTACGTTTCTTGACCCTGTAGAGGGCGATGGTTGATCACATAACCTGTTAGATGTATATGCCCTAGAGGCCAGTATTGTATATATATACATATGGATACTAGGTATATGTATGTACAGAACAATCTTGCTCGGTTTCATAGTATATTATTTGACTTGTCTTTATCGGGATATGTGTATTTATTGTTATTATATCTGATTTGCACATATTGATAAAGACTCGATATGATAGTATACTATTATGGTTTGTCTTTATCTTAATATGGCATATGTCATACTCGTTATTACATATTGCGGTTATATGTTGATAAAGCCCCTAGTATCTTACTTGACTACCTGCGTTGTGATGGCGATCATACTTGTGGGATTAGGGTAGTCCATAAGCACATCCTTAAATGGTCCCTAGTCGCGTGAGCATCGAGACTGGGCACTGATACTCCAGAGTAGACTGGTGTGTACATTTCTAGCCCCGTCGGGGGATGGTTGGTCCCGTAGCCATTGGTCTGATGCACCTAAGGCGATCATACTTGTGGGATTAGGGTATTCCATAAGCACATCCTTAAATGGTCCCTAGTCGCGTGAGTATCGAGACTGGGCACTGATACTCCAGAGTAGACTGGTGTGTACATTTCTAGCCCCGTCGGGGGATGGTTGGTCCCGTAGCCATTGGTCTGATGCACCTAAGATCGTATACAGGTGCTCACTGGGTGTGAGTACACTGGACGGACTCACCGAGAACTTCCATATGGTACTATACCTATCGTCATATGGAAGTTCTCAGGTGACATGTGTACAGGTTAGTCTTTGGACCCGAGATCGGCATTTGTCTCGTGTGAGTTCCCACTGACCTTTGATCACTACCCTACCACGGCTCTACTGAGTCGTGCAAACAGATTTTGGTTGGGTTCAGTCCCGAGCCACATGGAGGCAGTGAGCGATTGTCGGGGATTCATCTTTCCCGGTATAGGGAGTCGATATCGCACTGTGATTCGATTGGTCAGGACCATAAGACCTTGGCCAAGGCACTTGGGATTTACTGATAGGTTGATCAGTAGTTTCCCGGATTGGTCCTGAGCTACATCGGCACGACTTATCAGGTTGTTAGGGGTCTGACGTTCACCATCCCCTAGACCCGGTATGCGATACTCTTTGACGAAGAGACCGGACTGTACGGATATTGTCACGGATAGGCTCAGTAGGAGATCCGGATGAGTTTGCTCATCGGCCTTCTTTTCGACAGGTACCTGGGTAGCCGTTACGTACAGCTAGTGCCGCTGACGTGCTTGTAGTTAAACCCACTGCCAGAGTATTGTCGAGTCTTTAGAGTCCCACACAAAGGGTTTCCTTGATTCAGGAGAAATGATGTAGTAGCCGTATTGGATATGTGCAGGGTTCGATCGATTGATGTACTTGGTACTCGGATTTTCGATCGGACAGTTTGTAATACTAGCCGGCCTGGTTTTGAGCCGGATTATTAAATCAGGTATTGATTTAATAATTTTATGTATATGTATTTCGATATATATATTCTAGTATTACGTTCTTCGTGTTATTCTATCTCTTTTGGGCGTTCGGATTTTTATCTGATTGCCGGTATATTTTTACAGTAGACTGAAATCCGTATTTATTACAGATTTCCTTCTAGAAGGTGGCCACCTCATTATGTATTTTCCATTTATTTGATAATTGGAAATGAGGTGTAAAGTGAAGGGTATGGGAGGAAAAGAGGTGACTATGCTTCAATAGTGGTCAAATGAATTTATAATTCATTTTGGGTTTACTATTGAAGCATGGTTGCTATTGTTTAATGAAAGAAAATGGCATACAAAACCTATGTGTGTTATTTTCTCTCTCATGCTTGATTCATTTTTCCTCTTGAGCTCTCAAGTTCCTCCCTCCTTTAGCTTTGCTCCACCTTCATCTTCTTCCTCTTCACTAACATTCTCATGTGTTGAGAAACAAGTGAAGAGGTTAGAAAAGAGATAGCTAACACTGAGACAACCCTACTACATCCTAGACCACTTGGACTAGCATCCCAAGTTCTCTAGTTGCTCTTTTGACATATTGCAAAGAGCTAGAGCCATGGATCATACTCCCCAGGTGGATCATCTACGAGGAGGCCGGAGAACAAGCTCGATCCCGGAGGACCGATGGAGCCGGAGTTAGAGTTCAAGCATGTTCAAGGTGGATGCAAGGAGCTAAGGATGAAGAAAGAAGACCGAAGGATTTGGTTCATTTCGTGAGGTTTCTATCATAGTAGATAGCACTTCTTCTTTTGCTAAGTAGGTTTTATGGAAAGATCCGGCTTTAGGGTTTAGTCTAGCGCCAAGTTTTATTCGCAAGAAAATTTTGTTCCGCATTTGACCACGTGTGTTGGCCGGGGCGCTAGGGTAACCCTTCATGGTATCAGAGCCATCCCATAAAACCTATACTAGCATGTTTAAATGTGTTTAGAATAACGATTGACTGAAAATTTCAAAAACCGCATTTCAATTCATGTAGTTTCTGTCGATTTTTAAACATGCTCGAAAAATCAATTTTATTGTCCCATAAAATCATGCACGGTTTTTTAAGACCCCTGAAGAAATTTGGTCACGTGAACCCTACAAACTGCCGCGGAACCGCCGCTCAAACCCCCTATTGGCGGCGGTTCCGCGGCCGTTTTGGAGCCCACATGAACAATCTTTCTTCTGGGTCTCTTATTTTTGGAAATTGTGGTTTCTGGAATAATTACATTTTGGGCCCAGATTTGTTACAGTGTTGGTTTAATACTTGGGGCCCACTTGGAAAGTTTAGTCGATCGTAATTTTAAAATACGTATTTTATTTTCAGTACATTCACTTTTATCTGCGACCGGGAATGTCACTCGATCGGTAAAACTCGTCTGACTGCTATATGTTCTTTTAGACGGGTTTTGCGAACGTGACATTCGAGTTGATGTTGTGTGCTTGTGTTGTGATTGTGGTTGGATTGTCGTGGTGGATACCATGTGGTGCAATGTTAGAAATACACTTTATAATTCATTTGTACATTTGTTATTGCGGGGCGAGCATCCTACATGTGGACTGCCGTCTTTGCCGGGTTGTATATTATTTTGGGGCACGACCGGGTTAAGGTCGATGTCACCGCTTGTATATATTATTTTCATTTTCTGTATTAGGATTACCCCACGGTGGGGGTGCACGAATAGCCGAGTTCTAGAAGGCAACAAGCCCGCAGCTCAATGCGCTGAGATGGAGGGGGCTTCATTCTAGAACTGGCGGGCTATTCGCCGCACTCGTAGGGGGTACAGGTTTTCATTGCACAGGCAATCCACATGACTGGGAACGTCGGGTTTTATTTGTGGCTCAAATGAAACCTGGGGCTCCAAGATCATCCACCATTCTGTATTGTTATCTGTGATGTTGTTTATTATCATGCCTGGGACGAATGTTATATATACTTATATATATACTAGTAGATGTTGTATATGTTTTGCACTCATGCTAGTCCAGCCCCCGCTCTGTCGTTAGTTAAGTAACCTAACGGGTGATGATGGGGCTCCGTGGCGACTGCGGATGGCATATACGTACATTTTATTTTCGTTCTTTTCTGGTGTGATAGGTTACAAATTGATGGGACCGCATTAATTTTGATTAATGCAAGATAATAAACCTAAAAGATGTTGTTGGAACCAAGCTTTAAAAACTGACATTACAGACGTTCTCTTTTGCTTTGCACAGTGATATTCAGTTTGGAATATCCTGCACCTCATTCGACGAGGCAAGGGCCGAGATCCCTTTACCGGGAGTGACCCCTTGAGTAAAAGTTTGCGTCAGGGTAATAAGTTCAATATAGTCGACTATTTTTGTTTTGTACAGTGGTATTCAGTTTGGAATATCCTGCATCTCATTCGACGAGGAAAGAGCCGAGATCCCTTCACAGGGAGTGACCTCTTTAGCAAAGGTTTTCGCCACTATATATTTATAAAACCACTCAGGTTCCTTCAACGATATCAAGTTCATTACGTTAACGGGTTTTTTGCCAAAAACCCAGCCGTAGCTCTCCGTCATTTCAGATAAAAAGCAGTTAGTATTCGTGCTATGTACGTTGGTATTTATCAAGGCATAGTGTACGGTAGCTAAGTGTTGCTTATCTGTTGCATCTTAGGATGCGATTAATTAGGACAGTCGCATAGCCACTTTGGTCTCTATCAAGGGCTTATGTGGGTGGGTCTAAGTTAATCCAGGACAATGACGGGTTGAACTTGACTTGCGACTTATGGTGCGTTGGTCTCTATCAAGACTATATGTCGTTAGGGGCAAAAACCACATCGGGAGTTTCAAACATACAGGAAACTTGCAGATTTAGCATATCTTCTGGAGTGTGGTGACTAGAGTGGATTCCATCTAGTGCATCACACAATGATAGTTGGATCCTGATTCCACTGATGAGTAGGATTACTCTCGGGAGATTATCACGCTTAACAATCAATGCTATAAACCAAGTAGGTGTCTAAAAAGGTGTTAGCAGGGCTACGCCTCCAGGAAAAAGAGGTTATGTAATTAAGGAACTTCGTGAAAGTGTTGGAAAACCTCCCTCGAAGTACCAACACCAGCCTGGCTGAAAAGTTAAGCAAGTATTGTAACGTGTGATTAATCATGACTAGTTCTTTTTTTAGGGTTTGAAGAAGAATTTGAGGAAACAGTGGGAGCCATCCTAGTTAGATAAATTAATAAACCAATCTAATCTTGCAAGAGCGCACGCTGAGTATTTTTCCTCTCTCTCCAGGTAGCAACCATTTCACGCCCTGATCAAGATAATAAAATGTATCACTTGACCGATCCGAATTCTTATTCAGGGCTGGGGAACGTCGGTTCGGCTCTAACTTACGACAACTGTCATAAGTATGAGCAAGGGAAAGAGGAAAGTTTGAATTCCTTGATAACCCCATCGAAGAAGAAACACACTGTTGCGTCTTCTTCAGGTGTTCTTGTTATTGAGAACTGTTTTTCGGTCAGTTCTACCTCCTGGGTACTAGATACCGGATCAGGATCTCATATCTGTAATTTATTGCAGGGACTAAGAAAAAGTAGGATAGTTGGACCTGATGATATGTCCCTCAGAGTAAGGAACGGAGCACAAGTTAATGCTGCGGCCGTCGGTGAATATCACCTAGTATTGCCAAATGCCAATACTATGATTTTGAACAATTGTTACTATGTGCCTTCCATGCTTTGCAATATCATATCAGTTTCTTTACTTGATAAAGATGGATATAACTTTGTTCTTGATAGAAATATCATGAACATTTACCTTGATAAGGTACTGGTTGCAGAAGGTACACTGTGTAATGGTATCTATGTTCTAAATCAGAACACAGTTCTCAATGTACAAAACACACGCAAGAGGAAGAGTTCAGATAAGAACGAATCCTACTTGTGGCATTGTAGACTTGGTCATATCGGAGAGAAAAGACTGAATAAGTTACATAAAGATGGACTCTTGAATACGTTCGAATTTTCATCTTATGAAACCTGTCAGTCTTGTCTTAAAGGAAAGATAACCAAATCTCCGTTCACCGGGCATGGAGAAAGAGCAGCAGAGCTCTTGGGACTCATACACAGTGATGTATGTGGTCCGATGTCTATACATGCAAAGGGTGGGTTCTCGTACTTCATCACATTCACTGAGGATCTCTCTAGGTTCGGATATGTGTATCTCATGAAAGATAAATCTGAAGCTTTTTAGAAATTCAAAGAATTCAGAAAGGAAGTAGAGAACCAGATTAGCAAAAGTATTAAGATCCTCCGATCTGATAGAGGGGGGGAGTACTTAAGTACGGAATTCAGGGACTTTCTAAAAGAGAATGTTATTCTCTCACAGCTTACTCCTCCGTATACTCCACAACACAACGATGTGTCGGAATGGAGGAATCGTACCCTATTGGATACGGTTCGCTCCATGATGAGTAATGCTGAGTTGCCTCTTTCATTCTGGGGGCTTGCGCTTGAAACCGCAGCGTATCTGTTGAATCAGGTTCCATCAAAATCTGTGCCTAAGACTCTATATGAAATATGGAGTAATAAAAGACCATGTCTTAAAAGGATTAAGATATGGGGTTGTCCGGCCTATGTAAAAATCCAGAATCCGGACAAACTTGAGGCATGATCAATTTTATGTAAGTTTGTTGGATATCCCAGGCATTCAAATGGATATCTATTCTACCATGTCGATGAACAAAAGGTTTTTGTCTCTCGACACGCCACCTTTCTTGAAAGGTTGTTTCTTGAAAAAGAAATAAGTGGGGGCACGGTAGAATTGGAAGAAATTCCAGAAGGACAAACTATAACTGAAGATTTGGTAGAACCACAAGATTCAACAGTACCGGATGAACCTCAGCCACTCCGCAGATCTAGTAGGATTTCTCATCCGCCCGAGAGATACTACGGTTTTCTCATAGATGGGGATCGAGAGGATTGCATCTTGGAAGAAGATGATCCTACTAGTTTCAGGCAGGCCATTATCAGTAAGGACTCTGATAAGTGGCTGGATGCTATGCAATCTGAAATAGAGTCCATGTACACCAATAAAGTGTGGACCCTGGAAGTTGCTCCACCGGGGGTAAAACCCGTTGGATGCAAATGGATCTACAAGAAGAAACTTGGTGTAGATGGGCAGGTGGAAACCTATAAGGCTAGACTCGTTGCAAAAGGTTTTTGTCAAAGACCAGGAGTGGACTATGACGAAACCTTTTTCTCCAGTGGCTATGCTCAAATCCATTAGGATCCTGCTTGCCATTGTTGCCTACCATGACTATGAGATCTGGCAGATGGACGTAAAAATGGCCTTTTTAAACGGAAGTTTAGAAGAGTGCGTTTATATGGATCAGCCAGAAGGTTTTGTAGACAATGGGAGAAGCAGGAAGGTGTGCAAGTTACTTAAATCCATTTATGGATTGAAACAAGAATCGCAGAGCTGGAACATCTGTTTTGATGAGGCAGTCAAGGACTTTGACTTCATCAAGAACGAAGATGAGCCTTGTATTTATAAGAAGATTGTAGGACGAACTGTCGTGTTCCTAGTCTTGTACGTGGACGACATTCTTTTGATAGGAAATGACATTCCTATGCTACAATCGGTCAAGCTATTCTTATCACAAAGGTTCTCCATGAAAGACCTAGGTGATGCCTCGTACATTCTAGGGATCAAGATCTACAGAGATAGATCCAAGAAATTACTGGGACTTTCACAGTCCAGGTACATAGAGACCGTACTAAAGAGATTTAGTATGGAAGATTCCAAACGCAGTAACATACCCGCATTGCACAGAATCACCCTCTCCAAGAAGATGTCTCCCAAGACTGACGAGGAGAGAGTTCGCATGAGCACTATACCCTACGCTTTGGCGGTAGGATCTATAATGTATGCGATGCTATGTACAAGACCAGATGTAGCTTGCACGCTAAGCGTGGTGAGCCGGTATCAGTCAGATCCAGGTGAAGACCACTGGACGGCAGTAAAGAACATTCTCAAGTACCTGAGAAGGACTAAGGAGATGTTCCTGATTTACGGTAATGGAGACCTCAGGGTTGAGTCCTTTATCGACTCAAGCTTCCAGAGTGATAAGGATGACAGCAAGTCTGTCTCGGGTTTTGTGTTTACCCTCAACGGAGGAGCGGTATGTTGGAAGAGTTCCAAACAAGATACCGTCGCAGACTCGACGATGGAGGATGAATACATTGTTGCAAGCGATGCCGCAAAAGAGGCGGTCTGGATAAAGAAGTTCATAGCTGAACTTCAGGTGGTTCCGTCCATTGTTGATTCAATACCAGTGTATTGTGATAACAATGGGGCTACAGCTTTAGCGAAGGAACCACGGTCCCATCAGAAATCCAAGCACATCTTAAGGCGGTATCACCTGATCAGGGAGATTATAGATCGCCAGGAGATCGAGGTCCGGAGAGTGGATACAAAAGACAACACGGCGGATCCATTTACAAAGGCCCTCCCTCAAGCACAGTTCGAGCGACTTTTTGGGAAGTTGGGTATGCGGTACGCCAGCAGCTGGCCTTAGAGCAGACGTTGGGTATTCGGTACGCCAATCACTGGCCTTTAGTGCAAGTGGGAGATTGTTGGATGTATATGCCCTAGAGGCCAATATTGTATATGTATACATAAGGATACTAGGTATATGTATGTACAGAACAATCTTTCTCAGTTTCATAGTATATTATTTGACTTGTCTTTATCGGGATATGTGTATTTATTGTTATTATATCTGATTTGCACATATTGATAAAGACTCAATATGGTAGTATACTATTGTGGTTTGTCTTTATCTTAACATGGCATATGTCATACTCGTTATTACATATTGCGGTTACATATTGATAAAGCCTCTAGGATCTTGCTTGACTACCTGCGTTGTGATGGCGATCATATTTGTGGGAGCAGCGTAGTCCATAAGCACATCCTTAAATAGTCCCTAGTCACGTGAGTATCGAGACTGGGCACTGATACTCTAGAGTAGACTGGTGTGTACGTTTCTAGCCCCGTCGGGGGATGGTTGGTTCCGCAGCCATTGGTCTGATGCACCTAAGATCGTATACAGGTGCTTACTGGGTGTGAGTACACTGGACGGACTCGCCGAGAACTTCCATATGGTACTATACCTATCGTCAGATGGAAGTTCTCAGGTGACATGTGTACAGGTTAGTCTTTAGACCCAAGATCGGCATTTGTCTCGTGTGAGTTCCCACTGACCTTTGATCACTACCCTACCACGGCTCTATTGAGTCGTGCAAACAGGTTTTGGTTGGGTTCAGTTCTGTGCCACATGGAGGCAATGAGCGATTGTCGGGGATTCGTCTCTCCCGGTATAGGGAGTCGATATCGCACTGTGATTCGATTGGTCAGGACCATAAGACCTTGGCCAAGGCACTTGGGATTTACTGATAGGTTGATCAGTATCTTCCCGGATTGGTCCTGAGCCACATCGGCACGACTTATCAGGTTGTTAGGGTCTGACGTTCACCATCCCCTAGACCCGGTATGCGATACTCTTTGACGAAGAGACCAGACTGTACGGATATTGTCACGGATAGGCTCAGTAGGAGATCCGGATGAGTTTGCTCATCGGCCTTCTTTTCGACAGGTACCTGGGTAGCCGTTACGTACAGCTAGTGCCGCTGACGTGCTTGTGGTTAAACCCACTGCCAGAGTACTGTCGAGTCTTTAGAGTCCCACACAGAGGGTTTCCCTGATTCAGGCGAAATGATGTAGTAGCCGTATTGGATATGTGCAGGGTTCGATCGTGATGTACTTGGTACTCGGATTTTTGATCGGACAGTTTGTAATACTAGCCGGCTCGGTTTTGAGCTGGATTATTAAATCAGGTATTGATTTAATAATTTACGTATATGTATTTCGATATATATATTCTAGTATTACGTTCTTCATGTTATTCTATCTCTTTTGGGCATTCGGATTTTTATCTGATTGCCGGTATATTTTTACAGTAGACTGAAATCCGTATTTATTACAGATTTCCTTCTAGAAGGTGGCCACCTCATTATGTATTTTCCGTTTATTTGATAATTGGAAATGAGGTGTAAAGTGAAGGGTATGGGAGGAAAAGAGGTGACCATGCTTCAATAGTTGTCAAATGAATTTGTAATTCATTTTGGGTTTACTATTGAAGCATGGTTGCTATTGTTTAATGAAAGAAAATGGCATACAAAACCTATGTGTGTTATTTTCTCTCTCATGCTTGATTCATTTTTCTTCTTGAGCTCTCAAGTTCCTCCCTCCTCTAGCTTTGCTCCACCTTCATCTTCTTCCTCTTCACTAACATTCTCATGTGTTGAGAAACAAGTGAAGAGTTTAGAAAAGAGATAGCTAACACTTAGACAACCCCACTATATCCTAGACCACTTGGACTAGCATCCCAAGTTCTCTAGTTGCTCTTTTGACATATTGCAAAGAGCTAGAGCCATGGATCATACTCCCCAGGTGGATCATCTACGACAAAAGGAGGCCGGAGAACAAGCTCGATCCCGGAAGACCGATGGAGCCGGAGTTGGAGTTCAATGTTCAAGGTGGATGCAAGGAGCTAAGGATGAAGAAAGAAGACCGAAGGACTTGGTTCGTTTGGTGAGGTTTCTATCATAGTAGATAGCACTTCTTCTTTTGCTAAGTAGGTTTTATGGAAAGATCCGGTTTTAGGGTTTAGTCTAACGCCAAGTTTTATTCGCCAGAAAATTTTTGTTCCGCATTTGACCACGTGTGTTGGCCGGGGCGCTAGGGTAACCCTTCATAACCATTGGTGTTTGACATCAAAGATTGTACACATGTGCTCATTAGAGAATGGGTACACCGAACAGGACTCACCGAGAACTCCTAGTTGGTACTATACCTATCGTCAGATAGCAGTTCTCTGATGACACTAGTACATGTTAGTCTGTACACTCGAGATCATCATAGTGTCTTATGTGGTTCCTACTGCCTCCCTACCACGGCTCAAAGGAGTCGTGCAAACATGTGGATTTTGGGTACAGTCCCGAGTCACATGGAGGCAGTGAGCAATAAGAGGGGTTTCGTCTCTCCCGGTATTGGGAGTTGATGTTGCGCTATGCTCGATTGGCTATAACAGTAAGTCCCTGGCCAGGGCTGATGAGATTTACTTGTAAGTGTTATCAGTAGTTTCTCGAACCGTTATAAGCCATACATCGGCATGACTTATCAAGTTACTGGGTTCTGACTATTCCACCCCTAGACTTGATATGCGACATATCAGACGAAGAGACCGGACTGTATGGTAAGTGTTACTTATAGGCTTCACGAGAGTTTGGACAAGCTTGCTTGTTGATCTTCTATTCGCTCAATACCTAGGTAGCTGTTATGTCCAGCTAGTACCGCTGACGGCTTGTAGGTAACTGATGTGATCATTACCTACTGCTGGCGTATTGACGAGTCTTTAGAGTCCTAAACAGAGGTTTCCCAGTTCAAGCGAAACGAAGTAGGGCACATATGCGGATATGTGCGGGGGGCCTGATTAAATATGAGTATATGATACCGTATTCTAATCCGGCGATAAATGTTATCGGTGAGGTTATATGTGATATAACTGGATTATTGAATCAAGTGTTGATTTGATAATGTGATATACAGATAAATGATATTAGTCGGTTATATATGATATAACCGTATTATTGAATCAAGTGTTTATTTAATAATATGATATATATTTATATTTGATATAATTATATATTAACTAATATTATTGCTCACTAATTATTTTCTTAATATATATATATATATATATTTGATATATGTATATATATATATATTAAATGAAGCATGGTTGGATTTTCTATTTTATGAAAATAGAAAAGATGAGGTGGAAAAGAAGAGAGATCTGAGGAATGGGTGAAGCATGGCTTCATGATTATTTTATTTATATTCTACACTATTGAAGCTTGGTCCCAATTTATAATTGATGGATATTGTATGCTTCAATAATGTGAGAGCTTGAAGCCATTCTTTACTTGGATTTTTCCTTAGCTCATTTGGATGAGTTTTTTAGCTCTCTCATTTTCCTTCTTCTTCTTCCTCCTCCTCCAAGCCCTTACTGTAGGATTCCTTAGTATCCTCGCTATGTTTTCTAAGGTATCAAGCATGCAATTTTAAAATTTTTAGTGTGCTAAGAAACCCATAACCGATGATCTAACTAGAGAATTAGGGTTTTTAAAACATGTAAACAACTTTACACTAAGTGAAATGGGAATACAGCCTTTGTAGACCGATCCTTCACTTCTAATGCTCCGTGTAGTGGCCCTTTGCTCCAAGGAGTGGTGTCCCGGACTCTCCTTTAGCTCCATTAGATGAAAGGAACGAGCTTGCTCATGGATCTTCGAGGCCGAAGATGATCTACGTCGAAGAATCTCTAACTCAAGTTACCTCTTCACTAATTTGATGAACTAGTGAAGAAACAATCTATACTAAATGGCTAGTTTGGTATAGATTGATGAAGTAGGAATTTTGCTCACTTTAGAATAATTTCTCTCTCTTTCTTTTCTTTTCTCACTCAAAGCTAGAGAGCAATTGAAGGAGATGAAGAAAATGATCAAGTCTAGGGGTGGTAAACGTCAGACCCAAGTAACTTGATAAATCATGCCAATACAAGGCACATAACGGGTCAAGAAACTACTGATAACACTTACCAGTAAATATCCTCATCAGCCCTGGCTAGGGACTTCCTGTTATGGCCAATCGAGCATAGCGCAATATCAACCCCCAATACCGGGAGAGATGAAACCCCTCATATCGCTCAGTGCCTCAATGTGACTCGGGACTGTACCCAAAAACTGTTGGATATAGTGCCCTCAAAGTCAATTATTGGATCGCAGGTACGTGATTGCAATGATTGAGGAGGACCAATACCGGTAGCACAGTCTTACTCGAGATGATAGTATACTATCTGGTTTGTCTTTATCAGTCGTGTATAGGTTCAGGTGACTGATCACGATAACACGTTGAAAGAGCCCTTAGGATCTTGCTTGACTACCAACAGTATGATGGCGATCATATACATGAGAGTTGGGTAGTCCATAAGCACATCCTTAATAGTGGTCCCTAGTCGTGGGAGTACCGAGACAGGGCATCGATATTCCGGAGTAGACTAGTGTATACAGTCGAGACCTCGACGAGGGGCGGTGGCCGGTCTCACAAGCCACTGGTGTCAGTTGGATCACCTAAGATGTATACAGGTGCTCATTGGGTTATGAGTACACCGGACAGGACTCGCCGGGAACCTGCTAGTTGGTATTATACCTATCGTCAGATAGCAGTTCCCTGGTGACGTGTGTACAGGTTAGTTCTTCGACCTGAGGTCGTCATTTGTCTCGTGTGAGTTCCTACTATGCTTTGATTTCTACCCTACCACGGCTCAAAGGAGTCATGCAAACAGGTAGTTTTTGGGTACAGTCCCAAGCCACATGGAGGCACGTGAGCGGATCGGCAGGGGATTCATCTCTCCCGGTATTGGGGGTGGAGATCATGCTGTGTCTAGGAAAGCCATTACACCAAGTCCTTGGCCAAGGCAGGTGAGATTTACTGGTAGGTACTCTAGTAATATCTCAGGGTGTTCAGGGCTTGTCTCCGACACGACTTATACCGCTATTGGGGGTCTGACGTTACTAGCCCCCTAGGCAGGATATGCAATACTCATAGACGAACGGACCGGACTGTATATATATTGTCACTGTTAGGCTCAGTAGGGTTTCCGGATGAGTTCGCTCATCGGCCACCCTTGAGGTCAGTACATGGGCAGCCGTTACGCACAGCTAGTGCCGCTGACGGCTTATGGTTAAACCCACTGCCAGGGTACTGACGAGTCATTAGAGTCCCCCATAGATAGTTTTCTAAGTTCGGGCGAAACGTTGTAGAGGCCGTATGGTTTTATGGCAAGGTTCGGAAAATGCACGTGCATTTATGCACGTGCATTTACGCACGTGTCATATTTCGGGCAGATAATACTGGTGGGCTTTGGTTTAAGCCGGATCCATGTATTATACTTTGTAGATATAATATTTTTGTCTCAGTTGCATTTGTATTCGGTTGTAATACAAATGTGGGTATATTTATACAGTTACGGGGTTATCCTGAAATTCGTTTCGGGATCGCTTTCGAAAGTTGCCAGTTTTCTATCACCCGTCTTAAACATTCGGTTTAATGCGGAATTATCTTTTCTTCATTTGTTTTGGATGAGGGTGAGTCATGAAGGTGCTTCTAGAATTGCATGACTAGGTTTTGTGAGGTGGCTTGGTTCATTAATGCAAGCATGGTTTTTATGCAAGGTGTCTTTTGCATTAAAGTTGTTTGTAAAAGCTTAAGATTTTTTTTATGGAAATTTCCTTTATAGTCACCACTTCTTGTGTAGTGTACAACCCCCCCCCCTAAAAAAAAATCTCAGAATTTCCAGTGAGCATTTTTGCCTTTGGCCGGCCACTAATTGAGTGGGCTGAAATTGATTTCTTCATGCAAAATATTTCCAAAGAGAAAATTCCATATAGCTCATTTCATCCAAACTCAAAGTGGAAACTTCATTTACCTAGAGACAAAGTATTCTACATTATCTCTACATCAATCTTGGACATGTCGGCTAGCAAACTTCATGTCCGATTTGCCTCGGTTCAGAGGCGGGAGCCCGTTTAATGATCCGTAGATGTGGTGCCACCTGGACGAGGAGACCGGAGATCGAGCGAGGTCGCAAATGCCGCAAAGGAGCGTGGGATGATGGCTAAAGACCGAAGGACTCGGATTGTTCGGTATAGCCTTTCTACCTCTTTACAGTTTGTTAGTTTAGCGTTAATGGCAGATCCGGGTTATAGTATGCGATAGCGCCAGTTATAAAAGTTTTTGTTCCGCGTTTGGCGTCAGATTGACGGCCGGGGCGCTACCGTAGACTTACATGGTATCAGAGCCTTGCCATTAAGCTTTACTAACTTGTGCTAACGCGTTTAAAATATCGATCGAACGGATTTTCGAAAACCGCAAATTTCATGTGTAAAGTTTCTGTCGATTTTAAAACAGGTCTAAAAATCATTTTGAGCATCTCAGAAAATCAAGAAGGCTTTTTAAAGAACACTGTAAAAAATGACAAAATGATTCGACCATAAGGCCGCGGAAACGCGGTCAAAGCCTAGCTTTGACCGCGGAACCGCGGCTCCCTTGGTGAATCATTGGGTGGTTTTTCTTCTGTTGCTTCTACTTGGTAAATTGTGGGTTTTGGTATATTTATTTTGGGCCCAGTTTTTGTTACTGTGCAGCAGATGTTCGTGGGGCCCACTTCGGGAAATTTAGTCAATCAAAATTTAAACGTGTTAGTTTACAGTACTTACATTATATCTCCGACCGTGAATGTCATTTGAGCGCTAAACCGCGTCTGATTGCTATAGTTCTTTTAGACGGGTTTGCGAACGTGACATTCGCGTTGATGTTCTGTGTTGTGCTGTGATGTTGCGGATTTGTCGTGGTGGATAGCAGTGTGCAATGGTAGTGCAGTTTGGATTTATTTTTACATTTGATATTGCAGGGCGAGCGTCCAACATATGGACTGCCGTCACTGCCTGTTTGTATAATATTCTTTTGGGACACGACCGGGCTAAGGTCGATGTACCCGTTGTACATATTTTTCATTTCTGTACTAGGTTTTACCCCGCGATGGAGTGCACGGATAGCCGGGTTCTGGAGGGCAACGGGTCCGCATCTCATGGCTTTGAGAGGCAGAGGGGCCTCACTCTAAAATTAGCAGACTATTCGCCGCACTCGTAAGGGGTACAGGTTGACCCAAGGAGGGGTGCTCAAGCTACCGGATTCCATGAAGTGCAGGGTGGTCCATTCACTATGCTGTAGGGGGCTGCCTCGCTTCAGGTTTTGGCGGGTAACTTGCCACACCCGTAGGGGTCTAGGTTTCATTGCACAGGCTATCCACACGACCAGGGGAACGTCGGGTTTCAGCAGCGGCTCTGTGAAACCCGGGGATCCCAGATTATCTGTATTGTTCTGTGATGCTTATTATTTTTCTGTAATGTTGCATATTATCACGCCTGGAGCGATTATTGTATATTGGTTTATATACTAGTAGATGTTATATATGTTTTACACCCACGCTAGTCCAGTCCCCGCTCTGTCGTTAGTTAAGTAACCTAACGGGTGATGATGGGACCCAGTGGCGAATGCGGATGGCATATATGTACATTTTATTTTCGTTCTTTTCTGATGTGATTAATTGATGGGACTGTGTTGATTCTGATCAATGCAAAGAAAAACAAACCTGTTTGGATGTTGGTGGAACAGTTTTAAAAAGTGTTATTACAAAGACGTTTCCTTTTGTTTTGCACAGTGGTATTCGGTTGGAATATCCTGCACCTCATTCGACGAGGCAAGGGCTGAGATCCTTTCACCAGGAGTGACCCCTTGGGCAGAAGTTTGCGTCAGGATAATAACTTCACTATAGTCGATTACATGTTGCTTTACATCGCGGTATTCAGTGGAATATCCTGCACCTCATTCCACGAGGAAAGAGCCGAGATCCCTTCACCGGGAGTGACCTTTTTAGCAAAGGTTTTCGCCACTATATTTTTATAAAAAGCTATCAAGTTCCTTCAACGAGATCAAGTTCATTACGTTAAAGGTTTTTCGCCAAAAACCAGCCGTAGCCCTCCGTCGTGTCTTATGGATGGTCAGTAGTATTCAAGCTATGTTTGTTGGCTTTCGTCAAGGCATAGTGTTTGGTAGCTGCTGGGGTATTCATTTGTTGCATAGATAGATGTGTTGGTTTGGGACAGTCGTATTACCTTATTGGCTTTCGTCAAGGGTATGTACGGGTGGGTTCAAATTGACAAGAATATGACGGGTAGAACTTGACATGTGACTTATGATTTGTGGGCTTTCGTCAAGGTCATAAGAACATGGGGTAAAAATCATATCGGGAGTTTCTAAAGAAACTGAAACTTGCCAGGCATGCGCATACCTTCTGGAGTGTGATAACGTGAGTGGATTCCGTCATGTTATCATGCGATGAGAGTTGGATCCCGATTCCCACTGATGAGTTGGTTTACTCTTCGGGTGATCCCGATTGATTCTTCTTTCAGGTTTGGAAGAGAATTTGACAGTACAGTGGGAGGTTTCCGGATTAGATAAAGTGATAACCATTCTGATCTAGGTTAGAGTGCACGCAGAGTGTTTTCTTTTCTCTCTCTCTCTTTGGCAGCAACCTTTGACCTACCCTAGACTATGACTCAGTGACCAAGTTGACCGAACCTTCTTAAAATACTGGCGTTTGAATTGTCTAAGTTGCATAAGTCATTGCCACTCCTTCTTTTACCCTTTGAATTTCTCAGAACACCCCGTATTACTACGGACATCCACTTCTATTGGATAGATCCATCGTATGGTTATATACGAACTCGAAGGGACTTCTTCGAGGATGGATCCAGGTTCAGGAGAAATAGAATTGGTTTATTCAGTTGTCTTTTATTATCACCTTCTCTCAGGTTGCGAGGGCTCCATGGTTTAGGAGAGTACACCTATTACGCTTATTGGATAGTCTTATTCCAAACCATAGGCAGGTGCCGAAAGGTAGAGAATGAAGAAAACCAATTAGCCTAAGTAGGGTGTACAGAAGGAAATATGTAAAGACAAAATAAAGGGATTAGAAAGAGAGCAAAGTAAATTGCGACTGTTATCATTCACGACCAAACCGCGTACTTCATCGCCACTCCTATTTCACCTTTAATAGAATAAGGTATTATTCAGTTGTCTTTTATCATCACCTTCTCTCAGGTTATGAGTACTCCTAGGTTGGGGAGGGTACACCTATTAAGCTTACTGGATAGTCTTCTTCCAAACCATAGGCTGGTGCCGAACGGTAGGGAAGGAAGAAAATCATTTAGCCTAACGATGGTGTACAGAAGGTAACGACTAAAGACAAATAACGGGATTTGGAGAGATAGTAAAGAAATATACGGTTAAAGTCATGAATTGGATTATGGAAGAGGCATTACTATGAATACCAGGATACCCCTACGAAACATTTTCATGTTTCAGTGCATTGTTAATGGAAAACTATTTTCCCAATTAGATACTTACTCCAGGGTATGTATTTACCAGGTTTCATTCTCACATCTGTATGGTTTTACAGATGATGAGTGGGAGGAAGTTATTGGGAATAAGGCGATCATCCTCATTATATCGGAATTCGTTGTAATTGGTGATATTTGAGGAAGTCGCCTAGGTTATTGCTGGTAGGCATGTATTTGGTTTTGAGTATCCGTTGTTGTGCATCAATTTCAAAATGATATATCTGTACGTTTATTTTTATAAAGTGAGATATAACTTTTTGATATTATGTCGATGACATTTACCTACATCAGTTGACGATTGGGTAAGGAGCATTGAACAACGGAGTAGTTCTTAACCATAAGTACAGTTTTCAACCTACGATGCACAGGTTTTGAGTTATTCAACTCAGCGGACTCATACAGAGTATTGTATGTTGTCCAGTGTCTGTCAGGACAAAGGGGTTGGTCCTCATACTATGTTCTGTTTACTTATGACTTCTCTAGTTTTTAGACAAGTGTTTCGTAGAAATACAAGGTCTAAGTTTTGAGAAGTTGTGGGTATAAGAATAAAGTAGAGAACCAGATGTCGTAGGTATCGGGATTCTTTAAAGAGATCGAAGATGTAGATACTTGTGATTGGTATTCAGTTGATAGTAATGGTTTTGAGAAACTTGTTTCTCTTTCAGGTTACTCATAATTGGATGGATTCCTAAGTTGAATAATGTTGATCAACCTCTCTCCATTAAGGTGATATGCACTGGAGACAGCTGCATGATTTGAATCTGGTTCCAATTAAATAAGTGTCAAAGTTTCTATATTGGATATAGAATGGTTCATATCTTAACGATGTTAAGGTACGGGGAGTTGTCCGGCTTATGCTTAAAACCAGACTCTGGATAACTCAGGGCACGTTTCTGTAATGGCAGTTTGTGGGTTGGCCCGGGCTATGTCGAGGGTTGACTTTCTACCATCTGGAAGATCAATGGTGATATCGTTCTTGACTCGCCACAGTTTTAGTAAAATGGATTTTTCAGAAAACAGTAGTGGGAGTATGGTAGAACTGGAAGTGATTCCAGAACCGCAAACGATTACGAAAAATTTAATAGGACCTAAAGATTCAATCAGGATTGACATTCCAATAGCCACTCCGCAGATATGGTGGGTAACCTCAGACACCCAAGAGGTACTCCGGTAGCCTCAAGGACGGTGACAGAGAGGTTATTATCTACCCTGACTTGACACTACTGTTGTTCTAGGCTATGAGACCCGGCAGGAGGATAAGTATAGCGTCGTTCTAAACTAGCTTTAGAAGTGCACGTATATATTATTCTGCCAGAGGGTAGTTGTGGTCAGTGGGAGCAGCGGAAGCATAGTGGGCAAGTAGCTTATGTCTATTTATAGACTTGAGTAGTTATAGCGGAAATAGATCATCTAATTTTGATGTGACAGTCATGGGTTTGACTTCATCAGAATAGGGGATAGATCTGTTGAGAAGGTAGTAGGGTGTGTGATGTCCTGGTATTTGGATGACATACACAGAATAGGAAGTAAAATTTCTATACTACGATCGGTTGTACTGTGGTCGTCACACAGTTGTTTCTCCAGACAGGATATGGATATAATATCTGACATTCCGGTTTCTAGATCTATGGTTTTAGATCTGGATTTGGGTAGTTTCCTAATGTGGGTAGTTTGACAGTATTCTAATAGTTTTTAGAATAGATGACTCCTGGCATGGTGGTGTACCTACAGGTGATGGAGTCACCCTCTCTAAAGGTGTCTTACAGACTAAAGGGGAGAGGGATGTGCATGATTGGCATATCACTTGCTTAGGCAATTGAGTCAATCATGAGATGTCAAGTACCACACCAGATGTTGTTTTTGCACTAGATGCAATAAGTTTGTATTAATCCAATCCTGGAGAAACATAAGGAAGCAGTTTTAGAACATAAGTGTATGTTCTACAGATTTGATGACGACAGCCTCCTTCGGGAGACGGTTATCATTCCAGGCTTCAAAGGTGACATGGATGACATAGTGATTGTCAGAGTTATAGTTTTCCCTCTGACGAAGGGGGCAGTATTATGGACAGGTTGTCCAAAAGGATACTGTGGGAGGCATGGTTCAGGATACTGATTAGGTTCAGTTGACGATACAGTCTAAGAAGTTTGGATTTGGAGTTCATTTATGAACTAGGTCTCATCAGATATCCAGACATATTCTAAGACAGGTATTACTCAATTCGGGAGATGGTTTTCTCCGCGAATTTGAGATTAAGAGAGACATAGAAAGAAACATCAGGGCGGATCCACTCACTGAGGCTATTTCTCGAACACAAGAGTTTTACAAACGGGCTTTGTGAAACTGATTAGTAGAGGAGTTGGGTGCTCGGTATCACACGGGCTGTGAGTATGCGACATCGCAATAATTAGCCTTAAGTGCAAATGGGAGATTGTTGGATATAGTGCCCTCAAAGTCAATTATTGGATCGCAGGTACGTGATTGCAATGATTGAGGAGGACCTATACCGGTAGCACAGTCTTACTCAAGATGATAGTATACTATCTGGTTTGCCTTTATCAGTCGTGTATAGGTTCAGATGATTGATCACGATTACATGTTGATAGAGCCCTTAGGATCTTGCTTGACTACCAACAGTATGATGGTGATCATATACGTGAGAGTTGGGTAGTCCATAAGCACATCCTTAATAGTGGTCCCTAGTCGTGGGAGTACCGAGACAGGGCATCGATACTCCGAAGTAGACTAGTGTATACAGTCGAGATCCCGACGAGGGGCGGTGACCGGTCTCACAAGCCACTGGTGTCAGTTGGATCACCTAAGATGTATACAGGTGCTCATTGGGTTATGAGTACACCGGACAGGACTCGCCGGGAACCTGCTAGTTGGTATTATACATATCGTCAGATAGCAGTTCCCGGTAACGTGTGTACAGGTTAGTTCATCGACCTGAGGTCGTCATTTGTCTCGTGTGAGTTCCCACTGTGCTTTGATTTCTACCCTACCACGTGTAAGTGCACGGCGGCGCCCCGGTCGTCAATCCGACGACCAAATGCGGAAACGGTGATAAACTTTAATTTTGCGGACTTAGCAAACCGGCACCACCGTGCACTAAACCCCGGATCGGGCCATTAAACTAGATCTAGCAAAGTAACAAGATAGGGAAGAGATGTACCGAGTGATCCGAGTCCTCCGGTCTTCTCGTCATCGTCCCGATCTCCCGTGGAAACTCCGGTCGTCGCTTCCTCGCCGGAAGGGCACCACATCGTCTGTATCTTTTACGGGCTCCCACCTCAATACCGAGGCAACTCGGGCATGAAGCCAGCAAGTCGACATGCCCAAGATGAGCTGTAGAATGTAGTGTAGAGTGCATGTCTCACTTGGGGTTTTGGTTGCCAAGAAGGATGAAGAGAATCATGAACTTTGGAGAGGGTTTTTGAGAATTTGGCAAGCATGAAAAATGAGATGTGAATTAATCCCTCATACAAAGTTTTGACCTCTCATTTTTCCTCTCATCTAAATGTGTGGCCGGCCAAAAATCTCTAGGAAATGGTGGAGGGAATCAAAACAAATACATGAGGGAGGTGAGTGTAGGAGAAATAGAAAGGTGACCATAAACAAACATCAACCATGCTTACACCTTAATCAACCCATACCCTTTCCAATCACAATTAAATGCAAGAATGGTGCAACAAAAGAAAAGATGCTCTCATAATAAATCCTTTTGCAAGAAACCCCCTCCACAAATGTTATTTGCACAATTGCAAATAACCCTCTCCATCGGAAAAGTCCGGCCGGGAAAGAACAAAGGAAAACCGGCCGGAACGGAATGCAAACTGGCAACTCCAGAAAACTGGTCCCGTAATAAATTACAGGAAAACCCCGATACTGTGCATACACACCCGCATCTGTATTCCGTCCGGATACAAATGCAAAGAGACAAAACTACACTACTCAAATACCAGGATCCGGCTTAAGCCAAAGCCGGCTAGTAAAGAACCGTCCGATCGCCATCCGTGCAATACCGCACGTATCTGATCGAACCCTGCCATATCTCCATACGGCCTCTACAGCGTTTCGCCCGAAAGCTGAGTAACTGAATGTGTGGTGGACTCTAAAGACTCGTCAATACTATGGCTGTGGATTTAACCACTAGCATGTCAGAGGTATAAGCCAATACGTAACGGGCCACCAGCTATTGACCAAAAGGGACGTCGATGAGCGAACTCATCCTGACACCCTACTGAGCCTGTCAGTGACAATATCCGTACAGTCCGGTCCGTTCGTCTATGAGCATCGCATGTCGGGCCTAGGGGGTGGGTAAAAGTCAGACCCCCAAGAGCGGTACAAGTCGTGTCGGAGCGTAGCCCAGAACACCCTGAGATACTACCGGAATACCTACCAGTAAATCTCCTGCCTTGGCCAAGGACTTCGTGTAATGGCTCTCCTAGACACAGCGCGACCTCACCCCCAATACCGGGAGAGACGAACCCCCGAAGATCCGCTCACTGCCTCCATGTGGCTCGGGACTGTACCCAACTAAAACCTGTTTGCACGACTCCTTTGAGCCGTGGTAGGGTAGTAATCAAAGTACAGTGGGAACTCACACGAGACAAATGACGATCCCCAGGTCGATGAACTAACCTGTACACATGTCACCTGGGAACTGCTATCTGACGTCAGGTATAAGACCAACTAGCATGTTCCCGGCGAGTCCTGTCCGGTGTACTCATAACCCAATGAGCACCTGTATACATCTTAGGTGATCCAACTGACACCAGTGGCCTGTGAGACCGGCCACCGCCCCTCGTCGGGGTCTCGACTGTATACACCAGTCTACTCTGGAGAATCGATGCCCTGTCTCGAAACTTCCACGACTAGGGACCATTTAAGGATGTGCTTATAGACTACCAGCTCCCACTTATATGATCGCCCTCATACTGCTGGTGGTCAAGCAAGAATCCTAGGGACTCTATCAACGTGTAATAGCGACCTGTAAGGTCACCTGAAACAGTACACGATGATAAAGGTAAACCAGATAGCATACTATCATCTCGAGTAAGACTGTTCTACCGGGATAGGTCATCCCTCAATCATTGCAATCACGTGCCTGTGATCCAATAATTGACTCTGAGGGCACTATCTCCAACAATCTCCCACTTGCACTCAGGGCTAATTATTGCGATGTCGCATACTCACAGCCCGTGTGATACCGAACACCCAACTCCTCTACTTGTCAGTCTCACAAAGCTCGTTTGCGAGACTATTGCGTTCGAGGAATAGCCTCAGCGAGTGGATCCGCTCTGATGTTTTTTCTATGTCTCTCTATATCTCAAGTTCGCGGAGAAAACCATCTTCCGAAATGAGCAATACCTGTCTTAGAATGTCTGGATTTCTGATGGGACTTAGCTCATAAATGAACTCCAAATCCAAATTTTTTAGACTGTATCGTCAACTGAACTTAATCAGTATCCTGCGCCATGCCTCCCTCAGTATTGCCTTGGATCACCTGTCCAAAATACTGCCCCTCGTCAGAGGGAAAACTATAACTCTGACAACCTCCTTGTCGTCCAGGTCACCTTGGAAGCCTGGAATGATAACTGTCTCCTAAAGGAGGCTGCCGTTATCAATTCCCTAGAACATTAACTTATGTTCTAAAACTGCTTCCGATTGTTTCTCCAGGATTGGATCAATATCATCTTATTGCATCTAGTGCAAGAACAACATCTGGTGTGGTACTTGACATCTCATGATTGACTCAATTGCCTAAGCAAGTGATCTGCCAATCATGCGCATCCCTCTCCGCTTTAGTCTGTAAGACACCTTTAGAGAGGGTGACTCCATTACCTGCAGGTACACTACCGTGCCAGGAGTCGTTTATTCTAAATACTCTTAGAATGCTGTCTAAGTACCCTGATTGGGAAACCACCCAAATCTAGATCTAAAACCATAGATCTAGTAACCAGTATGTCTTATAATGTCCAAGTCCTTTGTGGAGAAACCATTGTGTGACGACCAAAGTATAACCGATCGTAGTATAGGAATATCACTTCCTACTACCTTCTCAACAGATCCATCCCCTATTCTGATGACGTCAAACCTATGACTGTCACATCAGAAACAGATGATCTAACTCCGCTATATCTGCTTTAGTCTATAAATAGACATAAGCCTGATGTCCACCAATGCTTCCGCTGCTCCCACTGACTACGACAACCCTCTGGCAGAGTCATATAGATGTGCACTTCTAAAGCTAGTTTAGAACGACGCTATACTCATCCTCCTGCCGGGTCTCGCAGCCTGGAACAACAACAATGGCAAGTGTGGGTAAACAAGAACTTCCCTGTCACCGTCCTTGAGGCTACCTGAGTACCTCTCGGGTGCCTGAAGTTACCCACCTTATCTGCGGAGTGGCCAATGGAATGTCAAATCAAATTGAATCTTTAGGTTCCTTATCAAATCTTCAGTAATCGTTTGCGGTTCTGGAATCACTTCCAGTTCTACCATACTCCCACTACTGTTTTTGAAAAAATCCATTTTTATTAAAACTGTGGCGAGTCAAGAACAATATCACTATTGATCTTTCTTATGGTAGAAAGTCAACCCTCGTCATAGCCTGGGTCAACCCACAAACAACCATTACAGAAACGTGCCTTGAGCTGTCCAGTGTCTGGTTTTAATCATAAGCCGGACAACTCCCCGTACCTTAACAATGTTAAGATATGAACTGTTCTACATCCAATATAGAACCAGAGGCACTGATTTAATTTAACCAGATTCAAATCATGCAGCTGTCTCCAGTGCATGTCAACTAAATGGAGAGAGGCCGATCAGCGTTACTTAACTTAGGAATGCTTCCAATTATGAGTAACCTGAAAGAGAAGCAATTTCTCTTTACTATCAACTGAATACCATGCACAAGTATCTACATCTTCGATCACTTTGAAGAATCCTGATACTTGCTACACTTGGTTCTCTACTCTATGCAAATACCTATAACTCCTCAAAACTTAGACCCTGTGTTTCTACGAAACACATGTCTAAGAACTAGAGAAGTTAAAAGTAAACAGAATATAGTATGAGGACCAACCCCTCTGTCCTAATGGACACTGGACAACATACAATACTCTGTATAAGTCCGCTGAGTCTAACAACTCTTTCACTGTGTGTCGTAGGTTGAAAACTGTACTTATGGTTAAGAAGAATTACACCGCTGTTTAATGCTCCTTACTTAACCATCCACTGATATAGGTAAATGTCATCGACATAATATCAAAAGGTATATCTCACTCTATGAAAAATAGACGTACAGATATATCAATTTGAAATTGGTGCACAACAGCGGATATTCAAAACCAAATATTTGCCGACCGGCAAACATCCCAGGTGATTCCTCAAATATCACCGATTACAACGAATCCCAATATAATGAGGATGATCACCCAATTCCCAATAACTTACTCCCACTCATCATCTGTAAACCATACAGATGTGAGAATCAAACCTGGTAAATACATACCCTGGAGCAAGTGTCTAATCGGGAAATCAGTTTTCTTTTAATAGTACACAGTTGAACTGAAACATTGAAATGTTTCGATGGGGTATCCTGGTATTCCTAGTAATGCCTCTACCATTATCCAGATTCACAACTATAACCGTATAATTCTTTGCCACCTCTCCAAATCCCTTTATATGTCTTTAGTCATTACCTTCTGCATACCCCTTTAGGCCAATTGGTTTTCTTCCTTCCCTACCGTTCGGCACCAGCCTATGGTTTGGAAGAAGACTATCCAATAAGCATAATGGGTCTACTGTCCTAACCCTAGGAGCACTCGCAATGCGAGAGAAGGTGAAGATAAAAGACCACCGAATAAACCTTATTCCTATTTCTCCTGGACCAGAATCCATCCCCGAACTGGAACAAGTTCCTTTCGAGTTCGTATATAACCATACGATGGAGTATCCAAATAATTATGGATCTTCGTAGTGATACGGAGTGTCCTGGAGAAACACAAAGGTGATGTGGGAGTGGTAATGAAATACTTGGTTTGGTCGTGAATATCAGTCGCAATTTACTTTGCCCTCTTACTAATCCCTTTCTTTGTCTGAACTTAATACCTTCTGTACACCATCGTTAGGCAAATTTGTTTTCTTCATTCCCTACCGGTCGGCACCAGCCTAAGGTTTGGAAGAAGACTATCCAATTTGCGTAATAGGTGTACTATCTCCTAAACCAAGGAGTACTCGTAACCCGAGAGAAGGTAAAAAGGAAAAGACAACTGAATAATCCTATCCGTTTTCTCCAGAACCTGAAACCATCCTCGAATACCTTTGAGTTCGTATCTAACCATATGATGGTTTTGTCTAATGGAAGTGGACGTTCGTAGTAATACGGGGTGTCCTGGAGAAAAGGGTAAAAGTAGGAGTGGCAATGAGGTTTGCAACTCAGACAATCCAAAAGCCAGTGTCAAGAAGGTTCGGTCAACTTGGTCACTGAGTCATAGTCTTAGGGTCGGGTCAATGGTCGCTGCCAGAGAGAGAGAGAGAGAAAAGAAACACTCAGCGTGCACTCTAACCTAGATCAGAATGGTTACCAATTTATCTAATCTGGAAACCTCCCACTGTACCTCAAATTCTCCTCCAAACCTGAAAGAAGAATTAGTCGGGGTCACCCGAGGAGTAAACCAACTCATCAGTGGGAATCGGGATCCAACTATCATCGCATGATAACGTGACGGAATCCGCTCACGCTATCACACTCCAGAAGGTATGTGCATATCTGGCAAGTTTCAGTTCTTTTGAAACTCCCGATGTGGATTTCTGCCCCATGCTCTTATGACCTTGACGAAGGCCAACAAATCATAAGTCACATGTCAAGTTCTACCCGTCATTCTCCAGGTTGATTTGAACCCACCCGCACAAGCCCTTGACGAAGGCCAACAAGGCTATACGACTGTCCCAAACCAACGCATCTATCTATGCTGCAGAAAGGCAACAAGCAGCTACCATACACTATGCCTTGACGAAGGCCAACAAACATAGCATGAATACTACGTGCTACCCGTCTGAAACGACGGAGGGCTACGAATGGTTTCTGGCGAAAACCTTTAACGTAGTGAACTTGATATCGTTGAAGGAACGGATAGCTTTTTAGAAAATATAGTGACAAAAACCTTTACTAAAGAGGTCACTCCCGGTGAAGGGATCTCGGCTCTTTCCCCGTAGAATGGGGTGCAGGATATTCCAAATGAATACCACGATGCAAAGCAAAAGTAATCGGCTATAGTGAAGTTAATGCCCTGACGCAAACTTCTATCCAAGGGGTCACTCCCGGTGAAGGGATCTCGGCCCTTGCCTCGTCGACTGAGGAGCAGGATATTCCAAATGAATACCACGATGCAAAACAAAAGTGAACGTCCTTGCAATAACAGCTTTTGAAAAGTGTTCCAACAACATCAGATTAGGTTTGTTTAACTTGCATTGATCCGAATCAATGCAGTCCCATCAATTGATCACACCACAAAGAACGAAAATATACTGACGTACGTATATGCCATCCGCATTCGCCACTGGGTCCCGTCATCACCCGTTAGGTTAGCTAACTAACGGCAGAGCGGGGACTGGACTAGCGCGGATGAAAAACATATACAACATCTACTAATATATATACCAATATATTATATTTCGCTCAAGGCGTGAATAAAATGCAACATCACAGAAATGTACAGCATCACAGAACAATACAGATATCTGGGATCCCCGGGTTTCACAGAGCCACTGCTGAAACCCGACGTTCCCCTGGTCGTGTGGATAGCCTGTGCAATGAAATCCTAGACCCCTACGGGCGCGGCAAGTCACCCGCCAAAACCTGAAGCGAGGCAGCCCCCTTCAGCACCGTGAATGGACCACCCAGCACTTCACGGAATCCGGCAACTTGGGCACCCCACCTGGGTCAACATGTACCCCCTACGAGTGCGGCGAATAGCCCGCCAATTCCAGACAGAAGCCCCCTCCGTCTCAATGCCCTGAGATGCGGGCCCGTTGCCCTCTAGAACCCGGCTATCCGTGCACCCCTCCGCGGGGTAACCCTAGTACAGAAAGTAAAATATACATACAACGGGTACATCGACCGCAACCAGGTCGTGCCCCAAAAGAATAATACAAACAGGCAGTGACGGCAGTCCACATGTCGAACGCTCGCCCCGCAATATCAAATGTACATAATACAACAACACAGTACTAGCATTGCATCCAGGCTATCCCCCACGACCGATCCGCAACATCACAGCAAATACATAGAACATCAACGTGAAAGTCACGTTCGCAAATCCATCTAACCGGGCTATAGCAGTTAGACTGGATTTACCGATCAAGTGACATTCACGGTCGCAGATATAATGTAAATACTGTGAAAAATGTGCTTAAATATCCGATCGATCAAATAATTAACAAGTGGGCCCCCAAGCAATACTGTAGCACTCACAGAAATTCTGGGCCCAATTTTAATATTCCAAAACCCCTATTTTCACCCCAGAAAGCTACTGAAGAAATTTGACACAGCAAGGACACTGTTAGGCGGCGGAACCGCGGCACAATGGGGTGTTTTGCCGCGGTTCCGCGCTTTCGTGGTCGAGTTGCAGTGTCGAATTTCTACAGTATGCTTATAATCTCCAGTACATCAATTTTCTACAACCTGAAAAATTTTTAGAGACCAAAAAATTTCAACAGAAAACTGAAGTGAACTAAATTGTAGATTTTGGAATTTTGGTCGATCGGAAATGCAAAACACATCAAACGAAGCTAGACGAAGTTAATGGCGAGGCTCTGATACCACTGTAAGTGCACGGCGGCGCCCCGGTCGTCAATCCGACGACCAAATGCGGAAACGGTGATAAACTTTAATTTTGCGGACTTAGCAAACCGGCACCACCGCGCACTAAACCCCGGATCGGGCCATTAAACTAGATCTAGCAAAGTAACAAGATAGGGAAGAGATGTACCGAGTGATACGAGTCCTCCGGTCTTCTCGTCATCGTCCCGATCTCCAGCGGAAACTCCGGTCGTCGCTTCCTCGCCGGAAGGGCACCACATCGTCTGTATCTTTTACGGGCTCCCACCTCAATACCGAGGCAACTCGGGCATGAAGCCGGCAAGTCGACATGCCCAAGATGAGCTGTAGAATGTAGTGTAGAGTGCATGTCTCACTTGGGGTTTTGGTTGCCAAGAAGGATGAAGAGAATCATGAACTTTGGAGAGGGTTTTTGAGAATTTGGCAAGCATGAAAAATGAGATGTGAATTAATCCCTCATACAAAGTTTTGACCTCTCATTTTTCCTCTCATCTAAATGTGTGGCCGGCCAAAAATCTCTAGGAAATGGTGGAGGGAATCAAAACAAATACATGAGGGAGGTGAGTGTAGGAGAAATAGAAAGGTGACCATAAACAAACATCAACCATGCTTACACCTTAATCAACCCATACCCTTTCCAATCACAATTAAATGCAAGAATGGTGCAACAAAAGAAAAGATGCTCTCATAATAAATCCTTTTGCAAGAAACCCTCTCCACAAATGTTATTTGCACAATTGCAAATAACCCCCTCCATCGGAAAAGTCCGGCCGGGAAAGAACAAAGGAAAACCGGCCGGAACGGAATGCAAACTGGCAACTCCAGAAAACTGGTCCCGTAATAAATTACAGGAAAACCCCGATACTGTGCATACACACCCGCATCTGTATTCCGTCCGGATACAAATGCAAAGAGACAAAACTACACTACTCAAATACCAGGATCCGGCTTAAGCCAAAGCCGGCTAGTAAAGAACCGTCCGATCGCCATCCGTGCAATACCGCACGTATCTGATCGAACCCTGCCATATCTCCATACGGCCTCTACAGCGTTTCGCCCGAAAGCTGAGTAACTGAATGTGTGGTGGACTCTAAAGACTCGTCAATACTATGGCTGTGGATTTAACCACTAGCACGTCAGAGGTATAAGCCAATACGTAACGGGCCACCAGCTATTGACCAAAAGGGACGTCGATGAGCGAACTCATCCTGACACCCTACTGAGCCTGTCAGTGACAATATCCGTACAGTCCGGTCCGTTCGTCTATGAGCATCGCATGTCGGGCCTAGGGGGTGGGTAAAAGTCAGACCCCCAAGAGCGGTACAAGTCGTGTCGGAGCGTAGCCCAGAACACCCTGAGATACTACCGGAATACCTACCAGTAAATCTCCTGCCTTGGCCAAGGACTTCGTGTAATGGCTCTCCTAGACACAGCACGACCTCACCCCCAATACCGGGAGAGACGAACCCCCGAAGATCCGCTCACTGCCTCCATGTGGCTCGGGACTGTACCCAACTAAAACCTGTTTGCACGACTCCTTTGAGCCGTGGTAGGGTAGTAATCAAAGTACAGTAGGAACTCACACGAGACAAATGACGATCCCCAGGTCGATGAACTAACCTGTACACATGTCACCTGGGAACTGCTATCTGACGTCAGGTATAAGACCAACTAGCATGTTCCCGGCGAGTCATGTCCGGTGTACTCATAACCCAATGAGCACCTGTATACATCTTAGGTGATCCAACTGACACCAGTGGCCTGTGAGACCGGCCACCGCCCCTCGTCGGGGTCTCGACTGTATACACCAGTCTACTCTGGAGAATCGATGCCCTGTCTCGAAACTCCCACGACTAGGGACCATTTAAGGATGTGCTTATAGACTACCAGCTCCCACTTATATGATCGCCCTCATACTGCTGGTGGTCAAGCAAGAATCCTAGGGGCTCTATCAACGTGTAATAGCGACCTGTAAGGTCACCTGAAACAGTACACGATGATAAAGGTAAACCAGATAGCATACTATCATCTCGAGTAAGACTGTTCTACCGGGATAGGTCCTCCCTCAATCATTGCAATCACGTGCCTGTGATCCAATAATTGACTCTGAGGGCACTATCTCCAACACCACGGCTCAAAGGAGTCGTGCAAACAGGTAGTTTTTGGTTACAGTCCCGAGCCATATGGAGGCACGTGAGCGGATCGGCAGGGGATTCGTCTCTCCCGGTATTGGGGGTGGAGATCGTGCTGTGTCTAGGAAAGCCATTACACCAAGTCCTTGGCCAAGGCAGGTAAGATTTACTGGTAGGTACTCCAGTAGTATCTCAGGGTATTCAGGGCTTGTCTCCGACACGACTTATACCGCTATTAGGGGTCTGACGTTACTAGCCCCCTAGGCAGGATATGCGATACTCATAGACGAACGGACCGGACTGTATATACATTGTCACTGTTAGGCTCAGTAGGGTTTCCGGATGAGTTCTCTCATCGGCCTCCTTTGAGGTCAGGACATGGGCAGCCGTTACGCACAGCTAGTGCCGCTGACGGCTTATGGTTAAACCCACTGCCAGGGTACTGACGAGTCATTAGAGTCCCCCACAGATAGTTTCCCAAGTTCGGGCGAAACGTTGTAGAGGCCGTATGGTTTTATGGCAGGGTTCAGAAAATGCACGTGCATTTACGCACGTGTCATATTTCGGGCAGATAATACTGGTGGGATTTGGTTTAAGCCGGATCCATGTATTATACTTTATAGATATAATATCTTTTTCTCAGTTGCATTTGTATTCAGTTGTAATACAAATGCGGGTATATTTATACAGTTACGGGGTTATCCTGAAATTCGTTTCGGGATCGCTTTTGAAAGTTGCCAGTTTTCTATCACCCGTCTTAAACATTCGGTTTAATACGGAATTATCTTTTCTTCATTTGTTTTGGATGAGGGTGAGTCATGAGGATGAGTCATGAGGGTGCTTCTAGAATTGCATGACTAGGTTTTGTGAGGTGGCTTGGTTCATTAATGCAAGCATGGTTTTTATGCAAGGTGTCTTTTGCATTAAAGTTGTTTGTAAAAGCTTAAGATTTTTTTTATGGAAATTTCCTTTATAGTCACCACTTCTTGTGTAGTGTACAACCCCCCCCAAAAAAATCTCAGAATTTCCAGTGAGCATTTTTGCTCTTGGCCGGCCACTAATTGAGTGGGCTGAAATTGATTTCTTCATGCAAAATATTTCCAAAGAGAAAATTCCATATAGCTCATTTCATCCAAACTCAAAGTGGCAACTTCATTTACCTAGAGATAAAGTATTATACACTATCTCTACATCAATCTTGGACATGTCGGCTAGCAAACTTCATGTCCGATTTGCCTCGGTTCAGAGGCGGGAGCCCGTTTAAAGATCCGTAGATGTGGTTCCACCTGGACGAGGAGACCGGAGATCGAGCGAGGTCATAGATGCTGCAAAGGAGCGTGGGATGATGGCTAAAGACCGAAGGACTCAGATCGTTCGGTATAGCCTTTCTACCTCTTTACAGTTTGTTAGTTTAGCGTTAATGGCAGATCCGGGTTATAGTATGCGATAGCACCAGTTATAAAAGTTTTTGTTCCGCGTTTGGCGTCAGATTGACGGCCGGGGCGCTACCGTAGATTTACAAAAATCACCTGTTTGCACGCTCTCTTGAACGTGGTAGGGTGGAAATTAAAGCACAGTGGGAATCATATAAGACTCTATGACGATCTCGGGTCTACAGACTAACCAGTACCAGTGTCACCAGAGAACTGCTATCTGACGATAGGTATAATACCATCTAGGAGTTCTCTCCGAGTCCTGTTCAGTGTACCCAGTCTCCACTGAGTACCTGTATACCATCTTTGATGACAAACACCAATGGATATGGGATCATCCATCGCTCATCAAATGGGTCAAGAAGCGCATAGCTAGTCTACTCTGGAATATCGATGCCCCGTCTCGATACACCCTCAACTAGGAACAATTAAAGGATGAACTTGTGGACTACCCTGGTCCCACTAGTATGATCTGCATCATAATCCTGGTAGTCAAGTGTACATCCTAAGGGCTTTACCAACATGTGAGAGCAAGACAATATCACAATACTAGTCTAGATGTTAAGATAAAGAACAACCAGATAGCATACTATCATGTCGAGCAAGAAAGTCCTCTCTATATATGTCCAAGCATCCATTATAATATACAATCTTATACAACAATGGCCTCTAGGGCATACATACAACTAATAATCTCCCACTTGCACTAAGGCCAGTTGTTGTAGTATCTCATACCCAACATCCCGAAGAGTCTCTCAAATTGTATCTGGGGAATGGCCTCTATGAGTGGATCCGCCGTGTTATTCTTCCTATCAACTCTCTTGACCTCGATCGCCCGGAGATCAACCATATCCCTGGTCAGGTGATACTGCTTAAGAATATGTCTAGATCACGGATGGGACCGGGGTTCCTAGGCCAAAGCCACAGCTCTATTGTCACCACAATTGTAGGAACCAAGTTCATCTCATGAACATCTATATCCAGACAACCTCTTTGGTAGCATCGTTGGCAGCGATGTATTCACCCTTTATCGTTGAGTCTGCCACGGTATCTAGCTTGGAACTCTTCCAACATACCGTCCCTCCACTGAGGGTAAAGACAAAACCCGAGACTGTTTTACAGTCAACCCTATCACTCTATAAGCTCGAATCGGTAAAGGACTCCACTTGGAGTTCACTGTTACTATACACCAAGAACGTTTCTTTAGTGCTTCTCAAGTACTTAAGAATGTTCTTCACTGCTGTCCAGTGATTCTCCCCAAGACCCGATTAATACCTGCTTACAACACTAAGTGCGTACGATACATCCGGTCGAGTACATAACATCGCATACATGATAGACTCGACTGCCGAAGCATAGGGTATCCCTTGCATGCGAGCCCTCGCCAAATCAGTCTTGGGGGACATCTCTTTGGAGAGAGTGATTCCTGAGATCGTGGGTAAATTCCTATGCTTGGAATCTTCCATACAAAACCTCTTTAGTATGGTGTCAATGTACCTGGATTGGGACAATCCCAACATCCGTTTAAATCTATCTCTATAGATCTTAATCTCCAGGATGTAGGAGGTATCACCCAGATCCTGTTTGTGTATATGCCCTAGGGGGCATTATTGTATCATACTAGATTGTATATTACTTAATGGAAGCATGGGATATTCACAGTTGTATATACAGTCTTGCTAAAAATGGTAGTATGCTACTTGGTTTGTGTCTACTTTAATATGTGCATATGTTTCTTGTAACGTATCACTTATACATATTAGTAGAGCCCATAGGTTCTTTGCTTGATTACCAGTGTTGTGATGGCAGTCACACTAGTGGGAGCTAGGTAGCCTATAAGCAACATCCTATATAGGTCCCTAGTCGTAGGATTATCGAGACAGGGAATCGATACTCCAGAGTAGACTAGTGTGTACGCTTCTCATCCCAGTCAGGGAGATGGTCTGTCCTATAGCCATCAGTACGTCATACTAGAGATAGTATACAGGTGCTCGTTAGGTTACGGGTACACTGGACAGGACTCGCAGGGGAACTGTTGGTTGGTATTATACCCATCGTCAGTTAACAGTTTCCAGATGACATGAGTACAGCATAGTCCGCAGACTTGACACTGCTACTTCGCCTCAAGTGTGTCTCACTGTTCTTAGATTTCTACCCTACCACGGCTCAAAGGAGTCGTGCAAACAGGTAGCAGTTGGGTGCAGTCCCGAGCACTTGGAGGCAGTAGTGGTTAGATAGGATTTGTCTCTCCCGGTATTGGGAGATGATATCGCGCTGTGTTAGAGAGCCATTACGCAAAGTCCCTGGCCAGGGCAAGCGAGATATACTGGTAGGTTCCAGTAGCTTTCCAGGGTATAATGGGCTTCGCTCCGACACGACTTATACAGCTATTAGGGGACTGACGCTTGCTGCCCCCTAGGCTTGATATGCGATAGTCTTAGACGAACAGACCGGACTGTACGGAGATTGTCACATCAGGCTCAGCGGGAGTACGGATGAGTTTCCTCATCGTCGTTCTTATCGACATCTACCTGGGGACCGTTACGTACAGCTAGTGACGCTTGCGGTCTGTGGTTAAACCCACTGCCAGCGTAGTGTCGAGTCTTTAGAGTCCCACACAGAGAGTTTTCCTGCTCCAGGCGAAACGATATAGAGGTCGTATGGTTTTACGACAAGGGTTCGGACGCATACGTGTGTTTACGCACGTACGACTTTTCGGACAATTTTTACTAGCCGGCTTTGGTTTAAGCCAGATTCTAGTATCAGGTTATTGGATTTATACAGTCTAAAGTTTTTCCGTGTTTTCACGGATTGGAGGGGCGTTCTCGTAATTTGTCGAGAAGCTTCTAGAAGAGTGGTGACTAAGGGGTTAAGGTGGCATTGCATTAAATGAGATTAGTGACTCATTTATGTGATTCATCCAAGTCATTAATGCATCATAAATGCTTAATGACTCATGGAGATGAATCACTCATAGATATTTGTGAAGCATGGTTGTTAATTCTATTATTTGATTTTTGGATAAATAATAATGCTTCATATATATTATGATAAGATCATTATCTCATTTCATTCTCATCTTCACCTTCTCTCTCCTCAAGCTCACTCTCTCTTCAAACCCTAACCCTAACCTCTCATGTGTTGAGATCAAGGGTTAGCTAGACTAATACATCCATAACCTCACTCTATATCCCCTAGTTAGCTTAGATTAGCACTTTAAGCAACCTAGTTATCTCAAGTTTGAGATTAAGCTTGGCGTAGGATCTTTCGGGTGGATCGCCTTTGATTCGAGGGGGCCGTTGAGGTACCGATGTTCCAAGGAGCCTATGAGGAGTGGAGGACAGCGATGAAGACCCGAAGGACTAGTATCGTGAGGTATAACTTCGTATCCGAGTAGTTAAACCTCTAGTTGTTAGTTAGCAATGGTTTAGAAACGATTCATGCGCTCAAGTCCGTGTTACGAAGCTTTGATAATCGTTTTTCATATATTCCGCCTCCCTGCAAGTTTGTGGGGTGCGTGACATGGACTTACAATGGTATCAGAGCCAACTAAACCATTACTAGCTTGTTAGCAACTGATTAGAAGTTCGATCGACGGAAAACACGAAAACAAAAAACCGAAAACCCTAAGTTTCTGTTAATTTTAAAAGTGTCTGAAAAATAATTTGACATACTTTAAAATTCACAGCAGGGAAATATAAAAATACTGGGAAAATACGAGCCCCTAACTCAGCAAGACGGCCGCGGATCCGCGGCAAGAAGGTGCTTTTGGCCGCGGATCCGCCGCCGATTCAACGCCGAGTTGACTCGGATTTGCTCTGTTATTCATATTTATTGGTGTTTTGGTTTCCTGTCTGCTCTGTTTCTACCCAGGTTGCTTCAGTGCAGGTTTGCTTTTGGGGTACACACGGAATATGGTATTCGATCGATGTTCTAAGATATTTGCTAATTGGGTTTTTATCTGTAATGTTTAATGTGTTCGTAAACCTCCCCTAACTGCTAGTATGTCGGTTAGCAGGGGGTTGCACATTTCTGAAATGTTTACTGTTTGTGTATATGAACTGAATTGGACTGTTGTGATGATTAGCCGGGGTTTGAGATGTGTTTAATATTCATTCATTCAATGTAAATGTAATTTGATGTAATATTCTTTTGCGGGGCACATCCAGGTTGCGGTTGTAGCCACCGTTGTATTATTATTTCTTTTTACTGTTTTTGCTCCTAGGATAGACCTAAGATGGGGTACACAAACTACTGGGTACGTTGAAGTGTTTAGTGGCCTACTCACGTTGTTGAGGGAGACCGCTTCACTTCGGGTCCTTGGCGGGTAGTTTGCCGTACCCGTAGGGGTCTAGGGTGGGGTAATGGCTATTCATCACAACTCTTTAATCCGTCTTTTATTGCAGGCTCAAAGCAAATGCGGATTGCTAGTAAATCCAATAAAGTTTATCTGTGATCTGGAATGCTTATTATTGCGTCTGACGAATGTACAATATCTATATATAATAGCTATTAGACGTCACTTAAGTTTTACACCCGCGCTAGCCCAGCCCCCGCTCTGTCGTTAGTTAAGTAACCTAACGGGTGATAACGGGACCCCGTGGTGAATACGGATGGCATAAGAGGACATGGTATTTTCGTTGTTTTCTGCAATGATAGGATAAATGATGGGACGCATTATTATAATGCAAAGAAAATAAACCAAAGTTAAATCGTTGGAACAAATTTAAAAGAAACCACTCGGTTATTTTAAAAGAGCAGAATTTTTAATTACGGAGCTTTAACCACTCCTTTTAAAAAGCTATCAGGTTCCTTCGATTATATTAAGTTCACTACGTTCACGGTTTTGCCAAAACCAGTCATAGCCCTCCGTCATTTCTTATGGATGGTCAGTAGTATTCAAGCTATGTATTTTGACCTAACGCCAAGGCATAGTGTTTGGTAGCTGCTGGGTATTCATTTGTTGCATAGATAGATGTGTTAGTTTGGGACAGTCGTATTATCATTTTGGCCTAACGTCAAGGATATGTACGGATGGGTTCAAATTAACAAGGATAATGATGGGTAGAACTTGACATGTGACTTATGACATTTTGACCTAACGCCAAGGTCATAAGAGCATGGGGCAAAAATCCATATCGGGAATTTCTAAAGAAACTGAAATTTGCAGAGAGATGCATACCATTTTGGAGTTTGATGAATATTGGTAGGATTCCTTCAACATTATCATACGATGATATTTTGGATCCCGATCCTACTGTGAGTACAAGCTACTTATCAGGAGATTCATCACTTAACGATCAATGCTATAAACCAAGTAGGTGCCTAGAAAGGTGTCAGCGGGGCTACGCCCCCAGAGAAAAGAGGTTATTTAATTAAGGAACTTCGCGAAAGCGTTGGAAAACCTCCCTCGAAGTATCGACACTGGCCTGGCTGAACGGTTAAGCAAGTATTGTACGGTGAGAATTGTCCTGACTAATTCTTCTTTTATGGTTTGAAGAAGGATTCGTGAAACAGTGGGAGCCATCCTGTTTAGATAAACTTAAAACCAATCTAAACTTGCAACAGCATCATGCTAAAATGTTTTCTTCTCTCTCTCTTAATTGCAGCGACCTTGTGACCACACATAGGTTACATCTAGATAACAAATTAACTGAATCTGACTTATATGACTGGCAAAGGTCTGTCCAAATGTCCTTTGGCTATGACAAGCTGGACCACCCTATTACTACTCAAGATCCCGCCGTCCCAGGTCGAGTTTCCACCGTCACGGATATGGATATCCGCCCGACAAGGGAAAAGGATAAAGCAAAAGTCAAATGCCTCGTGTTAGCTTCAGTTGATGGTGTATACCAGAAGGTGCACGAGAAGATGGACTCAGTTTCCATCTTTCTCCATAACAAAAATTTATATGGAGAGCAGTCTCATATCGCAAGATATGAGACCTCGACCGAATTAATTCAAGCGAGGTTGGCTGTCGGGTCATCTGTAGGGGACAACGTCCTTACAATGACTAGCTATATTAATGAGCTCCAAGACCTGAAGACCACGTTGGGAAATAGGTCAGATACTGATTTGATTTTACAGTCTCTACCTTCTACCCTGAAGGAAACCAGGGCAGCAGAAGGAAAGAGAAGGGCAAAAGTTTCGGGACTGAATGTAGTAAAAGAGGGTAGTTCCTATTATTATTATGGGATTGGGCATAGGCAGAATGATTGCAGGGCTTTGGAAGCCAGTAGCCAAGATACAAAGCATGTTGTGGCTTCAGCCTCAAGCGTGTTTGTTATTGAGAACTGTTTGTCAATTAACTCTACTTCCTGGGTATTAGATACCGGAGCAGGATCTCATATCTGTAATTCATTACATGCTTTGAGAAACCGTAAAGTTATAAAGGTAGGTGATTGGTCTCTTAAAGTCGCAAACGGAATGACAGTGAATGCAGAATCCGTGGGAGAATATCGCCTAGGTTTGACAAGTGGGCATATATTGATTTTACGTAACTGTTTATATATACCTAGTATGACTTGTAATATCATATCAGTGTCCTCACTTTCGAGAGAGGGATATGATTTTACATTCGTAAGCGATGTAGTTAACATCCACCTAAATCAAGTTCTGATTGGGTCAGGTACATTAGATAACGACATATACGTATTAAGTCAAGCTCAGGTTTTCAATGTCCAGAATACACTTAAAAGAAAGTCTCCGGAATTAAATCAGGCTTTCTTATGGCATTGTAGACTAGGTCACATCAATGAGAGAAGGTTGACTAAGTTACATAAAGAAGGATATTTCAATCCGTTCGAATATCAATCTTATGCTACTTGTGAATCTTGTCTCATGGGAAAGATGACAAAGACTCTGTTTACTGGACACGGAGTAAGAGCAAGTGAGCTCTTGGAACTCGTACACAGTGACGTGTGCGGTCCAATGTCTACACATGCGCGGTCCAATGTCTACACATGCGCGAGGTGGTTATTCCTACTTTATTACTTTTACGGATGATTTCTCTAGGTATGGATATATCTTCTTAATGAAGCATAAATCCGAGGCCTTTGAGAAATTCCAAGAATACAAGAATGAAGTGGAAAAACAAACCGGCAAAAGTATCAAGACACTGAGATCTGATCGAGGTGGTGAATACTTAAGCGCCGAGTTCCTGGGTTACTTAAAAGAGAATGGAATTCTCTCTCAGCTTACTCCTCCATACACACCACAACACAACGGTGTATCAGAAAGGAGGAATCGAACCCTATTGGATATGGTTCGTTCCATGATGAGTAAGGCTGAGTTACCGCGATCATTCTGGGGATATGCACTAGAATCAGCTGCATATCTTTTGAACATAGTTCTTACCAAAACTGTGCCTACCACACCATATCAGATGTGGAGTGGGAAGAAACCCTATTTTCAGTATCTGAAGATTTGGGGATGTCCAGCTTTTATTAAAAAGCAGCATGCGGACAAGCTCGAGGCACGATCAATACAGTGTAAGTTTGTGGGATATCTAAAGAACTCCAGGGGGTATCTATTCTATTACGCAGAGGAACAAAAGGTTTTTGTTTCTCGTAATGCCCATTTTCTAGAACATCAGTTTTTAGAAAAGGAAATAAATGGGAGCAAAATAGAACTGGAAGAAATTCCAGAACCACAAGCTGTTACTGAAAGTATGGTAGAACCAGAGGTTTCAAAAGAAAGGGACATCCCGACGCCACTCCGCAGGAGTAGTAGGCAGTCTCATCTGCCTGAGAGATACTACGGTTTTCTCATAGATAGGGATAGAGAGGATTGTGTCATTGATGAAGATGACCCTACTAGCTTCCAGCAAGCCATTCAGAGCGGTGACTCAGTAAAATGGCTGGATGCAATGCGGACCGAAATGGAGTCCATGTACACTAACAAAATATGGACTTTGGACATTGCTCCGGATGGGGTAAAACCCGTAGGATGCAAATGGATCTTCAGAAAGAAGAATGGTGTAGATGGACAGGTTGAAACCTATAAAGCTAGACTTGTTGCAAAGGGTTTCCGTGAAAGACCTGGTTTGGACCATGATGAAACCTTTTCTCCAGTAGCTATGCTGAAATCCATTCGGGTCCTTCTTGCTATTGCTGCCTTCCACGATTATGAGATATGGCAGATGGACGTAAAGACGGCCTTTCTAAATGGAAATTTGGAAGAAAGCGTCTATATGGATCAGCCAGAGGGATTCATTCAGAGTGGGAGCAGCGGTAAAGTATGCAAGCTGCTTAAGTCCATTTATGGACTAAAGCAGGCATCGCGGAGTTGGAACATCTGTTTTGATGATACTGTCAAGGAATTTGACTTTATCAAATATCCAGATGAACCATGCATATATAGTAAGATTGTAGGAAGAGCTGTAGTATTCCTCGTCTTGTACGTGGATGACATTCTCCTAATAGGAAATGATATTCCTATGTTACAGTCAGTCAAAAGATTCTTGTCACATAAATTCTCCATGAAAGACCTGGGTGATGCCACCCACATTCTGGGGATCCAGATCTATCGTGATAGATCTAAAAGGATGTTGGGACTTTCGCAGTCCAGGTACATAGACACCATATTGAAAAGATTCAGTATAGAAGATTCTAAGCGCGGTAACCTACCGGCTTGTCACGGAATCACCCTCTCCAAAGATATGTCTCCCAAGACTGATTTGGAAAGGGATCGCATGTCGATTATACCCTACGCTTCAGCGGTAGGCTCTATAATGTATGCGATGTTATGTACCAGACCAGATGTAGCATACGCATTAAGCGTAGTAAGCCGGTATCAAGCAAACCCAGGGGAGAATCACTGGATAGAAGTAAAGAACATTCTCAAGTACCTAAGAAGGACTAAGGAGATGTTCTTGGTGTATAGCGGAAAAGACTTCCAGATGGAGACCTTTGCCGACTCTGGCTTCCAGAGTGACAAAGATGACTCCAAGTCCATATCGGGTTATGTCTTTACCCTCAATGGAGGGGCGGTCTGTTGGAAGAGTTCCAAGCAGGAGACCGTTGCTGACTCAACAATGGAAGCGGAGTACATAGCTGCTTGCGATGTCGCAAAAGAAGCTGTCTGGATGAAGAAATTCCTCACAGAACTTCAGGTGGTTCCTTCCAGTATTGGTCCAATACCTCTGTATTGCGACAACAATGGAGCTATAGCTTTAGCGAAGGAACCCAGGTCCCATCAGAAGTCCAGACACATCTTAAGGCGGTACCACCTGATCAGGGAGATCGTAGATCGCCGGGAGATCGAGGTGAAAAGAGTAGAGACGGAGAATAACATTGCTGATCCATTCACAAAGGCCCTTCCTCAGACGCAGTTCGAGAGGCTATTCGAGATGATAGGTCTACGATATGCCAGCTCATGGCCCTAGTGCAAGTGGGAGATTGTTTGTGTATATGCCCTAGGGGCCATTATTGTATCATACTAGATTGTATATTACTTAATGGAAGCTTGGGATATTCACAGTTGTATATACAGTCTTGCTAAAAATGGTAGTATGCTACTTGGTTTGTGTCTACTTTAATATGTGCATATGTTTCTTGTAACGTATCACTTATACATATTAGTAGAGCCCATAGGTTCTTTGCTTGATTACCAGCGTTGTGATGGCAGTCACACTAGTGGGAGCTGGGTAGCCTATAAGTAACATCCTATACAGGTCCCTAGTCGTAGGATTATCGAGACAGGGCATCGATACTCCAGAGTAGACTAGTGTGTACGCTTCTCATCCCAGTCAGGGAGATGGTCTGTCCCATAGTCATCAGTACGTCGTACTAGAGATAGTATACAGGTGCTCGTTAGGTTACGGGTACACCGGACAGGACTCGCGGGAGAACTGTTGGTTGGTATTATACCCATCGTCAGTTAACAGTTCCCAGATGACATGAGTACAGCATAGTCCGCAGACTGGACACTGCTACTTCGCCTCAAGTGTGTCCCACTGTTCTTAGATTGCTACCCTACCACGGCTCAAAGGAGTCGTGCAAACAGGTAGCAGTTGGGTGCAGTCCCGAGCACTTGGAGGCAGTAGTGGTTAGATAGGATTCGTCTCTTTTGGTATTGGGAGATGATATCGCGCTGTGTTAGAGAGCCATTATGGAAAGTCCCTGGCCAGGGCAAGCGAGATATACTGGTAGGTTCCAGTAGCTTCTCAGGGTGTATTGGGCTTCGCTCCGACACGACTTATACAACTATTAGGGGACTGACGATTGCCGCCCCTTAGGCTTGATATGCGATAGTCTTAGACGAACATACCGTACTGTACGGAGATTGTCACATCAGGCTCAGTGGGAGTACGGATGAGTTTCCTCATCGGCCTTCTTATCGACATCTACCTGGGGACCGTTACGTACAGCTAGTGCCGCTTGCGGTCTGTGGTTAAACCCACTGCCAGCGTTGTGTCGAGTCTTTAGAGTCCCACACAGAGAGTTTCCCTGCTCCAGGCGAAACGATATAGAGGTCGTATGGTTTTACGACAAGGGTTCGGACGCATACGTGTGTTTACGCACATACGACTTTTCGGACAGTTTTTACTAGCCGGCTTTGGTTTAAGCCAGATTCTAGTATCAGGTTATTAGATTTATACAGTCTAAAGTTTTTCCGTGTTTTCACGGATTGGAGGGGCGTTCTCGTAATTTGTCGGGAAGCTTCTAGATGAGTGGTGACTAAAGGGTTAAGTTGGCATTGCATTAAATGAGATTAGTGACTCATTTGTGTGATTCATCCAAGTCATTAATGCATCATAAATGCTTAATGACTCATGGAGATGAGTCACTCATAGATATTTGTGAAGCATGGTTGTTAATTCTATTATTTGATTTTTGGATAAATTAAAATGCTTCATATATATTATGATAAGATCATTATCTCATTTCATTCTCATCTTCACCTTCTCTCTCCTCAAGCTCACTCTCTCTTCAAACCCTAACCCTAACCTCTCATATGTTGAGATCAAGGGTTAGCTAGACTAATACATCCATAACCTCACTCTATATCCCCTAGGTAGCTTAGATTAGCACTTTAAGCAATCTAGTTATCTCAAGTTTGAGATTAAGCTTGGCGTAGGAGCTTTCGGGTGGATCGTCTTTGATTCGAGGAGGCCGTTGAGGTGCCGATGTTCCAAGGAGCCTACGAGGAGTGGAGGACCGCAATGAAGACCCGAATGACTAGTATCGTGTGGTATAACTTCGTATCTGAGTTGTTAAACCTCTAGTTGTTAGTTAGCAATGGTTTAGAAACGATTCATGCGCTCAAGTCCGTGTTACGAAGCTTTGATAATCATTTTTCATATATTCCGCCTCCCCGCAAGTTCTTGGGGTGCGTGACATGGACTTACAAATCCTTCATGGAGAATCTCAGTGATAAGAAGAGCTTGACCGAGTGTAGCATAGGAACACCATTTCCTATCAAGAGTATGTCATCCACGTACAGTACTGCCGTGCCCCACTTCCCTGTATACGGGCAGAGGAAAGGACGAGGCCGCTACGTATTTACTCAGAAGTAAACACGCTAAGCGTATCTAAGAAATATAAAATAAAATGTACACAAGAGACAAGATGTAAATAAACAACAACTTTATTTATTAAACATTCTTTTTACAACACACTGAAATGAAAATACATGGAATGAAAGCAATGCCTAAACAATGGCATAACAGAAATAAAAATGAAATGTAATGTACAAGTGAATCTAAAACTCCGGGTCTTCAGTAAACTGATCCAAGTCTTCGCTGCTGGGTTCGATCTCCAGTGAGTCCGAAACACTTGACGACATTCCAAAGAAGAAGAACGAGAATGTCGTCAGCGAACAAGTCGCTTGGTAAGTCCCAAGGGTGAGTAGAGAATAGACAGAACGAGAATATAACTTTTAATGTTATATTATATTGTTAACGCTGTTGTTTGTAGCTTGGTACAGAAAATGCCAGTGTATACGAGAGGAGTCCCACTTACACCGAAGACTTTGGTAACCCGTAGTACAAGGCTCCGTCGATAATACCACGGAACAACGACATGGATGTAATTACGTCTTAAGTGACCACCTCGTGCCACCTTTAACATGTTCCGTACAAGTCTACCCCTTTATAACCCCGTAGTGTTTATGTATTGATTGTATGGATTATATTGTCTTGTCTTGTATTATAAATTGTATAGATGGATGAATTACCGAGAATATGATATCAGTAATGGAACGGATATAATGGATGAACATGTTAATAGAGTATATTCATGGTTCGGTTTAGTCAAGTTGTATAGATTGAATAGAGTGAATAGATTGAGTATATGAATTCATATTGAATTGTGGTTTCATACTTGAATCACATTCAAGTCGGATTGATTATATTTAGACTCAGTCTGAGTCAGACAATTAGAAAAAAAATTGAAGTCCTGAATTAGGGTTTTGATGTTATCGGTAACTGCTGCACATGGACAGCAGGATTTGTGTCTTTTTCCAAGACAATTACCGTATTGATAACACCGTTTGTTAGGTTGTCTACCTTAGATAGGCAAGCACCCCTATCTCCGGCTCCCTGAGGCTCAAGAGATTGGTCCCAATTAAACCTATGTTTACTAGGGTCCTTATTGTAATTTAGTATAACTTGAGGGGGTTTTATGTAAAAATAGTTTGGCATAATTTCAAAATACATCTCAAGTATTTAATAATCATCTTTAGAGTTTTCATAGATGTATATTTTATAAATTTGAAATTTCTAGAGAGTAGAACCTAGCTTTCATAGTATATGGTATTTATTTGTAATATGGATATTGTTTGGAATTATCATGGTTGTTTCATGTAATATTTGAATTCTTTTCTTGAGTTTTAGAAACATGGAATATTATATATATTTAAAATAAGTATTTTGGTAATAATTATATATACATATTTAATGAAAATAATTTTATTTATTTTCTTGTAAAAATCTCATTTTCTAAGAAAAATGTGTAAAAATTCCATCAAGATCGAATGCTCCTTGTGGAGGTCTGCATCTCGCTCTACTAAGACCGAGGATGTACGATAATCCGTACCATCCCAAACGAGGTCCCCAAAATGGGTTGTAGAGACGCAATTGCATGGAAATGTTTTAATACATCTTTTAAAGAAAACGGTTTTATAAGTTAAAGAGATTTATTTGCAAAGTCATATTTCCCATATTCTATTGTCCCAAAATTCATCGTGCTATGATAGATATGTGTGTTGTGAGGAGGTAGGTCATTTCCTCGTGGACTATCTAGAAGTATAGTAAGGAATTATGATGGTTTATGTCGAAATTAAACTATATGGTATTTTTCTGAAAAAGTATGATAAAAGTTACAAAAATGATTATTTTGATGTGAAAGTTATTTTGTTGAGTTTGTTAATGTTTATTAATCTACATATGAGAATATGGTTTTATATTATTAAATAAAAGTGTATTTTTTTAAAGAAAACCGAATCGGAAGTTGGACTCACTCCGCTTCCGTCGGGTTTTAGAAATGGAACATTTTAAAGAATAAGATGAGAAAGGGAAATGGGACTTACAGGCTTATAAGGTAGAGGGGAGAAAGAGGAAGAGTGGGGAAGAGCCGGTGCATCGTTTCGTCGCCGGAAACTCCTTAGGTCGTTGCCGGAACATCGTCGGAGTTTCACCCTTCATTAACTCCACTTGCACACTATAGGGACTTGGAAATTTCTTGAGAGTTTTGGCAGGGATTTTTGAGTGGGTAGGGGTGATATGAGTGGTGGTATTTATAAGAAAAGCTAGGGTTTAGTGTAGTGAATGGGTGTATTAAAATTTGTAATAAAATAGGTTTAATTGTGAATTTTATTGTGCTCTGTAAATGTGCAGAGTAAACAAATTGTTAGTTATATGTATGCCCTAGAGGCCATTACTGTACATGCGATGTATATTGTAGTGGATGCTTGGACATATATAGGGAGGAGTTTCTTGCTCGACATGATAATATGCTATCTAGTTGCTCTTTATCTTAACATGTATACTTATAGTCTCTCTATTACATGTTGATAAAGACCTTAGGATGAGTACTTGACTACCAGGATTATGATGCAGATCATACTAGTGGGGAAATGGTAGTCGGTAAGTACATCCTTCAATTGTTCCTAGTCGTGGGAGTATCGAGACAGGGCATCGATACTCCAGAGTAGACTAGCGTATGCACTTCTTGACCCATATGATGGGCGATGGATGATCCCACATCCATTTTTGTTTGACATCAGAGAAGGTATACGGGTGCTCAGTAGAGACTGGGTACACTGAATGGACTCGCCGAAAACTCCTAGATGGTATTATACCTATCGTCAGATAGCAGTTCTCTGGTGACACTGGTACAGATTAGTCTGTCAACCCGAGATCGTCATAGAGTCTTGTGTGATTCCCACTGTGCTTTGATTTCCACCATACCACGTTCAAGAGATCGTGCAAAAAGGTAGTTTTTGGGGACAGTCCCGAGTCACATGGAGGCAATGATCGATAGGAGGGGATTCGTCTCTCCCGGTATTAGGGGTTGATGTCGCGCTATGTTCGATTGGCCATAACAGGAAATCCCTGGCCAGGGTTGCTGAGATCTACTGGTAAGTGTTATCAGTAGTTTCTCGAACCATTATGGACCTTGCATCGGCATGCCTTATCAGGCTATTGGTGTCTGACGTTATACCACCCCCAGGCTGTGATATGCGACATATTTGACGAAGAGACCGGACTGTACGGTAGTGTTACTGATTGGATTCGCAGGAGTATGAGCTGGCTTGCTTGTTGATCTTCTGATCGCTCAATACCCGGGTGGCCATTACGTTTAGCCGACCGCTTGCGGCTTGTGGGTGTTTGATATGATCATCACCTACTGCCGGCGTATTGACGAGTCTTTAGAGTCCTACACAGAGGTTTCCTGGTTCATGCGAAATGAAGTAGGAGCACATATGTGATATGTGCGGGACCGAGATTAATGCGCGTATGTGATACGGCATTCTATTCTCGCGATATGTGATATCGGTCGGTTATATGAGATATAGCCAGGTTATCGGATCAAGTGTTGATTCGATAAGTTGATTCATATGATATTAGTCGGTTGTATGTGATATAGCCGGATTATTAAATCAAGTGTTGATTTGATAATTTAATGTATAATTATATATTTGATATATTAACTTACATTAACTAATATTTTCTCACTTATGTGCATATAGTATATATGTGATATATATTAATGTACATTTTATTTGTGTCATGCTTGATGCCACATGCTTTATGGGTGTATGAGACTCACACCATGCTTGATACAATGAGGGGTTTATATTTATCTAAGTAATTCAAAAATTGGATGGAAATTTGTCATGGCTGCAAGCTTGTAGAAGCTTGTGGAACCATTGACCAAGTCCACTCATTTTGTTTCACTTGTAGATATTTATTAACCTAACCATTATACTCACCCATGGTTGATTCTCTACATGAGTTAGTGTATGACACTAACTCACCCATGGTTGCTATTCTCACCTCATGAGTTTCATTCTCAACTTCACTTCATCTTCTTCTTCCTCATGTGAAAATCTTTCTAGCTTTTAAAATGGTGAAGAAATATTGTGAGAAAAATAAATCTAAAGTGAGCCCATTTCCTAGTTCATCATCCTCTACGATATTAGCCATTTAGTTTAGGGTGTTTGCTTCACTAATCTACCATTAGTGAAGAGGTAGCATGAGCTTGAGTCTCCTCGACGTAGATCATCTTCGGCCTCGAAGACTTCGAGCAAGCTTGTTCATTTCTTCATGTGAACCCTTACTAGAGTTCGGTTGTTCACTACTTGGAGCGAAGGGACTACTACACGGAGCTTTAGAAGTGAAGGATCGTTCTACAAAGGTTGTATTCCTCATTCACTTAGATGTAAAGTTGTTTACATTGCTTGTTCATCTAAATCTCTAGTTAAGATTCTAGGGTTATGGCTCTTTAGTACGGCAAAAATTTGAAAAAGGCATGGACGATACCTCCCGAAACCTTGCTGCCGCCCTATTCAACCCTACACAAATAAAACTGGAGTTATGGGGGGAGTCCAAGGGTCTAGGGCAAAAGAAAAAATTAGGTTTGGCATCAACAGAACCGGCGGCGCCGGCCCGATACCTAATCTCACCGGTCCACTTGGCATGGTTGGCTCTAGGATTTGTGCCACGTGTTGGGGTCGTTTGGTATACTCCAGTGTATGTGTTTGTTTATTCAGTGTCTTTTCAGTTTACGTATAGTGCACATGTAGACTCTTGGGCTTCTAAAAGATTAAAAAATACAATAAAAATAAAATGTGGCTGATGGGATTTGAACTCGGGTGCTGTGTTTCAGCAGTGCAAGGTCTTACCAATGAGCTACAAGCTCTTTCTTGCTGTTCAAAAGCAAAACAAATTTATAACTTGTACTCAGACTTAGGTATTCCTTTCTGTATTTTGAAAAAAAATTCGTACAGAAAGTTAAGGTTGTTACATTCTACCCTCCTTATAAAAATTTCGTCCTCAAAATTTGTAAAAAGGAAAGTATAACAGATTTTAGTGATTGAACTATTGATAGTGCATGGAAAATATTTGGAAGAACGGAAGAATGCAAAAGTTTTGGTAAGATTGAAAAAAGTGAGGGAATTACCAGGGTTACCTTGGTCAACAATCTCGGCTTCTACGGCTGCTAAAGTGAAAGCCTGACGCCGGGGTACATTCCTCCTAGCTGGAGGTACATTCCTTTGTCCTTAGGACATATTTCTCTGCCCTCGAGGCATGTTCCTCGTCGCCTGATAGAATTGGCGATTAGGCTATGTAGGAGATAGAGCTGGGAGTGCCAGACGAGGTGCAGGATCCTGGATAGCTGGTCGCTGCGGATCATTGGTGGATGAGCCGGGTTGCGTCTATAAGGACATGTTCCAATTCCGTGATTGGATGCGCCACAAACTAAGCGCAGGCCTTTTGTGCTCCTACAGTCCTTCCACAAGTGTCCATCCCTTTTGCAGTAGAAGAAAAAATCTGAACTTGGCTGGTTATTGGTTTCTTCTAGTCTCCTCAGTTCAACAGTTGGCCTTGAAGAGGCTCCTTTTGCCATCTGAGTGGCAGGGCGCTTCACTCCGGCAGATTAAGGTCTGCCCTTCCTCTTCACCACTGCCTCGTATCTTCGGGCAGCCTTCAAAGCCAAATCATAGGTTGGGAAATCCCCTGTAGCTAAGGCAGCTTGGATCTCTGGATCTAACCCTTCCTGAAATCGTCTAGACCTGATCTCAGCAGTCGGTATCAAGTGTGCCGTGAATCTATTGCGGTCTAGTGTTAGCTGTATAGTATGTGATATTTGCAAATCGAAATATTGAGACATATCTTACAATCTGAGCATGGTAAACTCAGCATCGTACTCATCCCCTAATTTGGTCCACAGTGAACCCTGTTGTAAGTGAATGAACTGTTGTTCCATGTCGAATCTGGCAGTCTCAAGGAAGTACTTCGCGTCAAACATATCGCGGAAAGTCCTCCATTCGATCGGCTGGGTGGGACAGCTTTCTTCCGCCTTCCACCAGACACGTGCATTGTCTGTAAGCTGCAGCTTTGCAACTCGTACCTAAGCGACCTCTGGCACTTGTGCTGCTGCCAGGTCATCTTCAATACTCTGAGCCCATTCTTCAGTTTTTAAGGGGCTCTCTTTTCCTGAGAACTGCTTGGCGTGTAAGGCCCTGAATTGTTTCACCCCAGGTGCTTCTGCCTCGGGACGGTTCATCAAGATAGCAGTCTGCTGCTGCTGTCCCTCCATGAGGCTATGGATCGCCTCAAGTAGTACCGTATGCTCATTGATCGGAGCAGCTATGGCCGGTGTAATTGGTAGGGGTGGTGGAGTGTTGTTGATGTTAGTGCTGGTGTTGTTTGGGGAATCCATAACCTTGAAAAAAAATTGGGTTAGGACAGATTCAAAATATATGAAATTGGAAGATTCAAGAAATATGAATTGTAAAGAATGTTTTTAGTTGCTGGTCCTTATGTTATATTGCTTAGCTTGTCCACGCAGAGCTGACCGGTATGTTCATACAGAGCTGATCTGTATGTCCACACGCATAAGACCTGCATGGGCCACCAACAAAACCTGCCACGCCCCGCTTCCCAGTATACAGGAAGAGGACGCGATGAGGCCACTACGTATTTACTCAGAAGTAAACACGCTAAACGTATCTAAGCAATATAAAATAAAATGTACACAAGAGACAAGATGTAAATAGACATCAACTTTATTTATTATACATTCTTTTTACAATACACTGAAATGAAAATACATAGAATGAAAGCAATGCCTAAATAATGGCATAACAGAAATGAAAATGAAATGTAATGTACAAGTGAATCTAAAACTCCGGGTCTTCAGTAAACTGATCCAAGTCTTCACTGCTGGATTCGATCTCCAGTGAGTCCGAAACACCTGACGACATTCTAAAGAAGAAGAAAGAGAATGTCGTCAGCGAACAAGTTGCTCGGTAAGTCCCAAGGGTGAGTAGAGAATAGACAGAAAGAGAATGTAACTTTTAAAGTTATATTAAATTGTCAACGCTGTTGTTTGTAGCTTGGTACAGAAAATACCAGTGTATATGAGAGGAGTCCCACTTACATCGGAGACTTTGGTAACCCGTAGTACAAGGCTCCGTCGATAATACCATGGAACAACGGCATGGATGTAATTACGTCTTAAGTGACCACCTCGTGCCACCTTTAACATGTTCCGTACCAGTCTACCACTTTATAACCCCGTAGTGTTTATGTATTGATTGTATGGATTGTACTGTCTTGTCTTGTATTATAAATTGTATGGATGGATGACTTGCCAAGACCATGATATCACTAATGGAACGAATATAATGGATGAACATGTAAATAGAGTATATCCATGGTTCGGTTCGGTCAAGTTGTATAGATTGAATATATTTAATAGATTGAGTATATGGATTCATATTGAATTGTGGTTTCATACTTGAATCACATTCAAGTCGGATTGATTATATTTACACTCAGTCTGAGTCAGACAATTAGAAAAGAAATTGAAGTCCTGAATTAGGGTTTTGATGTTAACGGTAACTGCTGCACATGGACGGCAGGATTTGTGTCTTTTTCCAAGACAATTACCGTATTGATAACACCGTTTGTTAGGTTGTCTACCTTAGATAGGCAAGCACCCATATCTCCGGCTCCTTGAGGCTCAAAAGACTGGTCCCGCTTAAACCTATGTTTACTGGGGTCCTTATTGTAATTTAGTATAACTTGAGGGGGTTTTATGTTAAAATAGTTTGGCATAATTTCAAAATACGCCTCAAGTATTTAATTATTGTCTTTAGAGTTTTCATATATGTATATTTTATAAATGTGAAATTTCTAGTGAGTAGAACCTAGTTTTCATAGTATATGGTATTTATTTGTAATATGGATATTGTTTTGAATTATCATGGTAGTTTCATGTATTATTTGAATTCTTTTCTTGAGTTTTGGAAACATGGAATATTATATATATTTAAAATAAGTATTTTGGTAATAATTATATATACATATTTAATGAAAATAATTTTATTTATTTTCTTGTAAAAATCTCATTTTCTAAGAAAAATGTGTAAAAATTCTATCGAGATCGAATGCTCCTTGCGAAGGTCTGCATCTCGCTCTACTAAGCCCAAGGATGTGTGATAATCCGCACCATCCCGTACGGGGTCCCCAAAATAGGTTGTAGAGGCGCAATTACATGAAAATGTTTTAATACATCTTTTAAAGAAAACGGTTTTATAAGTTAAAGAGATTTATTTGCAAAGTCGTATTTCCCGTATTCTATTGTCCTAAAATTCATCGTGCTATGATAGATATGTGTGTTGTGAGGAGGTAGGTCATTAACTCGTAGACTATCTAGAGCTATAGCAAGGAATTATGATGGTTTATGTCGAAATTAAACTATATGGTATTTTTCTGAAAAAGTATGATAAAAGTTAGAAAAATGATTATTTTGATGTGAAAGTTGTTTTGTTGAGTTTGTTAATGTTTATTAACCTACATATGAGAATATGGTTTTATATTATTAAAGAAAAGTGTATTTTTTTGAAGAAAACCGAATCGGAAGTCAGACTAACTCCGCTTCCGTCGAGTTTTAGAAATGGAACTTTTTAAAATATAAGATGAGAAGGGGAAATGGGACTTACAGGCTTATAAGGTAGAGGGGAGAAAGAGGAAGAGTGGGGAAGCGCCGGTGCATCGTTTCGTCGCCGGAAACTCCTTGGGTCGTTGCCGGAACTTCGTCGGAGTTTCGCCTTCGTTAACTCCACTTGCACACTATAGGGACTTGGAAATTTCTTGAGAGTTTTGGCAGGGATTTTTGAGTGGGTAGGGGTGATATGAGGGGTGGTATTTATAGGAAAATCTAGAGTTTTGTCTAGTGAATGGGTGTATTAAAATTTATAATAAAATAGGTTTAATTGTGAATTTTATTGTGCTCTGTAAATGTGCAGAGTAAACAAATAATACTGGAGTTATGGGTGGAGTCCAAGGGTCTAGGTCAAAAGAAAAAATTAGGTTTGGCCTCAATAGAACCAGCGACGCCGGCCCCATACCTAATCTTACCGGTCCACTTGGCATGGTTGGCTCTGGGATTTGTGCCACGTGTCGGGGTTGTTTGGTATACTCCAGTGCATGTGTTTGTTTATTCAGTGTCTTTTCAGTTTACGTGTGGTGCACGTGTAGACTCTTGGGCTTCTAAAAGATTACAAAAAATACAATAAAAATAATATGTGGCTGATGGGATTTAAACTCGGGTGCTATGTTTCAGCAGTGCAAGGTCTTACCAATGAGCTACAAGCTCTTTCTTGCTGTTCAAAAGCAAAACAAATTTATAACTTGTGCTCAGGTTTAGGTGTTCCTTTCTGTATTTTGAAAAAAAAAATTCATACAGAAAGTTTGGGTTGTTACAAATACGAGGAAGACAACCTTACTCGCTACAACCTTTTTTATGTACTAGGTTCATCTACATTTTTGATGAAGTCAAACTCTTTGACTGCCACATCAAAACAGATGTTCTAACTCCGCGATGCCTGCTTTAATCCGTAAACTTATTTAATAAACTTGCACACCTTTCCGCTGCTCCCACTGTCTACGAAGCCCTCTGGCAGTGTCATGTACATGCTCCCTTCTGAATCACCATTTAGAAAAGTGGTCTTGACGTCGATCTGCCAGATTTCATAGTCATGGTATGCAACAATGGCAAGTAGGATCTGGATGGACTTAAGCATAGCTACGGGGGAAAAGGTTTCATCAAAATCCACACCTGGTTATTGACGAAAACCTTTTCTAACAAGTCTAGCTTTGAAAGTCTCAATTTTTCCATCTACGCCATGAATCTTCTCAAGATCCACTTGCTCCCGATGGGTTTTACCCCTTCAAGTGCAACTACCAAAGTTCATACTTTGTTGGTGTATATGGATTCCATCTTAGATCGCATAACATCTAGCCATTTCATAGAGTCCCCACTTGTGATGGCCTGCTCGAAACTAGTTAGGTCATCATCTTCCACGATGAAATCCTCGCTCCCACTGTCATTGAGAAAACCGTAGAATCTCTCAGGCGGATGAGGAACCCTACTAGATCTGCGGAGAGGCTGAGATTCGTCGGGAACTATTGAATCCTCCGGTTCTACCAAATCATCAGCTGTTAGTTTGTCTAGCTGGAACTCCTTCCAATTCTACCTCATGACCACTAATTTCTTCTATAAAGAAATTCCTTTTCTAAAAAGGTGGCATGCTGAGAAACAAAACACCTTTTGCTCCTCAGTGTGGTAGAAGATATACCCTCGCGAATGTTCGGAATATCCAACAAACTTATACAGTACTAACCTTGCCTCGAGCTTGTCTGGATTTTGCTTTTCAACATAGGCTGGACAACCCCATATCTTATCTCGTTTAAAAGATGGTCTCTTCCCATTCCATATCTTATATGGAGCGGTAGGAACTGATTTGTATGGAACTCTATTCAATAGGTATGCGGCTTCTCAAGCGCATAACCCCAAAAAGAAACAGGTAACTCAGCGTTACTCATCATAGAGTGCACCATATCTAATATAGTGCGATTCCTCCGCTCTGACATACCGTTGTGCTGTGGTGTATACGGAGGAGTAAGATTAGAGAGAATCCCATTATCTTTTAAATAATCCAGGAACTCCGTGCTTAAGTATTCTCCTCCCCGATCGGATCGAAGGATTTTAATAGTTTTACCCGTTTGGTTCTTCACTTCGTACTTATATTTCTTGAATATCTCAAAAGCTTCAGACTTGTGTTTCAACAGGAACACATGTCCGAATCTTGAGATATCATCGATGAATGTAATGAAGTACGAAGAACCAACCCAGGCATTTGTAGACATAGGGCCGCATACATCACTATGTATCATTCCCAAGAGTTCAGTAGCTCTTTCTCCATGTCTTGTTAACGGAGTTTTAGTCATTTTACCTTTGATACATGACTGGTAAGTTTCATAAGATGTAAATTCAAACTGATTTAAATATCCATCTTTATTTAACTTAGCTAGTCGTGTCGCATTGATATGACCTAGTCTACAATGCCATAAGAAGGATTCGTTCATTTCTGAACATTTCCTCTTTTGTGTGTTCTGTACGTTGAGAACTGTAGTTTTGATTTAGAACGTATATGCCATTATATAACGTGCCCGATCCAATCAAATTTTGATTCAGGAAAATGTTCATAACATTACCCTGCAATACAAAATTATATCTTTCTTTACTTAATAAAGAAACTGATATAATATTGCATATCAGGTTCGGTATGCAATAACATTCGTTCAGAATCAATGTATTCCCATTTGGTAATACAAGGTGATATTCACCAACTGCTTTGGCTGCAACACTTGCACCATTCCCTACTCTTAGAGAATGGTCACCTTTTCTCAGTTGTCTACCTTTCTTTATCCCATGTAACATATTACATATATGGCATCCCGATCCAGTATCCAATACCCAGGACGTAGAGTGTACTGAGAAACAGTTCTTAATAACGAACACACCCGTAGAAGATGCATCAATATGCTCATTCTTCGTTTGGGTCGCGTAAGAATCCGGATATTCCCCTATTTCCTACTCAGACTTATAACAATTATAAGATAGAGCGGAATCAACGTTCCCCAGCTCAGTATAACAAGCGGGTTCGGTCAATACATCAATATTATTATCTTGATTAAGGCGTGACATGGTCGGTACCTGGAGAGAGAGAGAAGAAAACACTTAGCGTATGCTCTTGCAAGATTAGATTGGTTATTATCTTATCTAATCAGGATGGCTCCCACTGTTTTTATCAAATCTTCCTTAAAACCCTAAAAGGTAAGACTAGACGGGATTAATTACACTCTACAAGTTCGCCAATCTTTCGGCCAGGCTAGTGTCGGTACTTTGAGGGAGGTTCCCCGTGCTTTCGCACGGACCTAATTAAAATAAACCTCATTTTTCCAAGGGCGTAACCCTGTTAACACCTTTCTAGACACCTACTTGATCGGCTAATTGTAAAGTGCAAAACTCTCCCAGGAGTAACTCTTACTCGCAGTGGGTATCGGGATTCAACACTTGAAATTCCCAATAATATTTTGCCCCCGGTGTCCTATGACCTTGACGGAGGTCAACAAACCATAGGCTGCTAGTCAAGTTCAACCCGTACATTTCGTGATTGAATTAAACCTACCCGCACGAACCTTGACGGAGGTCAACAAGGCCGTACAACTACCCTAATCCAATTGCATCATATGTGTTGCAGATAAGCACTAATCAGCTACCGCACACTACGCCTTGACGGAGGTCAACAAACGCAGCACGAATACTAAATAGTACTTATCTGAAATGATGGAAGGCTACGACAAGTTTTTAAGAAAACCTTTTACGTAATGAACTTGATATAGTTGTAGAATCAAGTGATTTTGAAAAGGAGTGTTTCTGAGGCTTTTTCTAGTTTCGCTAAAGAGGTCACTCCCGGTGAAGGGATTGTTAGTTATATGTATGCCCTAGAGGCCATTACTGTACATAGGATGTATATTGTAGTGGATGCTGGGACATATATAGGGAGGACTTTCTTGCTCGACATGATAGTATGCTATCTGGTTGATCTTTACCTTAACGTGTATACTGATTGTCTCTCTGTTACATGTTGGTAAAGCCCTTAGGATGTGTGCTTGACTACCTGGACTATGATGCAGATCATACTAGTGGGGACATGGTAGTCCATAAGTACATCCTTGAAAGTCCCTAGTCGTGGGTGTATCGAGACGGGGCATCGATATACCAGAGTAGACTAGCGTGTACCTTCTCGACCCATACAGATAGGCGATGGATGATCCCATATCCATTGGTGTTTGACATCAGAGATGATATACGGGTGCTCAGTAAAGACTGGGTACACTGGACGGACTCGCCGAGAACTCCCAGATGGTATTATACCTCATGTCAGATGGCAGTTCTCTGGTGACACTGGTACAGAGTAGTCTGTTGACCCGAGATCGTCATAGAGTCTTGTGTGGTTCCCACTGTGCTTTGATTTCCATCTTACCACGTCCAAGAGGGCGTGCAAAACGGTGGTTTTTGGGTACAGTCCCGAGTCACATGGAGGCAATGAGCGATAGGAGGGGATTCGTCTCTCCCGGTATAGGGAGTTGATGTTGCGCTGTGTTCGATTGGCTATAACAGGAAATCCCTGGCCAGGGTTGCTGAGATTTACTGGTAAGTGTTACCAGTAGTTTCTCGAACAGTTATAGACCTCATATCGACACGACTTATCGAGCTATTGGGGTCTGACGTATACCACCCCTAGGCGAGATATGCGACAGATCAGACGATCAGACCGGACTGTACGGTAGTGTTACTAGTCGGATTCACTGGAGTGTGAGCGGGCTTGCTCGTCGATCTTCAGATCGCTCAATACCCGGGTGGCCGTTACGTTTAGCAGACCGCTTGCGGCTTGTGGGTGTTTGATATGATCATCACCTGCTGCCGGCGTATTGACGAGTCTTTAGAGTCCTACACAGAGGTTTCCTGGCTCAAGCGAAACGAAATAGGAGCGCATATGAGATATGTGCGGGACCGAGAATGATGCGTGTATGTGATACCGTATTCCATTCTCGCGATGAATGTATCGAAAGGTTGTATGCGATATAACCTAGTTATCGATTCAAGCGTTGATTCGATAAGCCGATACATTGTATACTAGTCGGTTGTGTGCGACATGACCGGATCATTGAATCAAGTGTTGATTTAATGATTTAATGTATAATTATATATATTTGATATATTACTTTGCATTAACTAGTATTGGTTCACTTTAAATGGATTTTCTCACTCGGGTGTGCGCATTACATATGCGATATGATTTTGTGCATTTGATTGTATCATGTTTGATGATACATGATTACTTGGTTAAGTGCAAAGAATTAAACCATGGTTAAAAGAATGGTTAGGGTTTCATTTCCTTTATTTATTCATTTATTTATTTGTTTATTCATTTTGGAAAAGAGGAGAAAAGAATGGTGGCTTAATTTGGAGTTTAGTTGAAGCTTCATGAATCTTTGATCAAGTCAACCATTCTTATCTCATCCTTAACCCTAACCATTCCCACTAACCATGATTCATTCTCTACACTTAACTCTAGTTAACATTATGATAAGTTTTTTTTTCTATTGTTTTTAATTAACTTATCATAATATTCTTCTTCATCTTCTTCATTCTTCAAGTGAAGAAAACCAAGCTCCATCAATGGTGATTGTTGGAAAAGAGTGAGAAATCCAAAACTAAAGTCTACCCACTTCCTATTTCTTCATCCTCTACCTCTTGCCAAGTAGTAGAGTGTGTTTACTTCACAAGTTTCTTGACTTGGTGAAGTTGTGAGCTTGATCTAGCGATGCCTCGACGTAGATCATCTTCGGCATGGACATCGACGACCAAGCTCCCTTTTTCTCCGACGAAGCCGACTCTAGAGCCCGGATTTGATTTGGACAGCGGAGAGGACCTCGTTGCGGAGCTATGGAGGTGGAGCACCGGATCTACAAAGGTTGTATTTCCGTTAAACTTTTAGTTAAGTGTTAACTAGTTAGTTTTTCGCCTAGACTTCTAGCCGACGATCCGTACATTAGGGTTTCTCGGCACCGTATTTTTGAAATTGGCATGGTTGATGCCTTGTGAGACCTCTAGAGAGTGCCTAGGAACCCTACAGTGGTATCAGAGCATAGCTAGAGCCTTAGGCGAAGTCCAGACGGAAATTGAAGTCCGAACGAACCCGAAACCCCGAACCAATATTGCTCTCTGTCCAATTTTTAAAAACAGGGATTTTTCAGTATTAAAAATATCCAGAAAAACATGCAGGAAAATATAAGAGTAACTGTGCAATTCGTAACCATAATTCCATTAAAGCGCCGCGCTTCCGCGGCACGAGCATGGCTCGTGCGGCGGAAACGCGGCAGTTTTGTCGTTTTGTGAGACGAAGTTTACACAGTAACTCCTAGTTTCCAGTGTTGGTCTTCCTGGGTATTTTTAATATTTTTTCAAGAGTTGTATTTTTCTGAGTTGATTTGGGGATTCGGTGTTTCGATCGGGGTATCAAATTTTGTCTATTTGGCTTTCCGGATAAATTTTAGAATATGTTAAAAAGTTCGACCGGATATAAATACCCAATTTTTCCCCTGTCGGGAAATTTCCAAGTGTTGGATTTTTCCGTAGTTTAACGACGTTCTAAGTAGTGCAAGTAACGCGATGGTCCCTCTAGAAGACAACAAACCTTAACTCGATTATGTGACCGTCTTGAACTGCCCTTTGAACCTTCGGGTTTGGGGCAGTACGGCGTGCCACATGTGAGGCGTTGGCTTGACCCTTCTACGGCTGGACCGTTGGTACTGAGGTACAAACTGAATGTTGTTAGACTAGTTTCATGTGTTGATCTGTATCGGGAAAACTTGGGTGTTCGAATGTTCAATCGGAAAGTTTAACATTTTCTGTTTATCCGGAATGGGATACAATAATTGGAATTCATAAGTAGTTATGAGATAACTAAATGAATGTTATAAACGTAGCAGTTTAGTCTCACTTGATCGGTTGCCACGGAATTTTGATGTGATCAAAAGTTCGTCGCAATCACGTAGCGTACACGGATACTCGCCGATAAACTTAATAGACAGCCTCACCCCATAGCCCCGACCAAGTGACTGTAGGAGAACCCCGTCGCCGAAAGCATCCGTTCGGGTGCTCGCGGCAGCGGTGTTCCGCCTTGGTGCACTTCGTCGACGGTATCGGGGGTGCAGCCGCCTACTAAAGTTTGCGACGAGCATTCGATCAGGATATCGGGAATCTTGTTGAATTGCCCGACTTGATATTGAAAAGAGTTTTCGATTTCGAGACTAAAATGCGGAGTTTATAATTGTTAGGCATGCGATGTCTAAGTAATTCATTTGGTCAGGCATGCGATGTCTGAGGTGGTTGCGGATTCCAACTGTTGTAGTTTTACACTTTCTTTTCTGTGACCGTAAGTGTAATATGTGATATCGCCGGTTTCGTTGCTATATGTCAACGACAATTGGGATGCGCATATTTACTTACGTTGATGACATGTGATGTTATGTGTTGCTGGATATGTTATATTGGATCGTCGTGTTTGAATAGCCGGGGGTTTTTATGTGAGATGAGTGTTTTTCATTTTCATTCATGTAAAAACTTGTATGTAATATTCTTTTATTGGGACGCTTCCAGGTTGCGGAAGTTGTCACCGTTTGTATATTATTTACTTTTCCGCACTAGGATAGACCCAAGGAGGAGGGCACAAGTAACCGGGTTCTGGAGTCCAGTGGGAGACCAACTCGAGGAGTCGAGTCCGGGTCTCCTAACTCTAGAATTGGTAGGGTTGCTTGCCGCTCTCGTAGGGGTCTAGGGGTGTGGGTTTGGCTATTCATCACGACCGTGGAATCCGTGTTTTATACTGGCTCGTATTGAAAACACGGACGTCCTAGTATATCCAATATTTCATATGATTCTTCTGCTGCGATATCTGTGATGTGATCTTGTGATGTTTTGTGATAGATACAATATATAGTATATATGATATATTATATAGGCGTTACTTATGTTTTACACCCGCGCTAGCCCTGCCCTGCTCTGCCGTTAGTTACCTAACCTAACGGTGCACGAGGGGACATCGAGGCGAATGCGGATGGCATAAGTGTACGTCGTATTTATCTGTGATGTTTAGGTACTTAAATGATGGGACTTCATTAATGTGATTAATGAAAGAAAAGAAACCTAAGATGTTGTAGAATCGAATTTCAAAATAAAAAGGGTAGCTACGGTTCTTGCTTTGCACAGCGGTATATGTGATATATCCTGCACCTTATTCGATGAGGAAAGGACCGAGATCCCTTCACCGGGAGTGACTCCTTTAGCAATAACTGGCAGATGCTACACACTCGGTTTGTCTTTTGATTGCTTTTAAGAGTTTTTGCTTTGCACAGTGATATATGTGATATATCCTGCACCTCATTCGACGAGGAAAGGACCGACGATCCCTTCACCGGGAGTGACTCCTTTAGCAAAACTAGAAAAGCCTCAAAAACACTCCATTTCAAAATTCATTCGATCCTACAATGATATCAAGTTCATTACGCAATAGGTTTTCAGAAAAACCTGTCGTAGCCCTCCGTCATTTCAGATAAGTATTAGTTAGTATTCGTGCTGCGGTTGTTTAGCATGCGTCAAGGCGTAGTGTACGGTAGCTAACTAGTGCTTATCTGCCAGCATATGATGCGATTGGATTAGGGTATTCGTACGGCGTTGTTTGGCATGCGTCAAGGGTCGTGCGGGTGGGTTTAATTCAATCAGGAAATGACGGGTTGAACTCGACTAGCAGACTATGGGTTGTTTGGCATGCGTCAAGGTCATAGCGAGCTAGGGGCAAAATATTATCGGGAATTTCAAGTGTTGAAATTTGCAATGAGATTGCATACCTTCTATGAGATAGTTGGATCCCGATACCCGCTGCGAGTAAGTGTTACTCCTGGGAGAGTTTTATACATTACAATTAGCCGATCAAGTAGGTGTCTAGAAAGGTGTTAACGAGGTTACGCCTCTGGGAAAACGAGGTTTACATTAATTAGGTTCGTACGAAAGCACGGGGGACCTCCCTCAAAGTACCGACACTGGCCTGGCTGAAAGATTGGCGAACTTGTAGTGTGTAATTAATCATGGCTAGTCTTTCCTTTTAGGGTTTGAAGGAAGATTTGATAAAAAGCAGTGGGAGCCATCCTGATTAGATAAAATAATAACCAATCTATTCTTGATAGAGCGCACGCTGAGTGTTTTCTTCTCTCTCTCTCCAGGTAGCGACCATATCACGCCTTAATCAAGATAATAATACGGATTATTGACCGAACCCGCTTGTTTTACTGAGCTGGGGAACGTTGGTCCCGCTCCAACTTATAATTGTTATAAGACAGAGCAGGAAATAGGGGAATACCAGATTTCCTATGCCGCCCAAACGAAGAGAGTGCATGTTGATGCATCATCTTCGGGTGTGTTCATTATACAGAACTGTTTCTCAGTATTCTTTACGTCCTGGGTATGTGATACCAGATCAGGATCCCAGATATGTAATCTGTTACATAGGGCTACAGATAGGTAGAGAACTGAGAACGGGTGATAAGTTTCATGAGGCAGAAAACGGGGCAAATGTTGCAGCCAAGTCTGTTGGTCACTGTCACCCTGTATTACAGTACATTGATTCTGAACGAATGTTATTAGATACCGAACCTGATATACAAAATCATATCTATCTCTTTATTAGTAAAGAAATGATAAAATTTTGTATAGTTGGATAATGTTTTGAACATTTCCTATATCAAAAGTTGATCGGTTCAGGCACGTTATCTAAAAGCATTAATGTTCTAAATCAAACTACAGTTCTTAGTATACGGAACACACACAAGAGGAAGAGTTCAGAAATGAACGAATCCTTCTTGAGGCATTGTAGACTAGGTCATATCAATGCGACCCGACTAGCTGAAGTTACATGTAGATGCATATTTAAATCAGTTTGAATTTACATCTCATGAAACTTGCGAGTCATGTCACAAAGATAAAATGACCTCAGCTCTGTTTATTGGAAACAGAGAAAGAGTTAGTGAACTCTTGGGATGATACATGTTGATGTATATAGGTCCCCTGTCTACATATGCCAGGACTGGTTCTTTATACTTCATTACATTCTCTGATAATCTCTTAAGATTCAGTCATATGTTCCTGTTGAAACACAAGTCCGAACCTTTTGAGATATTCACAGAATATAAGTTAGAAGTAGAGAACCAATACGGGTATAAGTATTATGTCCTTTGATGTGATCAAGGAGGAGAATACTTGTGCACGGAAATCCTGGACTATTCTAAAGGAGAATGAGATTCTCTCTCAGCATTACTCCTTCGTATACACCATAGCACGATGGTATATCGGGGTGGAGCAATAACACCCTATATGATAAGGTGTGCTCTATGATGAGTACTACTGAGTTACCTTTTTCCTCAAGGGGTTATGCACTTATGAAGCTGCATACCTATTGAATAGGGTCAAAATCAAATCTGTTGCCTACCACTTCATATGTGATATGGAAAAGGAAGAGCCCATGTCTTAAGATAGTTAAGATTTGGGGTTGTCCGGCCTATGTCTAAAAGCATAATCCGGACAAGCTCGAGGCAAGGTCTGTTATGTAGAACTGGAAATGTTCCAGCTATACAAACTACAGCTGATGATTTGATAGAACCAAAGGATTCAGTAGATTCCAACGAACCTCAGCCTCTCCGCCGATCTAGTAGGGTTCCTCACCCACCTGAGAGATATTTCGGTTTCTCTATGACAGTGGGAGCGAGGATTGCATCATGAGATGATGACCCAACTAGTTTCGAGCTGGCCATCGAGAGTGAGACTCTGTAAGAATGGCTGGATGTTTAGCGATCTGAGATGGAAGCCTTATACACCAACAAAGTATGGACTTTGGTTGCAATATCTGAAGGGTTAAATCCCCATCAGGAGCAAGTATATCTTGAGAAGATTACTTGGTGTAGATGGAAAAGTTGAGACTTTCAAAGCTAGACTTGTTAAAGCTTTTCGTCATCGACCAGGCGTGGATCATGATGAAACATTTTCAAGTGACTATGCTTAAGTCCATCCAGATCCTACTTGCCACGGCTACATACCATGACTGCGATATCTGGTGGTTGGGTGTCTTGACTGCTTTTCTAAATGCTGATTTAGAAGAGAGCGACTATAAGTACACAGCCAGAGGGCTTCGTAAACAGTGGGAGCAGCGGAAACGTGTGCAAGATGCTTTATAGGATAAAGCAGGCATCGCGGAGTTGGAACATCTGTTTTGATGAGATAGTCAAAGAAGTTGACATCATCAAAATGGTAGATGAACCTTGTATAAACAAAAAGGTAGTAGGGAGTATGGTGGTGATCCTCGTAGAGTACGTGGATGACATACTCTTGATAAGGAAGGAGTTTCCTATGCTACGCTCGATCAATCTCCGCTTATCACAATGATTCTCCATAAAGGATCAAAGTGATACCTCCTAAATCCTGGATTTGCATCTATGAGATAGATCTAATTGGATGTTAGGATACTCACTAGTTGTAGTGAGATGGTATCAATCGATCCTGGGGAGAATCACTGGAAGGGTTCCAGGGTGATAATGACGACTGAATGTCAGTCACAGGCATTGTCTTAACCCTCAGCAAAGGGACGGTATATTGGAAGAGTTCCAAGATAGATACCGTGACATACTAGACGATAAAGGCAGGATACATCGCTACTTAAGATGCTACCAAAGAGGCTGTTTGGGTGTATATTGGTTCATGAGATGAACTATGTTCCTCCCATTGTGTGACAATGGAGTTGTGGCTCATGCCAAGGAACGCCGGTCCCATCAGTGATCCAGACATATTCTAAGGCAGTATCACTTGATCATGGAGATGGTTGATCTCCAGGGAGATCGAGGTTAGGAGAGTAGACTCAGAGGACAACACAGCGGATCCACTCACAAAGGCCTGTTCCCAGAGAGAGACTTTTATGGGATGGTTGAGTATGAGATACTGCAACCACTGCTATCAGATGGCCCTAGTGAAAGTAGGAGATTGTTAGTTATATGTATGCCCTAGAGGCCATTACTGTACATAGGATGTATATTGTAGTGGATGCTGGGACATATATAGGGAGGACTTTCTTGCTCGACATGATAGTATGCTATCTGGTTGATCTTTACCTTAACGTGTATACTGATTGTCTCTCTGTTACATGTTGGTAAAGCCCTTAGGATGTGTGCTTGACTACCTGGACTATGATGCAGATCATACTAGTGGGGACATGGTAGTCCATAAGTACATCCTTGAAAGTCCCTAGTCGTGGGTGTATCGAGACGGGGCATCGATATACCAGAGTAGACTAGCGTGTACCTTCTCGACCCATACAGATGGGCGATGGATGATCCCATATCAATTGGTGTTTGACATCAGAGATGATATACGGGTGCTCAGTAAAGACTGGGTACACTGGACGGACTCGCCGAGAACTCCCAGATGGTATTATACCTCACGTCAGATGGCAGTTCTCTGGTGACACTGGTACAGAGTAGTCTGTTGACCCGAGATCGTCATAGAGTCTTGTGTGGTTCCTACTGTGCTTTGATTTCCATCTTACCACGTCCAAGAGGGCGTGCAAAACGGTGGTTTTTGGGTACAGTCCCGAGTCACATGGAGGCAATGAGCGATAGGAGGGGATTCGTCTCTCCCGGTATAGGGAGTTGATGTTGCGCTGTGTTCGATTGGCTATAACAGGAAATCCCTGGCCAGGGTTGCTGAGATTTACTGGTAAGTGTTACCAGTAGTTTCTCGAACAGTTATAGACCTCATATCGACACGACTTATCGAGCTATTGGGGTCTGACGTATACCACCCCTAGGCGAGATATGCGACAGATCAGACGATCAGACCGGACTGTACGGTAGTGTTACTAGTCGGATTCACTGGAGTGTGAGCGGGCTTGCTCGTCGATCTTCAGATCGCTCAATACCCGGGTGGCCGTTACGTTTAGCAGACCGCTTGCGGCTTGTGGGTGTTTGATATGATCATCACCTGCTGCCGGCGTATTGACGAGTCTTTAGAGTCCTACACAGAGGTTTCCTGGCTCAAGCGAAACGAAATTGGAGCGCATATGAGATATGTGCGGGACCGAGAATGATGCGTGTATGTGATACCGTATTCCATTCTCGCGATGAATGTATCGAAAGGTTGTATGCGATATAACCTAGTTATCGATTCAAGCGTTGATTCGATAAGCCGATACATTGTATACTAGTCGGTTGTGTGCGACATGACCGGATCATTGAATCAAGTGTTGATTTAATGATTTAATGTATAATTATATATATTTGATATATTACTTTGCATTAACTAGTATCGGTTCACTTTAAATGGATTTTCTCACTCGGGTGTGCGCATTACATATGCGATATGATTTTGTGCATTTGATTGTATCATGTTTGATGATACATGATTACTTGGTTAAGTGCAAAGAATTAAACCATGGTTAAAAGAATGGTTAGGGTTTCATTTCCTTTATTTATTCATTTATTTATTTGTTTATTCATTTTGGAAAAGAGGAGAAAAGAATGGTGGCTTAATTTGGAGTTTAGTTGAAGCTTCATGAATCTTTGATCAAGTCAACCATTCTTATCTCATCCTTAACCCTAACCATTCCCACTAACCATGATTCATTCTCTACACTTAACTCTAGTTAACATTATGATAAGTTTTGTTTTTTCTATTGTTTTTAATTAACTTATCATAATATTCTTCTTCATCTTCTTCATTCTTCAAGTGAAGAAAACCAAGCTCCATCAATGGTGATTGTTGGAAAAGAGTGAGAAATCCAAAACTAAAGTCTACCCACTTCCTATTTCTTCATCCTCTACCTCTTGCCAAGTAGTAGAGTGTGTTTACTTCACAAGTTTCTTGACTTGGTGAAGTTGTGAGCTTGATCTAGCGATGCCTCGACGTAGATCATCTTCGGCATGGACATCGACGACCTAGCTCCCTTTTTCTCCGACGAAGCCGACTCTAGAGCCCGGATTTGATTTGGACAGCGGAGAGGACCTCGTTGCGGAGCTATGGAGGTGGAGCACCGGATCTACAAAGGTTGTATTTCCGTTAAACTTTTAGTTAAGTGTTAACTAGTTAGTTTTTCGCCTAGACTTCTAGCCGACGATCCGTACATTAGGGTTTCTCGGCACCGTATTTTTGAAATTGGCATGGTTGATGCCTTGTGAGACCTCTAGAGAGTGCCTAGGAACCCTACAGGGATCTCGGCTCTTTCCTCATCGAATGAGGTGCTGGATATTCATCAAGGAATACCATTATGCAAAGAAAGAACTAGAGAAGAAATCAAAAAACAAAACCTAGTGGGTTGTAGCATCTGCGAGCTTTTTGCTAAAGAGGTCATTCCCGGTGAAGAGATCTCGGCTCTTTCCTCATCGAATTAGGTGCTGGATGTTCATAAAAATACCGCTATGCAAAGCAAGAACTAGTGCTACCTTTTTGAAAATTTGATTCTACAAAATCTTTAGGTTTTTCTTCTTTTCATTAATCTCATTAATGAAGTCCCATCATTTATGCTTCTTAAGCATCACAGATAAAGAAACGAAAATACTTATACAACGTACGCTTATACCATCCGCATTCGCCACGGGGTTCCGTCATGCACCGTTAGATTAGATAACTAACGGCAGAGCGGGGGCAGGACTAGCGCAGATGCAAAACATAAGCAACGTTTATTATATCATATATATAATATAAAGCATTCGTCTCGCGCAGTTATATGATCTCATCACAGAACATTGCAGCAGAAGTCAACATATGAAATATTGGATATACTAGGAGGTCCGTGTTTTAAATTAAGCCAGTAAAAACACGGATTTCACAGTCGTGATGAATAGCCAAACCCACATCCCAAGACCCCTACGAGAGCGGCAAGCAACCCTACCAATTCTAAAGTTAGGATACCCGGACTCGACTCCTCGAGATGGTCTCCCACTGGACTCTAGAACTCGGTTACTTGTGCTCCCCGCCTTGGATCTATCATAATCCGGAAAAGTAAATAATATACAACAATGGTGACATCATCCTCAACCCGGAAGTGTCCCAATAAAAGAATATTACATACAATTTTTTACATGAATGAAAATGAAAAACTCTCATCTTACGCAAAAACCCCCGGCTATTCAAACACGACGATCCAATACAACATATCACAGCAACACATAACATCATATGTCATCAACGTAAGTAAATATGCGCATCCCAATTGTTGTTGACGTATAGCAAAGAAACCGGCGATACACCACATGGTACACTTACGGTCGCAGAAAAGAAAGTGAAAACTACAATAATTGAAATCCGCAACCACCTTAGACATCATAAACCCAAAATATCACATACTTCGGATTTCATTCCTAACCATATAAATTCCTTAGACATCATAAACCCGGAATATCACATATTCCGAATTTCATGCCTAACATTATAAATTCCCTTAAACATCATAAACCCGGAATATCACATATTTCGAATTTCATGCCTAACATTATAAACCCGGAATTTTAGTCTCAAATTGAAAACACTTTTCAATATCCAATTGGACAATTCAACAAGATTCCCAACATATGATCGAATGCACGTCGGAAACATTAGTAGACGCCCCCCCCGATGCCGTCGACGGAGCGCATTTAGGCGGAACACCGTGGCCGCGAGCACCTGAACGGATGCTTTTGGCAATGGGGTTCTCCTACAGTCACTTGGTCGGGGCTATGGTGCGTGTCTATCTACTAGTGTTACCCGACGAGTGTTCGCGTACTATACAAGATTGCAACGGAGTTTTGATCCAAATCAAAACCCTGCGACAACCGATCAAAAGAGACTAACTTTCTAGATTCACAAAGCACTAATTAGTTTTCGCAAAACTAATTATTGTGGATTCCAAATATTGTATTACATATCAATATCAAACCCGAAACGATGTTAAAATTACGAATACGAAACACCCCGAATAGCCATAACAAAAAGATAACATCACATGCAATCTTTAGCAAAATCAAACAGTACCAAGAACACCGAAACCTAGAGACTGAACACCACAAAAAATTTGAGACCAAATCCCCTAATTAAAACTGGCAATGCTGGTCAAAACAAGATTCTCGCCGGCCACATTAGGGTGTTTGGACCTCTATTTTTTCTGGTGTTCTAGTTACACAATAAAGAGCACTCTGCAACTATTTAAAAAATTTGTAAAGGCTCGAAAAAATTCGAAAGAAACTAGGGTTTTGTTTCGACTGTTTTGGAGTTGTTTCCGTTTCGTAGTTCAACTAACATCGTCTAATTCTCTAGCCTTGGCTCTGATACCACTGTAGGGTTCCTTAGCATCCTTACTATATTTTATAAGGTATCAAGCATGCAATTTAAAAAAATTTAGTGTGCTAAGAAACCCATAACCGAGGATCTAACCAGAGAATTAGGGTTATTAAAACATGTAAACACTTTACACTAAGTGAAATGGGAATACAGCCTTTGTAGACCGGTCCTTCACTTCTAAAGTTCCGTGTAGTAGTCTGTTTGCTCCAAGTTGTGGTGTCCCGAACACTCCTTTAGCTCCACTAGGTGAAAGGAACGAGCTTGCTCATGGATCTTCGAGGCCGAAGATGATCTACGTCGAAGAATCCCTAACTCAAGCTACCTCTTCACTAATTTGATGAACTAGTGAAGAAACAGCCTATATTAAATGGCTAGTTTGGTATAGATTGGTGAAATAGGAATTTTTCTCACTTTAGAATAATTTTTCTCTCTTTCTTTCCTTTTCTCACTCAAAGCTAGAGAGCAATTGAAGGAGATGAAGAAAATGATCAAGTGATCTAAGTGTAAATCATGGGTGAGAAAATATCTCATATAACTCATGTAGAGACTAAACCATGGCTAAAGATAATGGTTAGGTTAATAAATATGTAGAGTAAAACAAAATTAGTGGACTTTAGTCAAAGCTTCTTCATGCTTCCACAAGCATCTTAGCCATGCTAATTTCCACCTAATTTTGATTTTTCCCTTAATATTTAAACACCTAAATTATCTCTAGTTAGGTATGAGTCTCACACATCCAAGTCCAATGTATCATCTAGCATGACACAAAATAAATACATTAACATATATCACATACATATTAAATGTATAAAGAGAAAACATTTTCTTAAGTGAGCTAATATTAGTTGATGTATATTAATATATCAAATATATAATTACACATTAAATTATTAAATCAACACTTGATTTAATAACCCGGTTGTATCGCATACAACCTACTAATATCTTTTATATGCATATCACATATACATATAACATATCATTGAATCAACACTTGATTCAACAATCCGGTTATATCACATATAACCTGTATCGCGAGATTGGAATACGGTATCACATACACATTAATCTCTGGTCCCGCACATATCACATATGTGCCCTACTTCGTTTCGCATGAGCTAGGAAACCTCTGTGCAGGACTCTAATGACTCGTCAATACGCCGGTAGTAGGTGATGATCATATCAGTCACCCACAAGCCGTCAGCTGTTTCGGAGTTGTTTCGGTTTCGCAGTTCAACTAACACTAACCCTTACATGTGATGTGAATCATAGGGCTTTGGACAAACCTAAGTAAGCTTAAAACCCCTACTTCATCATCCTAGTCTAGATTAGCACTTTAGACGAGGTTGTTTACTTCAGTAATACTAGATTAGTGAAGAGCTAGCTTGACCTAGAGGAAATTCGGGTGGATCATCTTCGACACGAAGGTCGCGAAGCAAGCTCGTTCCGTTTTTCAATTGGAGCCTAGAGGAGTCGTAGGGACTACTACCCGAAGCTACAGAAGAGAAGGACTTGGTCTTCAAAGGTTTTAGTCTCTTTCTCTTAGCATAGATATTGTTTTATATCATATCAAACCTTAATAATCTAGTTAGATTCTAGGTTAGTGTATCTTAGCACCCCAAAATTTTTAAAATTGCATGCTTGATGCTGGTATAAATCTTGTGGTGGTGCTAAGCTACACTTTCAGGTTTTCTCCTTTCTATTCCTTCAGCACTAGCTTTGGGATTGGAAGAAGACTGTCCAATAAGTGTAACTGGTATACACTCCTTATATGTAAGGAGCTTTCGAGCTTGAGATAAGGTAGGAGGGATAGACAAACGAACAATTCATCTAATCTAGAACCAGTGGCCATCCTCAGACTGAAACAGTTTCATTGAGTTCGTATCTAACTATACTATGGACTTCCAAACAATATGGATCTCTGTACCGAATAAAGAGGGTTCTGAAGTTAGCAGAAGGGGAAGTAGGATATGTAAGGATATATGTGACTTTTGTCGTGGATTAGGGCAAACTAGACATTCCAAAGCTGTCGATTGTAAGAAAATCGGTCAATATGGTTAAAAAGTCTTAGTTTAAGGTGAGCCTAGGGTCGCTGCCAGAGAGAGAGAAAAGAAACACTCAGCGTGCACTCTAACCTAGATTAGATTGGTCTATTTATCTAATTATGATGGCTCCCACTGTTCTGTCAAATTCTCCTTCAAAACCTAAAACGAGAACTAACCGGGATTTTGTATAGAAAATCTCCTGGGAGTAACAATTACTCATAGTAGGAATCGGGATCTAAACTATCATGAAGCGCTAACCTGACACAGTCAAAAAGTCACCCCTAACAAAGAAGGTATGCAATCTCATTGCAAGTTTCAATACTCGAAACCCCCGATATTAGTTTTTACCCCTAGCGGCTTATGACCTTGACACAGTCAACAAACCATAAGCTACTAGTCAAGTTCAACCCGTCATTTCGTGATTGATTTAGACCCACCCGCATAACCCTTAACACAGTCAACAAGGTTACACGACTGTCCTAACATATCGCATTAATATGCAAACATGAAGACATCACTTAGCTACCGTACGCTACGCCTTGACACAGTCAACAAACGTAGCACGAATATTAAGTATTATACTTCCTGAAATGACAGAAGGCTATGGCTGGTTTTGAAGAAAACCATCTACGTAATGAACTTGATCTCATCGTAGGAACCGAGTGGTTTTGAAAGTTTATAGTCGCGTAGAACTTTGCTTAAGAGTGAACTCCCCGTGAAGGGATCTAGACTCTTTTCCTCATCGAATGAGGTGGGGATATTCATAATCGAATAGCATGACGCAAAGCAAAAGAACACGGCTACAAAAATAATTTAAGTAACATAAACTTTTACCTAAGAGCGAACTCCCAGTGACGGGATAAAGGCTATTTCCTCATCGAATGAGGTGCAGGACATTCCTAACTGAACGTCTCAATGCAAAGCAAAAGAATCGACTAAAATTTCCCCTTTATAAAAAATTGGTTCCTACAACGTATAGGTTTATTTTACTTTATATTAATGCAATTAATGAAAGTGTCTACTAGCACCGCGGTAGAGTTTAAACGGGCATCACACATGCAATTTTCAAAAATTCGTGGTGTTAATGAACACTTGACAAGATCTTAACTAGAATATTAGGGTTTAACTGTTAGTGTATATGCCCTAGAGGCCATTACTGTATCATACTAGTTTGTATATTACTTAATGGAAGCTTGGGATATTCACCTTGTATATACAATCTTGCTCAAAATAGTAGTATGCTACTTGGTTTGTTTCTACTTCAATGTGTACATGTGTTTATTTTAGTATGTCGCCTATACACATTAGTGGAGCCCTTAGGATCTTTGCTTGATTACCAGCGTTGTGATGGCAGTCACACTAGTGGGGCTGGGTAATCTATAAGCACATCCTTATGCAGGTCCCTGGTCGCAGGACTATCGAGACAGGGCATCGATACTCCGGAGTAGACTAGCGCATGCGCTTCTCATCCCAGTGTGGGAGACGGTCTGTCCCACAACCGTCGGTATGTCGTACTTGAGAGAGTATGCGGGTGCTCGTTGGGTTACGAGTACACTGGACAGGACTCGTCGGGAACTGACTAGTTGGTATTATGCCTATCGTCAGTTATCAGTTCCCAGGTGACATGAGTACAGCTTAGTCCGCTGACTTGACACTGTCACTTCGTCTCGAGTGTGTTCCCACTGTACTTTGATTACTACCCTCCCACGGCTCAAAGGAGTCGTGCAAACAGGTGGTAGTTGGGTGCAGTCCCGAAGCACTTGGAGGCAGTGACGGTTAGACAGGATTCGTCTCTCCCGGTATTGGGGGTTGACATCGCGCTGTGTCTAGGAGAGCCATTACACGAGTAGTCCCTGGCCAGGGCAAACGAGATATACTGGTAGGCTTCCAGTGTTATCTCAGGGTGTTTTGGGCTTCACTCCGACACGACTTGTACCGCTATTGGGGGACTGACGTTTACCGCCCCCTAGGCCCGCCATGCGATGTATCAGACGAACAGACCGGACTGTACAGAGAATGTCACATTCAGGCTCAGTAGGAGTTCAGATGGGTTTCGCCTCGTCAGTCTTCTTGTCGGCATCTACCTGGGGACCGTTACGCACAGCTAGTGCCGCTTGCGGTCTGTGGTTAAACCCACTGCCAGCGTAGTGTCGAGTCTTTAGAGTCCCACACAGAAAGCTATTCGCCTTTAGGCAAAAGAGTAGAGGTCGCATGGTTTTGCGACAGGTCGCATGGTTTTGCGACAGGGTTCGGTCACATCCGTGCACTTGTGCACGTACAGTGTCCGGACAGTTTACACTAGCGGGCTTTGGTTTAAGCCAGATCCTAGTGTACCTTTTGGGATTGGATTTATCCAGTATGCATTCGTGTTTCTCGGAACGCGGATGCGGGTGTGTATGCACAGTTGACGGAGAGACAGAGGCAGAGGATTCTCATTAGGGTTGTTGACCGTTGACAGTTGACTATTGACTTTTTGCTCAACCCTAATAAGAATATGATATGTGATTAACAATTATATTAATTAAGTATTATGGTGACATGGTTGTTGAGGGGTTGACTTTGTTGACTTGTTGACTTTGTTGACCGGTTGACTAGGTTGGACTAGTTGACCATCATGATGACAATGGCTATCATTTCATGGCAAAGACTTTTTACTTGCTTGTTTCTTTTGTGAGAAATGAGTGCATGAAATGATTTAGCCATTTTGACTTGAACCATTTTACACAATACTTGATTATTATTTTTGTGATGATGGTTTTGGATTATGAGAGCAAAATGAGAAAAGTCTTCTCTCATTCTTTCATGCTCATTCTCTCTCTTGTTCTTGAGCTCTCATCTTCCTCCTCTTGCTCTCCCTCTCTTGACTCTATGGTTCACTTGTCTCATGAGTTGAGAACCAAGAACCATAGATAAAATCCCATACAAACTCTTCTCTACTCACTCTAGTTCACAAGGTTTAGCAAACCGAGTGAACTAGTTTCTTCAAAGTTCGAAGAAGGAGCCAAAGGTTGAAGCTTTCAGGTGGATCTATCTTCGGCGCAAGGAGACGACGGGGAGAAGCCGGTTCGGACGACCATCGAAGCTTGAAGACGAAGGAGTTCGAGAAAAAGAAAGGTATAACCCCCTAACCGAGTAGTTAGCAACTCGTAGTTAGGTTGTTCGTTAGATGTTTAACAAAGATCCGGTTTTGAGTCCATGTTACCACCTCTAAGAAAATTATTTTTTCACCAAATTCCGCATGCCCGAAAGTACCGGGAGAGGTAGCATAGAATTACAGTGGTATCAGAGCCTAGTTAAACTCTATCTAACATGTTAGCAAAGTAGCTAGAAGATCGATCAAAGAAAAAGTCACGAAACGAACCCGAGATTTTCAAGTTTCTGCCGATTTTTATTCTGTTCAAAAGTTGATAAATTTTATCTTAAAAATCGGCTCAGGCTTTTGTGTGAACACCCACCAAATTTGGTCCAACGATCGAGTCAAAGCGCCGCGGAAACGCGGCGGGAGCACGCTCCCGCCGCGGTTCCGCGGCCGAGTTGACTCGGCCGAGGTCCAAGTTTGGTGCAGTGTTTTTCTGGGGTTGTTTTGGGATTTTTAGAACATATATTTTCTGCCCAGATTTTCCAGAACGAGAATTTTATTTTTTGGGGCCTGTAAATCCGTATTTTTGATCGAACTTCTAAAAGACTTAAGCTGACGGGTTTTTCTGTGATGTGATATTTGTATTGAACGTCTGCTAATCGCTATATGTCGATTAATGGGGGTTATACAAATCTGTGATATGTAATATTATTGGAATGTGTATATGATTATGTTGGATTGTCGCGGGTGAATAGCCGGGGGTTGTGAGACGAGAGTTTTCTTTTCTTTCAATTCATGTAAATTTGTAAATTGATGTAATAATTATTTGTATGGCCGCACAATTGGGTCGGGGTTGTAGCCGTCATTGTATAATTTCTTTTTACTGTTTTTGGTCCTAGGATAGACCCATGGAGGGGGTGCACAAACTACCGGGTATGCCGAAGTGCCGAGTGGCCTACTCACGGAGTTGAAGGAGGTTGCTTCGCTTCGGGTACTTGGCGGGTAGTTTGCCGCACCCGTAGGGGTCTTGGGTGGGGTATTGGCTATTCACCGCGACCGTGTAATCTGCTTTTCGTTACAGGCTCGTACGAATTGCGGATTCCTAGTATATCCAATGTGTTCATCTGTGATCTGAAATGGCTGTCATTGTAGTATATCTATATATGATATTATTTAGGCGTTGCTTATGTTTTACAGCCGCGCTAGCCCAGCCCCCGCTCTGCCGTTAGTTAAGTAACCTAACGGGTAATGACGGGGCCCCGTGGCGAATGCGAATGGCATAAGCGTACGTCATATTTTGGTTGTTTTCTGCAATGGTAGGATTAAATGATGGGACGCATTAAAAGAACTAATGCAAGAATATCACGCATTAAAAGAACTAATGCAAGAAAATAAACCAAGTAAAAATCGTTGGAACACTTTCGAAAAACCACTCGGTTCTTTTCAAAACTAACTTTTAAATGCGGAGCTTGAGCCACTCCTTTTTAAAAGCTATCTCGTTCCATCGACTATATCAAGTTCACTACGTTCACGGTTTTGCCAAAACCATTCGTAGCCCTCCATCATTTCAGTTAAATATTCGGTAGTATTCAAGCTATGTATTTTGACCTCACGCCAAGGCATAGTGATTGGTAGCTGCCGGATATTTATCTGTTGCATAGATAGAATGCGTTGGTTTGGGACAGCCGTACTACCATTTTGGCCTACGTCAAGGGTAGGTACGGGTGGATTCAAATTAACCTGGATAATGATGGGAAGAACTTGACATGTGACTTATGACATTTTGACCTCACGCCAAGGTCATAAGAGCATGGGGCAAAAATCCACATCGGGAGTTTCAAAAGAACTGAAACTTGCTAGTGTTGCATACCATTTGGAGTGTGATGATTCTGGTAGGATTCCTTCAGTTTCGTCACGCGATGATATTTGGATCCCGATCCTACTGTGAGTATATGCTACTCCTCGGGAAATTTCTCACTAAACGATCAATGCTATAAACTTAGTAGGTGTCTAGAAAGGTGTTAGCGGGGCTACGCCCCTAGGGAAAAGAGGTTATTTAATTAAGGAACTTCGCGAAAGCGTTGGAAAACCTCCCTCGAAGTACCGACACCAGCCTGGCCGAACGGTTAAGCAAGTATTGTACGGTGAGATTGATCCTGACTAATTCTTCCTTTTTGGTTTGAGGAGGGATTCGAGAAACAGTGGGAGCCATCCTGTTTAGAAAAACTAAAAACCACTCTAAACTTGCAAGAGCATCATGCTGAGTGTTTCTTCTTCTCTCTCCTAATTGCAGCGACCAATCGACATGACTGGACTTAAGTTACTTCTAGATAAAAACATACTGACAGGGCCAAACTACAAAGATTGGCTCAGGAATGTCAAGATGGCAATCACTTATGACAAGCTGGGGTATCTTCTTACCACCAAAGCTCCCCCTGTCCCTGGTCCCACTTCCAGCGTCGCGGATAAGGAAATCCGTAAGACTTGGGAGATTAATAGCGCGAAGGCCAAGTGCCTCGTACTTGCCTTTATGGACAATGAACATCAGAGGAGGCACGAGAATATGGACTTGGAATCCATATTTCTTCATACAAAAGAACTGTATGGAGAGCAATCTCGTATCGCAAGATACGAAGCGTCGAAAAAGTTATTTTCGGAAAGGATGCCCGTCGGATCATCAGTAGCAGAACGCGTGCTTAAGATGATCGGCTACATTGAGGAGCTCGCGGACCTAGGGACCACATTGGAGAGTGAGCTCTATACGGACTTAGTTCTCCAGTCCATTCCTTCCACTTACGCCCAGTTTATACTGAACTTCAACTTACAAGAAAAAGAAGTTGAACTTTCAGAGCTCATCAACATGCTGAGGAGCACAGAGGGCACCCTACAGAAAGGTAGGGAAACATCCACTTTGTTTGTAGGAGGATCATCTTCTTCTAAGTCCAAGGCGAAAGCCAAGGGAAAGAAGAAGAAAGCCCCCGCCAAACCAAGGGGCGGTGTTAGTAAAGTGGATACGAAGGGAAAGGCAAAAGCAACAAAGAAAGTGGGAAAGCTTGTGGATAAGGAAGAATGCTTCTATTGTCATAAGAAAGGACACTGGAAAAATGATTGCAGGGCCTGGAAGGCCAGAACACAGGAATTGAAGCAGGTTGCAGCTTCAGCTTCAGGTGTGTATGTTATTGAAAACTGTCTTTCAATAAACTCTACTTCCTGGGTATTGGATACCGGATCAGGATCTCATATCTGTAATTATTTGCAGGCGTTGAAAAACCGTAGGGTTTTGAAAGCAGGTGACATGACCCTCAGAGTTGCAAACGGAGCTAGCATGGATGCTAAAGCCGTGGGGGACTATCACCTGGGAATGTCAGATGGACATGTTTTTGCGTAATTGCTTTTTTGTACCCAACGCAACTTGTAATATCATTTCTGTATCTTTAGTTTCTAAAGAAGGTTATGAATTTGCGTTTGTAAGTAATGTTGTAAACATTCACCTTAATCAAGTTTTGATTGGGTCAGGTACATTGAGCAATGGTATATACGTATTAAATCAACCACAGATTTTCAATGTCCAGAATACACACAAAAGAAAGTCTCCGGAAATAAATCAGACTTTCTTATGGCATTGTAGACTGGGTCACATCAATGAGAGAAGGTTGACTAAGTTACATACAGAAGGATATTTGAATCCGTTCGAATATCAATCCTATGCCACTTGTCAATCCTATCTCAAAGGAAAGATGACAAAGACTCCGTTTACTGGACACGGAGTAAGAGCGAGCGAGCTCTTGGGACTCGTACACAGTGACGTGTGCGGTCCAATGTCTACACATGCGCGAAGCAGTTATTCTTACTTCATTACTTTTACGGATGACTTTTCAAGGTACGGTTATGTCTTCTTAATGAAACATAAGTCCGAAGCCTTTGGAAAATTCCAGGAATATAAGAATGAAGTAGAAAAACAAACCGGCAAAAGTATCAAGATTCTAAGATCGGATCGAGGTGGAGAATACTTAAGTGCCGAGTTCCTGGATTATTTAAAAGAGAACGGAATTCTCTCTCAGCTTACTCCTCCATACACTCCGCAACATAACGGTGTATCGGAGAGACGGAACCGAACCCTATTGGATATGGTACGGTCCATGATGAGTAACACTGAGTTACCGCAATCATTCTGGGGGTATGCGCTAGAATCAGCTGCATACCTTTTGAACCGAGTTCCCACTAAGACTGTGCCTACCACACCTTATGAGTTATGGAGTGGGAAGAAACCCTATCTTCAATATCTGAAGATCTGGGGATGTCCAGCTTTTGTCAAAAAGCAGCATGCGGACAAACTCGAGGCACGCTCAGTACTGTGCAAGTTTGTGGGATACCCAAAGAACACCAGGGGGTATCTTTTCTACTACGCAGAGGAACAAAAAGTCCTTGTTTCTCTTAATGTCCACTTTCTAGAACACCAGTTCTTAGAAAAGGAAATTAGTGGGAGCGCAGTAGAACTGGAAGAAATTCCAGAACCACAGACTATTACTGAAAGCATAGTGGAACCAGAAGGTTCAAAAGAACATGACATTCCTACGCCGCTCCGCAGGAGTAGTAGGCAGTCTCATCCGCCCAAGAGATACTACGATTTTCTCATAGACGGGGATAGAGAGGATTGCATCATAGAATATGATGAGCCTACTAGCTTCCAGCAGGCCGTTCAGAGCGTTGACTCAGTGAAATGGCTTGATGCAATGCGGACCGAAATGGAGTCCATGTACACCAACAAAGTATGGACGTTGGACATTGCTCCAGACGGGGTAAAACCCGTAGGATGCAAGTGGATCTTCAAAAGGAAGATTGGTGTAGATGGACAGGTTGAGACCTATAAAGCTAGACTTGTTGCAAAGGGTTTCCGTCAAAGACCTGGCTTGGACTATGACGAAACCTTTTCTCCAGTGGCTATGCTGAAATCCATTCGGATCCTTCTTGCCATTGCTGCCTTCCACGATTATGAAATCTGGCAAATGGACGTAAAGACCGCTTTTCTAAATGAAAATTTAGAGGAGTGTGTCTATATGGACCAACCAGAGGGTTTCATTCAGAGTGGGAGCAGCAGAAAGGTGTGCAAGTTGCTTAAGTCCATCTATAGACTAAAGCAGGCATCGCGGAGTTGGAACATCTGTTTTGATGAGACGGTCAAGGAATTTGGCTTTATCAAAAATCCAAATGAACCATGCATCTATAGTAGATTTGTAGCGAGAACTGTAGTATTCCTCGTTTTATATGTGGATGACATTCTCTTAATAGGAAATGGCATTCCTATGCTACAATCTGTCAAGGGGTTCTTGTCACACAGGTTCTCCATGAAAGACCTGGGTGATGCCTCATACATCCTGGGGATCCGGATCCATCGTGATAGATCCAAGAGGATATTAGGACTTTCACAGTCCAGGTACATCGACACCATACTGAAGAGATTCAGTATGGAAGATTCCAAGCGCGGTAACCTACCGGCTTGTCACGGGATCACCCTCTCTAAAGAGATATCTCCCAAGACTGATTTGGAGAGGGATCGCATGTCTATTATACCCTACGCTTCTGCGGTAGGCTCTATAATGTATGCGATGTTGTGTACCAGACCGGATGTAGCTTATGCACTGAGTGTGGTAAGCCGGTATCAGTCAAACCCTGGGGAGAAACACTGGATAGCGGTAAAGAACATTCTCAAGTACCTGAGAAGGACTAAGGAGATGTTCTTGGTGTATGGCGGTAAAGACCTCTAGATCGAGGCCTTTGCTGACTCCAGCTTCCAGAGTGACAAGGTTGATTCCAAGTCCATGTCGGGTTTTGTCTTTACCCTCAATGGAGGGGCGGTGTGTTGGAAGAGTTCCAAACAGGAAACCGTTGCAGACTCGACGATGGAAGCGGAATACATCGCTGCATCTGATGCCGCAAAAGAAGCTGTCTGGATGAGGAAGTTCTTGAAAGAACTTCAGGTGGTTCCGTCCATTGTTGATCCAATACCTCTGTATTGCGACAACAACGGGGCTATAGCTTTAGCGAAGGAACCCAGGTCCCATCAGAGATCCAGACACATCTTGAGGCGGTATCACCTGATCAGGGAGATCGTGGATCGCCAGGAGATCGAGGTTCGGAGAGTCGCTTCAGAAGATAACACTGCAGATCCATTCACCAAGTGATCGCACGCCGATGGCGTGTCGGATGTTCAAAGAATTTAAGTGTAACCGCGATCAGGACGGTGTCGCTTTGCAGCTAGCCGGTTGAGCACGGGTCGGTCCACAGGGAGATGGTGGTATCTTACCTTCTTGTTTTAGACGAGTCAATAAAGAATCTGTGTGAGTTTGATTCTAACCTATGTGTATATCTGCAAGTATAAAGTTGTTAAGAAAAGATACGAGATTGTAAGCTAAGAAATCCGTACTCAAAACCTTTGAGCCGAGTCTTGACCAATTGAAGCTAAGCAATCGGCAACAACGTGGATTAGGGGATTTAAGCGCGGTATTCGTGGAATCCGGCTTATTTACCCTTGTCCTTCCGTTCTTGTCTCTTGCTTTCGCCTCCGGCCAAACCGAACGCAACCGGTCGCGGTTAGGAATCACCGTTACCTTGTCAGGGTACGGTGCCTAACGGAGCGCTTGCGTATAGTTTGGGCGGAGTTCAAATGGAAAATAACGGGAAAAGTAATTGGCAAAGAAACGTTAACTTACAATACCGTATGAATTCTTAACAACAACAATAATTAAAACATTCACAAAATAAACAAAAGAGAACAAAAAGAAAAGAACAAAGAAAAGAAAAGATACAAGTATTAAAGTGCATGAATAAAATTGCAAGTAATAAAAGCAAGAATGAAAAATGCAAGTAATAAATAAGCAAATAAAAAGAACACGGAAGTAGAACCCAAGCCAAGCATGTGCTCAATAGCCAACCCTTAAACTTGCAAGCTCAATGAAGAGGTTGCAAGATCAAGGGAAGGGTAGAGAACGCATGTGAAGTGAAGAACTAGTCCCGTGAGAAAATACGACCCTTGAGATCAATAACTAACCCTTAACCATTCAAGCTCAATAAAGAGATTGAATGAGCAAGAGAAAGCAAGAATCTCAAGGGGGAGCAAACTAACAAGAAAGATAAAAAGCCCTCATCTTCATTAATCTTCCACTCAAAAGCTCTCACTACAATTTCATGGAGAAAGAATGAAGAAGAAGAAGAAAGAAGAAAGAAGAACAAAACTACAAAAAAGAGGCTAAAGAAAAGCTCCCTTGGTTAAGCTCAGTTCTGCTGTATTTATAGGCAGGGAAATGAAACCCTAGGGCAACCATCTGACCATAGACAAAATTACCAGACAGCCCCCAAAAGATGATACTCTGTCGAGGCCGTACGGCCGCGGATCCGCCGCTAATACCCCCTATTGGCCGCGGATCCGCGGCCCTATAGTGGGATTAGGGGCTCTGATTTTCTGTGCTTCCCTGGTTTCTTGTCCTTTGTTGTCTGGTATATGTATTTTCTGAAAATACATTCACAATTCTTCCAGAATTTCTGTTGAGGAAAGGTGGACTTTTTGTGGATGTCTTTTGTCATGATTGCCTCGAGCTCCGCGTAGATTTCTTGGAACTTGTTGTTGCCATTGAGCCTTGTGCATGAAGGTGACATTGATTTGATATTTTGTCTTCCTAAACTGGTATCTGGCAACATACGGATGACGAGCGGAGACCGTGTTTTCTCAGTGGTTGGCAGGAACCCGGATTTTGTCGTGTTTTCCATGAATTTCACCGTTTTAGAACCGAGAACCTGTATCCTGCAAATATGTAACAAACACGAATAAAAAGCACCTACCTATAAACACAAGAGCGTAAGAATGGGCGGTATAAAATGCAATATTCTGCTATGAACAAATACCCCCAAACTTAACTTTTGCTCGTCCCGAGCAAAACCAATTATTCACAAAAAATAAAATGATAACCGCACTTTCGCAGGGAACGCGATTGCACTGAGCGCGTGCAACAAGCCGTTAAACCTCTAGGTGTCCCTAGTAGGAGGAGTGTTGTCTCCTGAGGGTTTTCAGCGGATACTACCCACAAAATCCGGTCAAGTTGGTTTCGTAAAATAACTAAGATTCAAACCCTAAAGTTTTGTTTTTAGAAAATAACAATTCTATAATCCTAAGTCTAGACCATCGAACCTTTATTTTTCACACCTCGCTTCTTATTTAACTACAGATTTTATATGTCTTTACGTGTAGTGCAAATAGTGTCGTTAAGTTCCAGAAGGATCGATTAAAGTCATCATGTCGCATAAAAAAGCCCAGATAACAATTTTAAAAGGATCACATAAGTTTTATAAAGAGTTAAGCATTTTTCAAGTTTCGTTTTCCAGTAAGGTTTCAACTTCAGAATTTCTATCTTCCTTAACAGGAAACTGAGTCGTATTTTTCACTCCACCTTTTTCTTGTTTTCATTTCATACACACCTCTGTGAACGTGCAATAGTCTTTATCATAGAATAAAACCTTCATATCTCCGTTAAATTTTTTATAAAAGCTTGTCTTTTATCAAGATTATTCTCACACAAAGAACCGTTAGGAATTTTAACTCGGAGAGAACACTTGCTTGACTTTGTTTTTATCTGGACTTCCTAGGCTTCTTAGCGAGCATTGGGCCAATGCACCCAAACCAGTTAGTTTGAGGGCATTAGGTGTAGAAACACCCCAGCGGACTTAATTACTCAAGTTACCTAGGTCCAAAAACAAAAGACAGTTTAACGTGAAAATCAGATGATTTAATACGAACGGACATATAACCGGCAGTTCAATTATTTTTTTGGATAAAAGACGTGTTTAGTGGGTTTGGTGTGTAATCTTTCCAATCAAGTTTCCGATGGGTTATTTTTCAGACTTAGCTCCAATTACGGCATCAATAACATTCCTTCATATTCGCTTTACTTCATAAACTATTCTTGACATTACTTATTTCAGAACAAACCTATTTGATCCTCAGAAAATCATTTATCTGTTTAAAAGTTTAAACATGAAAGACTTGTCATCTAATTCCCAAAATTCACGACACGTGTAGTGTGATGTAAAGACGTATATCAGCTATAGTTAACATCAAAGGAGAGTTATCTTTCAGGTTTTCAAAATCCAAACATAAGATCTAGTTATTCCTATTTTTTCAAACAAAAACCGTCGAAATGTTGAATCAGAGTTCTTTCACAAGCTAACTTGACAAGAAAGTTTTTATATTTTTTTGGAAATTTTCAATTTTTGTGGGTTTTTAATAGGGTATGCAAATGCAAAATATACAAATGAATGCGAAGGAAGAAAGCTTACCGAGCACACCCCCAAACTTAAACTTGACAGTGCCCTCACTGTCAGGCTATACCAAGAGGGTCAAAATTGCCGGCGCTTCCTAAAAACAAATTATATACAAAACAAAAAAAAGGAAAACCAAAAATATATACAAAAAAAATGTCCCCCCAAACTTAAGTAAAACAGTGTTTCCACTGTTAAGCGTTGAAATTCAGGATTAGGGGGGAAAGAACAGTATCCATCTATACAAGGCCTTACACAGGCCAAAAGTTAACACCAACCACTCAAAGATTTTATCATGGTAAAGCAGTGGTTGGTGAAAGAAGGTGAAGAGGAAAGAGATGGAAAATACGCGAGACCGCTTGTGGATAGAAGTGGAATGCGGTCTCGGTAGATGAGAAGAAGAAGAATGGCAGAAGGGAAAAAGAAGTGGAGTACGAACTTGAGGGTGCAAATGGAGTAAATAGATTAGCACAATTCGTGATGAGCGATGTGTAAACAGCGATTGTGCTAATCTATTAACCCGTCGAGAGATTGGGTCAAATCCCTCAAGATTCGTAAGAAACCATGGGTACGCCGAACTTGGTAAACCAGACAATGGAAATGGAAGTGATACGGGTTCTTGCAAGGTCGGAACGATGGAAAGGATGGAGGGAAGTGGTTGAGGAAGGTTATCGGTTAAAGGTTCAGGAGGGTGTACACAGTCAGTGGAAGGATTAGGATGAATTGGAAAATCCGACTCATCAATCAAAATTGGTTCATCCTCAAAACTATCCTCAATATTCTCCTCAAAATTTATCTCATCCATGCCTATTTCATCAAAGTCCAGACGCATATGGGGTTCGGGAAAAACATTTAATGATTCGGGATGATGATTTGAAAAGAAAAACTCAATCAAATCTATGGGATCATCATCCAAATTATTCCCAGCGTCAATATCCTCAATCAAGTGAAAATTTATATTCTCAGACACCTCATCAAAAGCATGGATATTAATCGATTCTGGTTCTAAGATGGAGGTGTAGAGGTCAAAAGGATTGGGATTGGTTTCACTTGGAATGGACCCTTCACAATCAGGTAAATCAAATACCACAAAGTCGCATAACTCATTAATCATTCTATCTTCAACTGGTGAATCGTTTGGAACACTAGATAGACTTTCAACATAGGAGTTGTGGGATTCAATTTCAGACGGGTAGGTTTGATTCGGAAGGGGGTACATCTCACTCTCTCCACTCAAATTCACAGCCTGTCCTGCTGCCTCATCATACATTGAAAAAGTTGGAGCTAGTTGAGAACTAGCTACCGGGTCACTAGGTTGCATGAGGGCGGCCATGGACGCATTCAAATCCATCATCTGTTGGCTTGACGCTACCCTAAAATCTTCCAACGACTGTTCCAGACTAGACATAGGTTGTGAAGGAGTTTCAGTAAAAGATTCAAAGTTGTTTGGATACTGAAAACTCCCAAATGGCGGTTCTGAAGCAATGTCTAGGGAAGGTGCAAAAGTAGGGTAGGATTGGTAGGAATTGAATGGCTGGACAGGAGTGGGGTCAACATTGGGATAAGAAGGTGAATGGAATTGTTGATCCCAAGAACGTGAAGTGGTGAAAGGAGTGAAAGATCGGCTACGAGATTGTTCAATTTGTTCAGCAAGAGACATTGGTCTCGGGGTGGCAACATGACTCGAAGAAGGGGTATCAACGTAAGAAGGGGTGACTGTTTGAAATGGTTGATACGAAGTGAATTGCGGAGTCAAATTGTTCGTCTTAGACGCGTCTATCCGATCACTCAATGAAATTTTCGGCATGGATGGATCGTTCGAAGATCGGCCAAAGCAAGAACCGTATGAAGTAATGTCTGGTTGTGGGTACCAAAGTTCGGCAAGAGTTTTGCGAGGTGGAGTACCCATGATATGAAGAGAGAATGAAAGAAAGGAGGGAAAAGGAGGGGGAAAAAATGTGATTTTTTTTTTAAATTTTTTTTTTATATTAACAAAAGAATGAAGTATACACAAAAAGATTATGGTCAAAAACAATCACGACACAAAAATACCACACACCTAATCGTTCTAGGGTTAACCTAGGTCAACTAGACCTGCTCCAGAACTTAATTGTCGAAGTAAAACTGTGTCGAGAAACAGGCTCAAGATACACTGATCACGAGGCCAGGTAAGTGCAGAGATAAGGGGAGGTTTTCCAACGCTTTCGCGAAGTTCCTTAATTAAATAACCCTTTCTCTTTTGGCGGTTTCGCCGTTAACACTTTCCTAGACACCCCGTAAACAATATACCGTTAAGCAAGGTTCTAAACACAGTTAACTTCTCTTAGTGAGCGCGAAGTCCTTAAGGCTTAAAGTCTAATTTCTTTTAAAATTTGTGCGGGTAATCGTTATGCTCAAGTTCGTAATTTGTGGGCCACGGAAAAGGTGATGAAATCCTTTACCGTATATTGTGGGGTTCGCTTGCCCTTAAGTCCGTATTAACGTATGCAATGCGCAATTCAAAAAAAATTCTATAAAGAATCAAACAATCGTTTTTTAGTTTAAGCGCGGCGCTGCAACAAATACAGGTTAGTCAATTTTTAGCGTTTGCTAGCGAACTTGCAAAGAATCCTGCAAAAAATAGTATATTGGAAGCGTCGGATTTGAGAAGAAGGTGTTAGTAAAGTACGTACCGTTAAGTTTTGGGTTAGGAAACCCCCATTGAATCAAATCCGGTAAGCTTGAAAAGTTCACTTGCGCGGGTCAAACTACCCGGATCTTTGGCACTGTACTTCACAATCACCTTAACTTTGAACGTACACTTTGCTCCCCACAATTGCAGTTTGCAAATCTGCAAAAATCTGCACTCTTGCCCACAATAATATTATCCAAAAAAAACAAAAAGAATATATATATTTTTTTTATATATACAAAAAGAATATTAACCCGAATAACAAGAAAGAAAATACGCTACCGTCTCCCCGGCAACGGCGCCATTTGATCGCACGCCGATGGCGTGTCGGATGTTCAAAGAATTTAAGTGTAACCGCGATCAGGACGGTGTCGCTTTGCAGCTAGCCGGTTGAGCACGGGTCGGTCCACAGGGAGATGGTGGTATCTTACCTTCTTGTTTTAGACGAGTCAATAAAGAATCTGTGTGAGTTTGATTCTAACCTATGTGTATATCTGCAAGTATAAAGTTGTTAAGAAAAGATACGAGATTGTAAGCTAAGAAATCCGTACTCAAAACCTTTGAGCCGAGTCTTGACCAATTGAAGCTAAGCAATCGGCAACAACGTGGATTAGGGGATTTAAGCGCGGTATTCGTGGAATCCGGCTTATTTACCCTTGTCCTTCCGTTCTTGTCTCTTGCTTTCGCCTCCGGCCAAACCGAACGCAACCGGTCGCGGTTAGGAATCACCGTTACCTTGTCAGGGTACGGTGCCTAACGGAGCGCTTGCGTATGGTTTGGGCGGAGTTCAAATGGAAAATAACGGGAAAAGTAATTGGCAAAGAAACGTTAACTTACAATACCGTATGAATTCTTAACAACAACAATAATTACAACATTCACAAAATAAACAAAAGAGAACAAAAAGAAAAGAACAAAGAAAAGAAAAGATACAAGTATTAAAGTGCATGAATAAAATTGCAAGTAATAAAAGCAAGAATGAAAAATGCAAGTAATAAATAAGCAAATAAAAAGAACACGGAAGTAGAACCCAAGCCAAGCATGTGCTCAATAGCCAACCCTTAAACTTGCAAGCTCAATGAAGAGGTTGCAAGATCAAGGGAAGGGTAGAGAACGCATGTGAAGTGAAGAACTAGTCCCGTGAGAAAATACGACCCTTGAGATCAATAACTAACCCTTAACCATTCAAGCTCAATAAAGAGATTGAATGAGCAAGAGAAAGCAAGAATCTCAAGGGGGAGCAAACTAACAAGAAAGATAAAAAGCCCTCATCTTCATTAATCTTCCACTCAAAAGCTCTCACTACAATTTCATGGAGAAAGAATGAAGAAGAAGAAGAAAGAAGAACAAAACTACAAAAAAGAGGCTAAAGAAAAGCTCCCTTGGTTAAGCTCAGTTCTGCTGTATTTATAGGCAGGGAAATGAAACCCTAGGGCAACCATCTGACCATAGACAAAATTACCAGACAGCCCCCAAAAGATGATACTCTGTCGAGGCCGTACGGCCGCGGATCCACCGCCAATACCCCCTATTGGCCGCGGATCCGCGGCCCTATAGTGGGATTAGGGGCTCTGATTTTCTGTGCTTCCCTGGTTTCTTGTCCTTTGTTGTCTGGTATATGTATTTTCTGAAAATACATTCACAATTCTTCCAGAATTTCTGTTGAGGAAAGGTGGACTTTTTGTGGATGTCTTTTGTCATGATTGCCTCGAGCTCCGCGTAGATTTCTTGGAACTTGTTGTTGCCATTGAGCCTTGTGCATGAAGGTGACATTGATTTGATATTTTGTCTTCCTAAACTGGTATCTGGCAACATACGGATGACGAGCGGAGACCGTGTTTTCTCAGTGGTTGGCAGGAACCCGGATTTTGTCGTGTTTTCCATGAATTTCACCGTTTTAGAACCGAGAACCTGTATCCTGCAAATATGTAACAAACACGGATAAAAAGCACCTACCTATAAACACACGAGCGTAAGAATGGGCGGTATAAAATGCAATATTCTGCTATGAACACCAAGGCCTTGCCCCAGACTCAGTTCGAGCGGCTGATCGAGATGATAGGTCTTCGATACGCCAGTACATGGCCTTAGTGCAAGTGGGAGATTGTTAGTGTATATGCCCTAGAGGCCATTACTGTATCATACTAGTTTGTATATTACTTAATGGAAGCTTGGGATATTAACCTTGTATATACAATCTTGCTCAAAATAGTAGTATGCTACTTGGTTTGTTTCTACTTCGATGTGTACATGTGTTTATTTTAGTATATCGCCTATACACATTAGTGGAGCCCTTAGGATCTTTGCTTGATTACCAGCGTTTGTGATGGCAGTCATACTAGTGGGGCTGGGTAATCTATAAGCACATCCTTATGCAGGTCCCTGGTCGCAGGACTATCGAGACAGGGCATCGATACTCCGGAGTAGACTAGCGCATGCGCTTCTCATCCCAGTGTGGGAGACGGTCTGTCCCACAGCCGTCGGTACGTCATACTTGAGAGAGTATGCGGGTGCTCGTTGGGTTACGAGTACACTGGACAGGACTCGTCGGGAACTGACTAGTTGGTATTATGCCTATCGTCAGTTATCAGTTCCCAGGTGACATGAGTACAGCTTAGTCCGCTGACTTGACACTGTCACTTCGCCTCGAGTGTGTTCCCACTGTACTTTGATTACTACCCTCCCACGGCTCAAAGGAGTCGTGCAAACAGGTGGTAGTTGGGTGCAGTCCTGAAGCACTTGGAGGCAGTGACGGTTAGACAGGATTCGTCTCTCCCGGTATTGGGGGTTGACATCGCGCTGTGTCTAGGAGAGCCATTACACGAGTAGTCCCTGGCCAGGGCAAACGAGATATACTGGTAGGCTTCCAGTGTTATCTCAAGGTGTTTTGGGCTTCACTCCGACACGACTTGTACCGCTATTGGGGGACTGACGTTTACCGCCCCCTAGGCCCGCCATGCGATGTATCAGACGAACAGACCGGACTGTACAGAGAATGTCACATTCAGGCTCAGTAGGAGTTCAGATGGGTTTCGCCTCGTCAGTCTTCTTGTCGGCATCTACCTGGGGACCGTTACGCACAGCTAGTGCCGCTTGCGGTCTGTGGTTAAACCCACTGCCAGCGTAGTGTCGAGTCTTTAGAGTCCCACACAGAAAGCTATTCGCCTTTAGGCAAAAGAATAGAGGTCGCATGGTTTTGCGACAGGTCGCATGGTTTTGCGACAGGGTTCGGTCACATCCGTGCACTTGTGCACGTACAGTGTCCGGACAGTTTACACTAGCGGGCTTTGGTTTAAGCCAGATCCTAGTGTACCTTTTGGGATTGGATTTATCCAGTATGCATTCGTGTTCCTCGGAACGCGGATGCGGGTGTGTATGCATAGTTGACGGAGAGACAGAGGCAGAGGATTCTCATTAGGGTTGTTGACCGTTGACAGTTGACTATTGACTTTTTGCTCAACCCTAATGAGAATATGATATGTGATTAACAATTATATTAATTAAGTATTATGGTGACATGGTTGTTGAGGGGTTGACTTTGTTGACTTGTTGACTTTGTTGACCGGTTGACTAGGTTGGACTAGTTGACCATCATGATGACAATGGCTATCATTTCATGGCAAAGACTTTTTACTTGCTTGTTTCTTTTGTGAGAAATGAGTGCATGAAATGATTTAGCCATTTTGACTTGAACCATTTTACACAATACTTGATTATTATTTTTGTGATGATGGTTTTGGATTATGAGAGCAAAATGAGAAAAGTCTTCTCTCATTCTTTCATCCTCATTCTCTCTCTTGTTCTTGAGCTCTCATCTTCCTCCTCTTGCTCTCCCTCTCTTGACTCTATGGTTCACTCGTCTCATGAGTTGAGAACCAAGAACCATAGATAAAATCCCATACAAACTCTTCTCTACTCACTCTAGTTCACAAGGTTTAGCAAACCGAGTGAACTAGTTTCTTCAAAGTTCGAAGAAGGAGCCAAAAGTTGAAGCTTTCAGGTGGATCTATCTTCGGCGCAAGAAGACGACGGGGAGAAGCCGGTTCGGACGACCATCGAAGCTTGAAGACGAAGGAGTTCGAGAAAAAGAAAGGTATAACCCCCTAACCGAGTAGTTAGCAACTCGTAGTTAGGTTGTTAGTTAGATGTTTAACAAAGATCCGGTTTTGAGTCCATGTTACCACCTCTAAGAAAATTGTTTTTTCACCAAATTCCGCATGCTCGAAAGTACCGGGAGAGGTAGCATGGACTTACATTAACAATGATGATATGATAAACTATACTACGAGAATGGGGCTACATTCTTTGTAGATCTTGTCATTCACTTCATATACTCCGGGAAGTAGTCCACGCGACTCCACTAGGCTACACTTGAAGAAGGTGCAAGCTTCCTCCGATGACTTTCGTGCCGAAGATGATCCACCCGAAGCTCCGCAATCCAAACTATCTTTTCACTAAACTTTTTAGAGTAGGAAACACGCTATTGCTAATCAAGTGTAGGATGGTGAAGAAGGAGTGTTGGTTTGCTCACTAGATTTTATTCAAGCTCCATGGTTCACATCAAAAGTGAGGGGTTGGGGATTGAAGCATCAAGAAGAAGAAGTTGAGAGCAAGAGAACTTGGAGAGCTCAAGCAAAGAAAAATGAGCAAGTCTAGAATGAATCATCAAGTGTAGAATGGCATAACACCTTGCTCACTTATTGAACCATCCAATATTTTTCAAAAAAAAATAAGAGCCATGCTTCAATAGTGAGTCAAGAGTATTAAACAAATAACAAATTCTATGCTACACCATGCTCCCATTTTCCACCTCATTTCTATTTTCACAAAATAGAAATTCATGCCATGCTTTATATATATATATATATATATATATATATTAATATATATATATATATATTAATATATATAAGAAAATATTTAGTGAGCTAACAATATTAGTTAAGATATAATTATATCAAATATAATATATATCATATTATTAAATCAACATATGATTTAATAATCCGGTTATATCACATATAACCAACTAATATCATTTATATGTATATCACATTATCAAATCAACACTTGATTCGATAATCCGGTTATATCACATATAACCTGACTGATATCAGATAACTGCCAGATTAGAATACGGTATCACATACTCGTATTTAATCAGGCCCCCCGCACATATCAGCATATGTGGACTACTTCGTTTCGCTTGAACTAGGAAACTTCTGTGTGGGACTCTAAAGACTCGTCAATATGCCAGCAGTAAGTAATGATTACATCAGTCACCCACAAGCCGTCAGCGGTACTAGCTGGACGTAACGGATACCTAGGTATTGAGCGATTAGAAGATCAACAAGCAAACTTGTCCATAATCTCCATGAAGTCTATAAGTAAAACATACCGTACTGTCCGGTCTCTTCGTCTGATATGTCGCATATCGAGTCTGGGGGTGGTATCGTCAGACCCCAATAACTTAATAAGTCATGCCGATGTAAGGCTTATAACTGTATAAGAAACTACCGATAACACTTACCAGTAAATCTCATCAACAACCCTAGCCTGGGACTTACTGTTATAGCCAATCGAGCATAGCGCAACATCAACCCCCAATACCAGGAGAGACGAAACCCCACCTATCGCTCATTGCCTCCATGTGACTCGGGAGTATACCCAAAATCCACCTGTTTGCACGACTCTTTTGAGCCATGGTAGGGAGGAAATCAAAGCACAGTGGGAACCACACAAGACTCTATGACGATCTTAGGTCTACAGACTAACCTGTACCTGTGTTACAGGGAACTGCTATCTGACGATAGGTATAGTACCATTTAGGAGTTCTCGGCGAGTCCTGTTCAATGTACCCATTCTCTAATGAGCACCTGTATACAATCTTTGATGTTAAACACCAATGGATATAGGATCAACCATCGCCCCATAAAGGGTCAAGAAACATACACACTAGTCTACTCTAGAATATCGATGCCCTGTCTCGATATTCCCTCGACTAGGAACAATTGAAGGATGTGCTTGTGGACTACCCAGGTCCCAGTAGTATGATCCGCATCATAGTCCTGGTAGTCAAGCCTACATCCTAAGGGCTTTATCAACATGTATATGAGAGACGGTATAATAATACCAGTGAACATGTTAAGATAAAGGAAACCAGATAGTATACTATCATGTCGAGCAAGAAAGTCCTCCATATATATGTCCAACCATCCACTATATCATACAATAATGGCCTCTAGGGCATACGTATCACTAACAATCTCCCACTTGCACTAAGGCCAGTTGTTGTAGTATCTCATACCTAACATCCCAAAAAGTCTCTCGATTAGCATCTGGGGGAGGGCCTTGGTGAGTGGATCCGCTGTGTTATCCTCTGTGTCAACTCTCCTGACCTCGATCTCCTGGCGATCTACTATCACTCTGATCAGGTGATACCTCCTAAGAATATGTCTGGATCACTGATGGGACCGGGGTTCCTTGGCCAAAGCCACAGTTCTATTGTTATCATAATACACAGTTATTGGATGTTCAATGGATTTACCTCACTATGTTCATCTAGACAGCCTCTTTGGCGGCATCATTGGTAGCGATGTATTCATCCTTCATCGTCGAGTCTGCTACGGTATCTAGCTTAGAACTCTTCCAACATACCGTCCCTCCACTGAGGATGAAGACAAAACCTGAGACCGACTTACTGTCGTCCTTATCACTCTGGAGGCTTGAATCGGTAAAAGACTTCACCTGGAGTTCACTGTTACCATACACCAAGAATATCTTTTCAGTCCTTCTCAAGTACTTAAGAATGTTCTTCACAGATGTCCGGTATTTCTCCACTGGATCTGATTGATACCTACTGACTGAAACACACTTTTCGCGTGTCGTATCTAGTTCTAAAGTTAACCGCAATAAAGACGGCATCGCGTGTAGCTAGCCATGATGAGTACGGGTCGTCCTCAGGGAGACGGTGTGTTTTGCGTTCTTGTTATGACGAGTTAATCATGGTTCGGAATGGTTCATTTCTAACCTAAGTGTTGTATATGCAAAGTATAAGTTGTTAGGAATAGAGATAGGTTAGTGTGAGTTAGGGAAGTTCGTTCTCAATCCTTTGTGCCGAGCTTGACTATTGAAGCTAGAGTAATCGGCAACAACGTGGATTAGGTTGCTTAAGCACGGTATTTGTGAAATCCGGCTTATTGACCCTTGTCTGTCCGTTCTTGTCTCTTGACTTTCGCCTCCGGCCAAACCGAACACAACCGGTCACGATTAGGGATCACTGATACCTTGATAGGGTAGGGTGCCTAACGGAGTGCTTGCGTAAGGTTTGTGCGGAGTTTCAATTGAAAAATATCTGGCAAAGGAAATGAGAAAAGAAAACCTTAACTTACAATACCATTCTCTTTCCTAACAACACCATTATTCACAAACCATCAAAACAACAAAAAGAAAGTGCAAATGAAATGATAAAAGAAGAATAACACAATATTGCAAGTAAGTAAATGGCAAGAAATAAAATTGCAAGTAAGTAAAAGAGATAGAAAATGAATACTAAGAACCCAAGTGCAAAATGAAAGCTTTATTAACTTCAAGTGATGATACAAAATATGAGTACAATAACCAAAACTTAAACTTGCAAGCTCAATGAAGAGGTTGTAAGATCAAGAGAAGGCAAAGAACTCAAGGTGAACTAGCTACTATGTACAAAGCTTCGAAAATGAAAAGAGAAACAAAGAGTAAACTATAGCTAAAAGTATATCCAACTCTTCTTCTTTTTGTCTCCTTTCCTTGCTCACTGATCTGGCATTTATAGGCACAAAATAAGATTAAACAAACAATATAATAAGGATGATGTGACAACAAGGGAAGGCCAGAAGAAAAATGGGGAGCTTTGGGCAAGCTAAGACCGGCGGCGCCGGACTTTTGAAGACTTTCGCCGGTCAAATGTTGGATGTTGGGGCTCGTGCTTGTTCTGTGATGGTGTCTGCTCTCCATAATCACTCTGTTACTATTTGATTTGTTTATATAAACCTAGTTTGCATTCAGGGATTTGGAAGGAAACTTGTAGCTTTATATCACATCATAACTTTTTGCATTTATCATTCATGTCCTCCATATGTGCCCACCACTTGCACAAGTCATCATTTGTGTGTGCCAACTTGTGTAAGGCAGCCCCCTAGGGTCATGCATCACAAAAGGTGTTCACACTTGTATGTGTTGGACTATTTTTGATAAAAAGTGTGTACACATGCATGTTGTCAAAAGAAACTCTTTAAATATAGATCGGTTTGCAGTTCTGGTTGCAGTGTCGGCTCACAAATGTCATATCCGTGTTTTTGAGTTTGTTTCCGGTGTTTTGTCACGAATACCTGTAATCTGTATTTACTGAGCTGACATGGGTTAATAGTACCGATACTATACAAATTTGATAATGAGTGAGTGGTATTGAAATACAGTTTTCTGTGATGAACAAATACCCCCAAACTTATATTTTGCTCATCTCGAGCAAAAAAAAATCCTAACCTCACTTTCGCAGGGAACGCGGTTGCACTGAGCTCGTGCAACAAGCCGTTGAACTTCTAGGTGTCCCTAGTAGGAGGAGTGTTGCCTCTTGAGGGTTTTCAGCTGATACTACCCACAAGATCCCGCCAAGCTAGTTTTACAAGTTAACGTCGATTCTACTCCTACAGTTTAGTATCTAGGTTAGAAATTCTATCATCCTAAGTTAGAAATATTCAACCCTTATGTTTCACACCTCTTATTTATTCAACCTCAGATCCTATACGTTTTTATAGTTTAGAAAGATCTCGGTTTCTCTTGAGTTTTCTTTCTAAAGTACGGTCTCCAATCAGGGATTTTTATCATCTTTACGGAAAACATAAGTCTTATTCTTTATTACTATCTTTCCTCCAAACATCGATTGTATACCCTTACATGTGTGTAAAATTTTACCCTTACACTTAAGAATTCAATTCAAGTTATAGTACCCTTGCCCTAATGCCTAATACTGCTTCTTTTCGTTAATGATGGACGGTTTTGCTCACACACCTTTCATGCGACTATTAATGATTCTTGAGGCACTAACAACCGATTACTGAATGTGTGATCTTAAAACATAAATAGCAGTTTCCAGATCTTGACTTTATTTATTTTTTCTCTTTTTTTTCTTTTTATTTTTCAAGACCGGATATATTTTTCAATGATGCTCTTTTGGTGGTTAGCTTTAAATACCGTTTTTCCTTTCATACTAGGTTTTCAGGCAAGAGTATTTCTAGGTATCTTTTACTATCCTAAGTTTCAAGGTGCGTGTATGTGCAGTTTATAAGGTATATATTTTCTAAATTTGGACTCAATAATAGAAATTATTTTTCAGACTTATCCTTCAGTAAAGCTTTCAATACTTTCACTTCATCTTGACTTAACTCAAGAACTGAACTCAAGATTACCTACTTCTAAAAAAACTGCAAGGACGTATAATTACCAAGGTTAAACAGAAGGAGGGTTATTTTTAAGGTTTTCAATTTCTAAGCCTAGGATTTAGTTATTTCTAACGTATCAACTTAACTTTCAGAATAAAAATCTAAGTTACCCTATTAGCTAACTTGACGACAAAGTTTTTATATTTTTGTAAAAAAAATTCGATTTTTATGGGTTTTTAAATAAGTATGCAAATGCAAAATATACACATGGATGCGAAGGTAGAAAGCTTACCGAGCACACCCCCAAACTTAAACTTGACAGTGCCCTCACTGTCAGGCTACACCAAGAGGGTCAAAATTATCGGCGCTCCCCTGTTTTTTTATACAAAACAAAATGCAAACCAAAAATATATACACAAAAAGATCCCCCCAAACTTAAGTGAAACAGTGTTGCCACTGTTAAGCGTTGAAGTTCAGAGTTAGGGGGGAGAGAATAGTATTAATCTATACAAGGCCTTACACATGCCAAAAGTTAGCACCAACCATTCAAAAAATTTATCGCAATAATGTGCAAGTTGGTGAAAAAATGCGGAGAGGAAAGAAATGGAGAATATGCGAGACCGTATGGGGATGGAAGCGGGATACGGTCTCGGTGGAGGAGAAGAATGGTGGAGGGGTAAAAGAAATGGAATACGAACTTGAGGGTTGAAATGGAGTGAATAAATTAGTACAATTTGTAATGACCGATGTGTAAAAAGCGATTGTACTAGTCTATTAACCCATTGAGAAATGAGGTCAAACCTCTCAAGATTCGTGAGAAAACATGGGTAGACCGAACTTGGTAAACCAGACACAGGAAATGAAAGTGATACGGTGTCTTGTGAGGTAGGAACGATGGAAAAGATGGAGGGGAGTGATCGAGGAATGGTATCGATTAAAGATTCAGGAGGGTGTACACAGTCAATGAAAGGGATAGGATGAATTGGAAAATCCGATTCATCAAGTAAAACTGATTCATCCTAAAAAAATTTCTCAATATTCTCCTCAAAAATTAACTCATCCATGCATTTATCATCAATATTTAGACGCATATGAAGTTCGGGAAAAACAGTTAATGACTCAGGATGATATCCACACGGAAGTGAAATGACATGATGAATTGGTGAGAAAAACTCATCGAAACCTGTGGGTTCATCATCCAAAATATTCCCAGTGTCGATATCCTCAAACAAGTGAAAATCAAATTTCTCAGACACCTCATCAAAAACATGGATTTTAATCAATTGTGGTACTAGAATGGAGGTGTAGAGGTCAAAGGGATTGGGTGTGGTTTCACTTGACATGGCCCCTTCACAATCGGGTAAATCAAACACTACAAAGTCGCACAACTCATTAAACATTCTATCTTCAATTGGTGAATCATTTGGGACACTCGATAGACTTTCAAAGCCGGAGTTGTGGAATTCAATTTGTAATGGGTAGGTTTGATTTGGAAGGGTGTACCGCTCACTTCCACGACTCAAATTCTCAATCTGTCCTATTGCCTCATCATACATTGGAAAATTTGGAGCTAGTTGGAAAATAGCTGCCGATTCGTTAGGTTGTATGAGGACGGCTATGGACGCATTCAAATCCGTCATTTGTTGGCATGACGCTACACGAAATTCTTCCAACGGCTGTTCAAGACTAGACATAGGCTGTGAAGGGGTTTCAGTAAAAGATTTAAACTCATTTGGATACTTGAAACTCCTAAAAGGCTGTTCAGAAGCAATGTCTAGGGAAGGTGTAAAAGTCGGGTAGGATTGGAAGGAATCGAATGGTTGGACAGGATTAAGATCAACGTTATGATAAAGAGGTGATTGGAATCGTTGATCAAAAGAATTCGAAGTGGTGAAAGGAGTGAAAGATCGGCTACGAGATTGTTCGATTTTGTCCGCAATGGACATGGATTTCGGAGTCGCAACATGACTCTCAAAAGGGGTATCAACGTGAGAAGATGGTAGAGGTTGAAATGGTTGATACGAAGTGAATTGCGAAGTCCGATTGTTTTTCCTAGACGCGTCTATCCGATCTTTCAAAGAAATTTTGGGCATGGATGGATCGTTTGATGCTCTACCAAAACAAGAACCGTATGAAGTAATGTCTGGTTGTGGGTACCAAAGTTTGGCAAGAGTTGGTCTATGTGGGGTACCCATGATATGAAGAGAAGAAAAAGAAGAAAGGGAGGGGGAAAAGAATGTGGTTTTTTTTATTTTTGTTTTATGTTAGTTATCAACAAAAGTATGAAATATACACACAAAAAGAAAAGAAAAAAAATAATCACGAAACACAATACCACACACCTAATCGGTCTAAGGTTCACCTAGGTCAACTAGACCTGCTCAAGAACTTGATTGTTGAAGTAAAACTGTGTCAAGAAATGGGCTCAAGATATACTGATCACGAGGCCATGTAAGTACAGAGATAAGGGAAGGTTTTCCAACGCTTCCGCGAAATTCCTTCATTAGATAACATTTTCTCTTTTGGCGGTTTCGCCGTGAACACTTTCCTAGACACCCCGTGAACGATATACCGTTAAGCGGTGTTCTAAACACAGTTAACTTCTCCTAATGAGCGCGAAGTACTTAAAGGCTTAAAGTCTAGTTTCTTTTAAAATTTGTGCGGGTAAACGTTATGCTCAATTTCATGATTTATAGACCACGGAAAATGTAATGAAATCCTTTACCGTATGTTGTGGGGTTCGCTTGCCCTTAAGTCCGTATAAATGGATGCAATGGGCAAATCAATGAAAAAAAATTCAAAACGTCAAACAATCGATTTTTATGTTTAGGCACAGCACTGCAACAAATACGGGTTAGTCACTTTTGGCGTTTGACAGCGAACTTGCAAAGAATCCTGCAAAGATAGTATATTGGATGCGTCAGATTTGAGAAAAAGGTGTTAGTAAATACGTACCGATAAGTTTTTTTTGGGTTAAGAAACCCCCATTAAAGTGAATCCGGTTAGCTTGAAAAGTTCGCTTGCGTGGGTCAAACTACCCGAATCTTTAGCACTGTACTTCGCAATCACCTTAACTTTGAATGTACACTTTTCTCCACACGATCGCAGTTCGCAAATCTGTCAAAATCTGCAAATGTCGGAAAAACGGATTTTTAGTGCAAAAAAGCAATATGAATGCCCAAACTCCTGGACACATATAATTAAAAAAATCAAACAATAAAATTGGGATGATAATAGAACATTGGAGCACAGAACAAAATTTGGGAGCAAAAGGAGATGAACTAACCGGCGGCGCCGGATTTTTGTGGGATCTCGCCGATCTACTTGTTGAATTTGGGCTCCAATTTTTTTCTGTGATCTAATCGTTCTACTAGTGTCTCAATGTTATTGTTTAACTTTTTTAATTAGTCCCAAAATGGTAGCAGTCAAATTTCCAGAGAGCAAAAGGTTAAAATTGTTAATTTTTGTTTTGGTTTTGAAATTTTTTGATTTTTTTAGTTTTGTTTTTAGAATGGTGTTAGATTTATAAACAGGATATACAGAGATTAATATGAAATAACAAGAATAAAAACGTTACCGTCTCCCCGGCAACGGCACCAATTGACTGAAACGCGCTTTTCGCGTTTCGTATCTAGTTCTAAAGTTAACCGCAATCAAGACGGTATCGCGTGTAGCTAGCCGTGATGAGTACGGGTCGTCCGCAGGGAGACGGTGCATTTTGCATTCTTGTTATGACGAGTTAATCAAGGTTCAGAACGGTTCGTTTCTAACCTAAGTGTTTTATATGCAAAGTATAAGTTGTTAGGAATAGAGATAGGCTAGTGTGAGTTAGGAAAGTCCGTACTCAATTCTTTGTGCCGAGTTTGACTATTGAAGCTAGAGTAATCGGCAACAACGTGAATTAGGGTGCTTAAGCACGGTATTTGTGAAATCCGGCTTATTGACCCTTGTCCGTCCGTTCTTGTCTCTTGACTTTCGCCTCCGGCCAAACCGAACGCAATCGGTCACGGTTAGGGATCACCGATACCTTGGTAGGGTAGGGTGCCTAACAGAGCGCTTGCGTAAGGTTTGTGCGGAGTTCAATTGGAAAATATCGGGCAAAAGAAATGAGAAAAGAAAACCTTAACATACAATACCATTCTCTTTCCTAACAACACCATTATTCACAAACCATCAAAACAACAAAAAGAAAGTGCAAATGAAATGATAAAAGAAGAATAACACAACATTGCAAGTAAGTAAATGGCAAGAAATAAAATTTCAAGTAAGTAAAAGAGATAGAAAAAGAATACTAAGAACCCAAGTGCAAAATAAAAGCTTTATTAACTTCAAGTGATGATACAAACCATGAGTTCAATAACCAAAACTAAAACTTGCAAGCTTAATGAAGAGGTTGCATGATCAAGAGAAGGCAAAAAACTCAAGGTGAATAAGATACTATGTACAAAGCATCAAAAATGAAAAGAGAAACAAAGAGTAAACTATAGCTCAAAGTATATCCAACTCTTCTTTTTTTGTCTCCTTTCCTTGCTCACTGATCTGGCATTTATAGGCACACAATAAGATTAAACAAATAATATAATAAAGATGATGTGACAACAAGGGAAGGCTAGAAGAAAAATGGGGAGCTTTGGGCAAGCTAAGACCGGCGGCGCCGGACTTTTGAAGACTTTCACCGGTCAAATGTTGGACGTTGGGGCTCTTGTTTGTTCTGTGATGTTGTTTGCTCTCCATAATCACTCTGGTGCTGTTTGATTTGTTTATATGAACCTGGTTTGCATTCAGAGATTTGGAGGGAAACTTGTAGCTTTATATCACATCATAACTTTTTGCATTTATCATTCATGTCCCCCATATGTGCCCACCACTTGCACAAGTCATCATTTGTGTGTGCCAACTTGTGTAAGGCAGCCCCATAGGTTCATGCATCATAAAAGATGTTCACACTTGTATGTGTTGGACCATTTTTGATAAAAAGTGTGTACACATGCATGTTGTCAAAAGAAACTCTTTAAATATAGATCGGTTTGCAGTTCCGGTTGCAGTGTCGGCTCATAAATGTCATATCCGTGTTTTTGAGTTTGTTTCCAGTGTTTTGTCATGAATACCTGTAATTTGTATTTATTGAGCAGACACGGGTTAATAGTACCGATACTATACAAATTTGATAATGAGTGAGCGGTATTGAAATGCAGTTTTTTGTGATGGACACCTACTCACAACACCTAGTGAGTAAGCTACATCTGGTCTGGTACATAACATCGCATGCATGATTGACCCGACTGCTGAAGCATAGGGTATCCCTTGCATGCGAGCCCTCTCCAAATCAGTCTTGGGAGACATCTCTTTGGAGCGAGTGATTCATGAACAAGCGGGTACATTACCACACTTAGAATCTTCCATACTAAACCTCTTTAGTATGGTGTCAATGTACCTGGATTGGGACAATCCCAACATCCGTCTAGATCCATCTCTATAGATCTATATCCCAAGGATGTAGGTGAAGGGTTCCTAGGCACTCAAGTGGAGTCTCACAAGGCATCAAACATGGCTAATTCAAATTTTACGGGTGCCTACAAACCCTAATACGGATCGTTAACTAGATAATGAGGCGATGCAAGCATGTAAACGATTTAAATGCTAAAGGAAAGTGGCTACAACCTTTGTAGATCCGGTCCACCACCTCCATGGCTCCGCGATGAAGTCTCCTCGCTGTACAAATCGGATCTTGGGCTCTAGCGTCGGCTTCATCGGAGAAAAAGCGGGCTAGGTCATCGACGACGATGCCGAAGATGATCTACGTCGAGGCATCGCTAGATCAAGCTCCAACTTCATAAAGTCAAGAAAACTTGTGAAGGAAACACCCTATAATACTTGGCAAGAGGTAGAGGATGAAGAAATAGGAAGTGGGTAGACTTTAGATTTGGATTTCTCACACTTTTTCATCAATCACCATTGATGTAGCAAGCTTTCTTCATGGAAGATGAAGATGAAGAAGAAGAAGATGATATATATCATGAGTGTTTTTAAAATAAAAACAATATGATACTTATCATAATCTCAACCATGGTTTAGTGTAGAGATTTAACTAAGGTTAGATGAGTGGTTAGGGTTAGAGAAGAGACAAGAATGGTGGACTTGTTCAAAGCTTCAAGAAGCTTCAAATAAAACAAAATTAGCAACCATTCTTTTCTCTTTTTCTTTTCAAATGAAATAAATAAAATAAATAAATGAATAAGTGAAAGAAATGATACCCTAACCACTAACTAACCATGGTTTTAATACTTTACACAAAACCAAGCTAGAATGTATCATCAAACATGATACAATCATATGCACCAAAATATATCACATATACAATGTGCAATACAAGTGAGTAAATCCATTTAAAGTGAACCAATACTAGTTAATGCAAAGTAATATATCAAATATATAATTATACATTAAATCATTAAATCAACACTTGATTCAATGATCCGGTCATGTCGTATATAACCGGCTAGTATCCAACGTATCGGCTTATCGAATCAATCCTTGATTCGATAACTAGGTTATATCGCATACAACCATTCGACACATACATCGCGAGAATGAAATACGGTATCACATACACGCATTATTCTTGGTCCTGCACATATCCCATATGTGCTCCTATTTCGTTTCGCTTGAGCCAGGAAACCTCTGTGTAGGACTCAAAAGACTCGTCAATACGCCGGCAGCAGATGATGATCATATCAAACACCCACAAGCCGCAAGCGGTCTGCTAAACGTAACGGCCACCCGGGTATTGAGCGATCAGAAGATCGACGAGCAAGCCTGCTCACACTCCTGTGAATCCAACCAGTAACACTTACCGTACAGTCCAGTCTGTTCGTCTGATATATCGCATATCTCGCCTAGGGGTGGTAAACGTCAGACCCCAATAGCTCGATAAGTCATGCCGACGTAGGGTCCATAACATTCGTGAAACTACTGATAACTCTTACCAGTATATCACTGCAACCCTGGCCAGGGATTTCTTATTATAGCCAGTCGAGCATAGCGCAACATCAACCCCCAATACCGGGAGAGACGAATCCCCTCCTATCGCTCATTGCCTCCATGTGAATCGGGACTGTACCCAAACACCACCTGTTTGCACGACTCAGTAGAGCCATGGTAGGGTGGAAATCAAAGCACAGTAGGAGACACACAAGACTCTATGACGATATCGGGTCAACAGACTAAGCTGTACCAGTGTCACCAGAGAACTGCCATCTGACGTGAGGTATAATACCATCTGGGAGTTCTCGGCGAGTCCGTTCATTGTACCCAGTCTCCACTGAACACCCGTATACCATCTCTGATGTCAAACACCAATGGATATGGGATCATCCATCGCCCATCGCATGGGTCGAGAAGATATACGCTAGTCTACACTGGAATATCAATGCCCCGTCTCGATATTCCCTCGACTAGGAACATTGAAGGATGTACTCATGGACTATCCAGGCCCCACTAGTATGATCTGCATCACAGTCCTGGAAGTCGAGTACACATCCTAAGGGCTTTATCAACATGTAACAGAGAGACAAAAAGTATACACGTTAAGATAAAGAGCAACCAAATAGCGTACTATCATGTCGAGCAAGAAAGTCCTACCTATATATGTCCCAGCATCCACTACAATATACATCCAATGTACATTAATGGCCTCTAGGGCATACATATAACTAACAGTAGGAGGCATCACTTATATCTTTCATGGAGAACTTTTGTGATAAGAAGTGCTTGATCGGGTGTAGCATAGGAACATCGTTTCCTATCAAGAGTATGGCATCCACGTACAATACGAGGAAGACAGCCTTACTCTCTACAACCTTTCTATATATACATGGTTCATCTACATTTTTTATGAAGTCAAACTCTTTGACAGCTTCATCAAAACAGATGTTCTAGCTCTGCGATGCCTGCTTAAATCCGTAGATGGATTTAAGCAGCTTGCACATGCTTCCGCTGCTCCCACTGTCTACGAAGCCCTCTGGCTGTGTCATGTACACGCTCTCTTCTAAATCACCATTTCGAAAAGCAGTCTTGACGTGCAATCGCCAGATTTCGTAGTCATGGTATCCAGCAACAAGAAGTAGGATCCTGATGGACTTAAGCATAGCCACTGGAGAAAAGGTTTCATCATAATCTACACTCGGTCGTTGACGAAAACCTTTTGCTACAAGTCTAGCTTCGAAAATATCAACTTTTCCATCTACGCCAATTATCTTCTCAAGATCCACTTGTTCCCGATGGGTTTTACCCTTTCAGGAGCAACTTTCAAAGTCCATACTTTGTTGGTGTATATGGATTCTATCTCAGATCGCATAGCATCCAGCCATTTCACATAGTCTCCACTTGTGTCGGCCTGCTCGAAACTAGTTGGTGTAAGTGCACGGCGGCGCCCCGGCCGTCAATCCGACGGCCAAACGCGGAAACGATGATAAACTTTAATTTTGCGGACTTAGCAAACCGGCACCACCGCGCACTAAACCCCGGATCGTGCCATTAAACTAGTCTAAGCTAACAAGAGGAGGGGTTAGAGATATACCGACTGATCCAAGTTCTCCGGTCTTCATCTCCACTCCGATCTCCTCGCAGGATTTCCGGTCTCCACCTCGTCGCCGGAAGGGTACCACGTAGCCGGATTCTTTTAAGGGCTCCCACCTCTATACCGAGGCAACTCGGGCGCGAAGTTGGCTAGCCGACGCGCCCAAGATTTGCTGTAGAATGTATAGTATAGTTGTCTCTTTGGGGTTTAGGATAGTTGCCATTATGGAGGAATTTTGTAGACAAGAATTTTTCCATGGATGCTTAAGAAAAATGGAGCATCCATCAAAGAGGAGCTCGGCCAGATGCTATAGAGTGCTCACTGGAAATGAATGAAGCCTCATTCTCTCATGTAAAGAATGTGTGAATGTTGCAAATTAATCCCAAGCCTAAGGAAAAAAAGGAATATTTCTCACAGCACACAAAACAAATGGGGGGCCCACTAATTAAGCATAAAGGAATTAATTCACACACAAATGAACCTCACTCCACACTCACAACAACAGTGGCCGGCCCCTTCTCAATTCATGGGTGGGAAAAAGAATTAAAATCTAAAAGGAAAATTGTCACAACCATTTCCAATCTCATTCTTGTCACATAAATGCAAAAGAATGATGCAAAGAGAATCTCATGATGATGGTCAAATCACAAAGCCACATATGCAAGAAAACCCCTCACAAAATGTTAATTGCAAACTTGCAATTAACACCCTCCAACGAAAAGTCCGACCGGGAAGGAAAAAGAGAAAACCGGCCGGAACGGAATGTAAACTGGCAACTCCAGAAAACTGGTCCCGTAATAAATTACAGGAAAACCCCGATACTGTGCATACACACCCGCATCTGTATTCCGTCCGGATACAAATGCAAAAAGACAAAATCTACACTGTACTAAACTAGGACCGGCTTAAACCAAAACCGGCTAGTAAAATCTGTCCGATCCTGATCCGTGCAATACCGCACGTATCTGATCGGACCCTGCCATATCTCCATACGGCCTCTACAGCGTTTCGCCCGAAAGCTGAGTAACTGAATGTGTGGTGGACTCTAAAGACTCGTCAATACTATGGTTGTGGATTTAACCACTAGCACGTCAGAGGTATAAGCCAATACGTGACGGGCCACCAGCTATTGACTAAAAGGGACGTCGATGAGCGAACTCATCCTGACACCCTACTGAGCCTGTCAGTGACAATATCCGTACAGTCCGGTCCGTTCGTCTATGAGCATCGCATGTCGGGCCTAGGGGGTTGGTAAAAGTCAGACCCCCAAAAGCGGTACAAGTCGTGTCGGAGTGTAGCCCAGAACACCCTGAGATACTACTGGAATACCTACCAGTAAATCTCCTGCCTTGGCCAAGGTCTTCGTGTAATGGCTCTCCTAGACACAGCGCGACCTTACCCCCAATACCGGGAGAGACGAACCCCTGAAGATCCGCTCACTGCCTCCATATGGCTCGGGACTGTACCCAACTAAAACCTGTTTGCACGACTCCTTTGAGCCGTGGTAGGGTAGTAATCAAAGCACAGTGGGAACTCACACGAGACAAATGACGATCCCCAGGTCGATGAACTAACCTGTACACATGTCACCAGGGAACTGCTATCTGACGTCAGGTATAAGACCAACTAGCATGTTTCCGGCGAGTCCTGTCCGGTGTACTCATAACCCAATGAGCACCTGTATACATCTTAGGTGAACCAACTGACACCAGTGGCTTGTGAGACCGGCCACCGCCCCTCGTCGGGGTCTCGACTGTATACACTAGTCTACTCTGGAGTATCGATGCCCTGTCTCGAAACTCCCATGACTAGGGACCATTTAAGGATGTGCTTATAGACTCCAGCTCTCACTTATATGATCGCCCTCATACTGCTAGCATTCAAGCAAGAATCCTAGGGGCTCTATCAACGTGCAATAGTGACCTGTCAGGTCACCTAAAGCAGTACACGATGATAAAGGTAAACCAGATAGCATACTATCATCTCGAGTAAGACTGTCCTACCGGGATAGGTCCTCCCTCAATCATTGCAATCACGTGCCTGTGATCCAATAATTGACTCTGAGGGCACTATCTCCAACAATCTCCCACTTGCACTCAAGGCTAATTATTGCGATGTCGCATACTCACAGCCCGTGTGATACCGAACACCCAACTCCTCTACTTGCCCGTCTCACAAAACTCGTTTGCGAAACTATTGCGTTCGAGGAATAGCCTCAATGAGTGGATCCGCTCTGATGTTTCTTTCTATTTCTCTCTAAATCTCATGTTCGCGGAGAAAGCCATCTCCCGAAATGAGCAATACCTGTCTTAGAATGTCTGGATGTCTGATGGGACCTAGCTCATAAATGAACTCCAAATCCAAACTTCTTAGACTGCATCGTCAACTGAACTTAATCAGTATCCTGCGCCATGCCACCCTCAGTATCACCTTGGACCATCTGTCCAAAATACTGCCCCTCGTCAGAAGGATAACTATAACTCTGACAACCTCCTTGTCGTCCATGTCACCTTGGAAGCCTGGAATGATAGCTGTCGTTATCATATCCCTAGAACATACACTTATGTTCTAAAACTGCTTCCGACTGTTTCTCCAGGATTGGATCAATATCAACTTATTGCATGTAGTGCAAGAACAACATCTGGTGTGGTACTTGACATCTCATGATTGACTCAATTGCCTAAACAAGTGATCTGCCTATCATGAACATCCCTCTCCCCTTTAGTCTGTAAGACACCTTTAGAGAGGGTGACTCCATCACCTGCAGGTACACTACCGTGCCAGGAGTCGTCCATTCTAAATACTCATAGAATGCTGTCTAAGTACCCTGATTGGGAAACCACCCAAATCTAGATCTAAAACCATAGATCTAGTAACCAGTATGTCTGATATAATGTCCAAGTCCCATGTGGAGAAACCACTGTGTGACGACCAAAGTATAACCGATCGTAGTATAGGAATATCACTTCCTACTCTGTGTATGTCATCCAAATACCATGACATCACACCCTACTACCTTCTCAACAGTTCCATCCCCTATTCTGATGAAGTCAAACCTATGACTGTCATATCAGAAATAGATGATCTATCTCCGCTATATCTGCTTTAGTCTATAAATAGACATAAGCCTGATATCCACCAATGCTTCCGCTGCTCCCACTGACTACGACAACCCTCTGGCAGAGTCATATTGACGTACACTTCTAAAACTAGTTTAGAAAGACGCTATACTCATCCTCCTGCCGGGTCTCGCAGCCTGGAACAACAACAATGGCAAGTGTGGGTAAACAAGAACTTCCCTGTCACCGTCCTTGAGGCTACCGAAGTACCTCTCGGGTGCCTGAAGTTACCCACCTTATCTGCGGAGTGGCCAATGGAATGTCAAACCAGATTGAATCTTTAGGTTCCTTATCAAATCTTCAGTAATCGTTTGCGGTTCTGGAATCACTTCCAGTTCTACCATACTCCCACTACTGTTTTCTGAAAAAATCCATTTCTTTTAAAATTGTGGCGAGTGAAGAACAATATCACTATTGATCTTCCAGATGGTAGAAAGTCAACCCTCGTCATAGCCTGGGTCAACCCACAAACAGCCATTACAGAAACGTGCCTTGAGTTATCCAGAGTCTGGTTTTAATCAGAAGCCAGACAACTCCCCGTACCTTAACAACGTTAAGATATGAACTGTTCTATATCCAATATAGAACCAGAGGCACTGATTTAATTGAACCAGATTCAAATCATGCAGCTGTCTCCAGTGCATGTCAACTAAATGGAGAGAGGCCGATCAGCGTTACTCAACTTAGGAATACTTTCAATTATGAGTAACCCGAAAGAGAAGCAAGTTCTCTTAACCATTACTATCAACTGAATACCATGTATAAGTATCTACATCTTCGATCACTTTGAAGAATCCCGATACTTGCAACACCTGGTTCTCTACTTTATTCTTATACCTATAACTTCTCAAAACCTCGACCCTGTGTTTCTACGAAACACATGTCTAAGAACTAGAGAAGTCATAAGTAAACAGAATACAGTACGAGGACCAACCCCTCTGTCCTGATGGACCCTGGACAACATACAATACTCTGTATAAGTCCCTTGAGTCTGATAACTCATTCACTGTGTGTCGTAGGTTAAAAACTGTACTTTTGGTTAAGAAGAATTACACCGCTGTTCAATGCTCCTTACCTAACCATCCACTGATATAGGTAAATGTCATCGACATAATATCAAAAGGTATATCTCACTCTATGAAAATAGACGTACAGATATATCAATTTGAAATTGGTGCACAACAGCGGATATTCAAAACCAAATATTTTCCGATCGGCAAACAACCCAGGTGGCATCCTCAAATATCACCAATTACAACGAATCCCGATATAATGAGGATGATCACCCAATTCCCAATAACGTACTCCCACTCATCATCTGTAAAACCATACAGATGTGAGAATCATACCTGGTAAATACATACCCTGGAGTAAGTATCTAATCGGGAAATCAGTTCTCTTTTAACATTACACAGTGAAACTGAAACATTGAAATGTTTCGATGGGGTATCCTGGTATTCCTAGTAATGCCTCTTCCATCATCCAGATTCACAACTATAACCGTATAATTCTTTGCCACCTCTCCAAATCCCTTTATATGTCTTTAGTCATTACCTTCTGTACACCCCTTTAGGCCAAATGGTTTTCTTCCTTCCCTACCGTTCGGCACCAGCCTATGGTTTGGAAGAAGACTATCCAAAAAGCATAAAGGGTGTACTGTCCTAATCCTAGGAGCACTTGCATCGCGAGAGAAGGTGAAGATAAAAGACACCTGAATGTACTTAATTCCTATTTCTCCTGAACCAGGATCCATCCCCGAACTGGAACAAGTTCCTTTCGAGTTCGTATATAACCATACGATGGATTATCCAATAAAATGGGATCTTCGTAGTGATACGGAGTGTCCTGGAGAAATACAAAGGTGATTTAGGATTGGCGAAGAAATACTTGGTTTGGTCGTGAATAGCAGTCGCAATTTACTTTGCCCTCTTACTAATCCCTTGCTTTGTCTTAACTTAATACCTTCTGTACACCGTTTAGGCTAACTGGTTTTCTTCATTCCCCACCGGTCGGCACCAGCCTATGGTTTGGAAGAAGACTATCCAATTTGCGTAATAGGTGTACTACTCCTAAACCAAGGAGTACTCGAAACCTGAGAGAAGGTGAAAAGAAAAGACAACTGAATAATCCTATCCGTTTTCTCCAGAACCAGAAACCATCCTCGAAGTCCTTCGAGTTCATATATAACCATACGATGGTTTTGTCCAATGGAAGTGGACGTTCGTAGTAATACTGGGTGTCCCGGAGAAAAGGGTAAAAGTAGGAGTGGCAATGAGGTCTGCAACTCTGACAATCCAAAAGCCAGTGTTAAGTAGGTTCGGTCAACTTGGTCACTGAGTCATAGTCTAGGGTCGGGTCAATGGTCGCTGCCAGAGAGAGAGAGAGAAGAAACACTCAGCGTGCACTCTATCCTAGATCAGAATGGTTATCACTTTTTCTAATCAGGAAACCTCCCACTGTACCTCAAATTCTCCTCCAAACCTGAAAGAAGAATTAGTCGGGGTCACCCGAGGAGTAAACCAACTCATCAGTGGGAATCGGGATCCAACTATCATCGCATGACAACGTGACGGAATCCGCTCACGGTATCACACTCCAGAAGGTATGCGCATATCTGGCAAGTTTCAGTTCTTTTGAAACTCCCGATGTGATTTTTACCCCATGCTCTTATGACCTTGACTTTGGCCAACAAATCATAAGTCACATGTCAAGTTCTGCCCGTCATTCTCCAGGTTAATTTGAGCCCACCCGTACAAGCCCTTGACTTTGGCCAACAAGGCTATACGACTGCCCCAAATCAACGCATCTATCTATGCTGCATATGAATAACCAACAGCTACCAAACACTGTGCCTTGACTTTGGCCAACAAACACAGCTTGAATACTATTGACTACCCATATGAAACGACGGAGGGCTACGAATAGTTTCTGGCGTAAACCTTTAACGTAATGAACTTGATATCGTTGAAGGAACTGATAGCTTTTTAGAAAATATAGTGACGAAAACCTTTACTAAAGAGGTCACTCCCGGTGAAGGGATCTCGGCTCTTTCCCCGTAGAATGGGGTGCAGGATATTCCAACTGAATACCACGGTGCAAAGCAAAAGTAATCGGCTATAGTGAAGTTAATGCCCTGACGCAAACTTCTGTCCAAGGGGTCACTCCCGGTGAAGGGATCTCGGTCCTTGCCTCGTCGACTGAGGAGCAGGATATTCCAAATGAATACCATGATGCAAAACAAAAGTGAACGTCCTTGCAATAACAGCTTTTTGGAAAGTGTTCCAACAACATCAGATTAGGTTTGTTTAACTTGCATTGATCCGAATCAACGCAGTCCCATCAATTAATCACACCACAAAGAACGAAAATATACTGACGTACGTATATGCCATCCGCATTCGCCACTGGGTCCCGTCATCACTCGTTAGGTTAGCTTACTAACGACAGAGCGGGGACTGGACTAGCGCGGATGAAAAACATATACAACATCTACTAATATATATACCAATATATTATATTTCGCTCAAGGCGTGAAAAGAAATGCAACATCACAGAAATGTACAGCATCACAGAACAATACAGATATCTGGGATCCCCGGGTTTCACAGAGCCACTACTGAAACCCGACGTTCCCCTGGTCGTGTGGATAGCCTGTGCAATGAAATCCTAGACCCCTACGGGCGCGGCAAGTCACCCGCCAAAAACTGAAGCGAGGCAGCCCCCTTCAGCGACGTGAATGGACCACCCAGCACTCCACGGAATCCGGCAACTTGGGCACCCCTCCTGGGTCAACCTGTACGCCCTACGAGTGCGGCGAATAGCCCGCCAATTCTAGAGTGAAGCCCCCTCCGTCTCAATGCCATGAGATGCGGGCTTGTTGCCTTCCAGAACCCGGCTATCCGTGCACTCCTCCGCGGGGTAATCCTAGTACAGAATGTAAAATATACATACACCGGGTACATCGACCGCAACCTGGCCGTGCCCCAAAATAATAATACAAACAGGCAGTGACGGCAGTCCACATGTCGGACGCTCGCCCCGCAATATCAAATGTACATAATACAACAGCACTGTACTAGCATTGCATCCAGGCTATCCCCCACGACCGATCCGCAACATCACAGCATAAACACAGAACATCAACGTGAAGGTCACGTTCGCAAATCCGTCTAACCGGGCTATAGCAGTTAGACAGGATTTACCGATCGAGTGACATTCACGGTCGCAGATATAATGTAAATACTGTGAAAAATGTGTTTAAAATATCCGATCGATCAAATTATAACAAGTGGGCCCCAAAGCAATACTGTAGCAGTTACAGAAATTATGAGCCCAATTTTAATGTCCCAAAAACCCTATTTTCACAACAGAAGCCCAATGGAAAAAACCAGCCCACTGATCCCTTCAATCGGCCGCTGAACCGCGGCTCCATGTAGGGTTATGCCGCGGTTCCGCGCTTCGATGAAGGGAACAGTGTATCGTATTTTTCCAGTGGCCTTAATTCTTCTAGTAAAGTACTTTGATACAACCTGAAAAATTTTTAGAGACCAAAAAATTTCAACAGAAAACTGATGCGAATAAAAATTGGGTTTTTGGAATTTTGGTCGATCGGAACTGAAAAACACATCAAACAAAGCTAGACGAAGTTAATGGCGAGGCTCTGATACCACTGTAAGTGCACGGCGGCGCCCCGGCCGTCAATCCGACGGCCAAACGCGGAAACGGTGATAAACTTTAATTTTGCGGACTTAGCAAACCGGCACCACCGCGTACTAAACCCCGGATCGTGCCATTAAACTAGTCTAAGCTAACAAGAGGAGGGGTTAGAGATATACCGACTGATCCGAGTCCTCCGGTCTTCATCTCCACTCCGATCTCCTCGCGGGATTTCCGGTCTCCACCTCGTCGCCGGAAGGGCACCACGTAGCCGGATTCTTTTACGGGCTCCCACCTCTATACCGAGGCAACTCGGGCGCGAAGTTGGCTAGCCGACGCGCCCAAGATTTGCTGTAGAATGTATAGTATAGTTGTCTCTTTGGGGTTTAGGATAGTTGCCATTATGGAGGAATTTTGTAGACAAGAATTTTTCCATGGATGCTTAAGAAAAATGGAGCATCCATCAAAGAGGAGCTCGGCCAGATGCTATAGAGTGCTCACTGGAAATGAATGAAGCCTCATTCTCTCATGTAAAGAATGTGTGAATGTTGCAAATTAATCCCAAGCCTAAGGAAAAAAAGGAATATTTCTCACAGCACACAAAACAAATGGGGGGCCCACTAATTAAGCATAAAGGAATTAATTCACACATAAATGAACCTCACTCCACACTCACAACAACAGTGGCCGACCCCCTCTCAATTCATGGGTGGGAAAAAGAATTAAAATCTAAAAGGAAAATTGTCACAACCATTTCCAATCTCATTCTTGTCACATAAATGCAAAAGAATGATGCAAAGAGAATCTCATGATGATGGTCAAATCACAAAGCCACATATGCAAGAAAACCCTTCACAAAATGTTAATTGCAAACTTGCAATTAACACCCTCCAACGAAAAGTCCGACCGGGAAGGAAAAAGAGAAAACCGGCCGGAACGGAATGCAAACTGGCAACTCCAGAAAACTGGTCCCGTAATAAATTACAGGAAAACCCCGATACTGTGCATACACACCCGCATCTGTATTCCGTCCGGATACAAATGCAAAAAGACAAAATCTACACTGTACTAAACTAGGACCGGCTTAAACCAAAACCGGCTAGTAAAATCTGTCCGATCCTGATCCGTGCAATACCGCACGTATCTGATCGGACCCTGCCATATCTCCATACGGCCTCTACAGCGTTTCGCCCGAAAGCTGAGTAACTGAATGTGTGGTGGACTCTAAAGACTCGTCAATACTATGGTTGTGGATTTAACCACTAGCACGTCAGAGGTATAAGCCAATACGTGACGGGCCACCAGCTATTGACTAAAAGGGACGTCGATGAGCGAACTCATCCTGACACCCTACTGAGCCTGTCAGTGACAATATCCGTACAGTTCGGTCCGTTCGTCTATGAGCATCGTATGTCGGGCCTAGGGGGTTGGTAAAAGTCAGACCCCCAAAAGCGGTACAAGTCGTGTCGGAGTGTAGCCCAGAACACCCTGAGATACTACTGGAATACCTACCAGTAAATCTCCTGCCTTGGCCAAGGTCTTCGTGTAATGGCTCTCCTAGACACAGCGCGACCTCACCCCCAATACCGGGAGAGACGAACCCCTGAAGATCCGCTCACTGCCTCCATGTGGCTCGGGACTGTACCCAACTAAAACCTGTTTGCACGACTCCTTTGAGCCGTGGTAGGGTAGTAATCAAAGCACAGTGGGAACTCACACGAGACAAATGACGATCCCCAGGTCGATGAACTAACCTGTACACATGTCACCAGGGAACTGCTATCTGACGTCAGGTATAAGACCAACTAGCATGTTTCCGGCGAGTCCTGTCCGGTGTACTCATAACCCAATGAGCACCTGTATACATCTTAGGTGAACCAACTGACACCAGTGGCTTGTGAGACCGGCCACCGCCCCTCGTCGGGGTCTCGACTGTATACACTAGTCTACTCTGGAGTATCGATGCCCTGTCTCGAAACTCCCATGACTAGGGACCATTTAAGGATGTGCTTATAGACTCCAGCTCTCACTTATATGATCGCCCTCATACTGCTAGCAGTCAAGCAAGAATCCTAGGGGCTCTATCAACGTGCAATAGTGACCTGTCAGGTCACCTAAAGCAGTACACGATGATAAAGGTAAACCAGATAGCATACTATCATCTCGAGTAAGACTGTCCTACCGGGATAGGTCCTCCCTCAATCATTGCAATCACGTGCCTGTGATCCAATAATTGACTCTGAGGGCACTATCTCCAACAGTTGGTTCATCATCTTCCATGATGCAATCCTCACTCCCACCGTCTATGAGAAAATCGTAGTATCTCTCAGGTGGATGAGGAACCCTACTAGATCTGCGGAGTGGCTGAGGTTCTTCGGGGACTATTGAACCTTCGGTTCTACCAAATCGACAGTTAAACTTTGTGTAGCTGGAACTTCTTCCAATTCTACCTCATTGCCACTAATCTCTTTGACTAGAAATTCCTTTTCTAAAAGGGTGTCATGTCGAGAAACAAACACCTTTTTTTCCTCGGTGTAGTAGAAGATATACCCTCATGAATGTTTGGAATATCCAACAAACTTGCACAGAGCTGACCTTGCTTCGAGATTGTCCGAATTTTGCTTTTTAACATAGGCCGGACAACCCCATATCTTAACTCGTTTAAGAGATGGTCTTTTCTCATTCAATGTCTCATATGGAGGGGTAGGCAACGGATTTGGTCGGAACTCTATTCAATAGGTATGCAGCTATCTTAAGTGCATAACCCCAAAAGGAAATAGGTAACTCAGCATTACTCATCATAGAGCGCACAATATCAAATAGGGTGTGATTCCTTAACTCTGAAACACCATCGTGTTGTAGTGTATACGGAGGAGTAAGCTGAGAGAGAATCCCATTCTCTTTTAAGTAGTCTCCGAATTCCGTGCACAAGTATTCTCCTTCCCGATCATATCGAAGGATATTCCACTTTTACTCGTCAAGTTCTCAACTTCGTACTTATATTCCTTGAATTTCTCAAAAGATTCAGATTTGTGTTTCAACAGGAACACATGTCCGAATCTTGAGAGATCATCGGTGAATGTAATAAAGTGCGAGGAACCATTCCTGGCATGTGTAGACATAGGACCGCATACATCACTATGTATCTGTCCTAAGAGTTCAGTAGCTCTTTCTCCTTGTCCAGTAAACGGAGATTTGGTCATCTAGCCTTTGAGACATGACTGGCAATTTTCATAAGATATAAATTCGAACGGATTCAAATATGCATCCTTATACAACTCAGCCAGTCTTGTCGCATTGATATGACCTAGTCTACAATGCCGCAAGAAGTCTTCGTTCATTTCTGAACTATAACCCTTGTGTGTGTTTTGTATACTTAGAACCGTAGTTTGATTTAGAACGTTTATACCTTTATACAACGTACCATACCCAATCAACACTTGATTCAGGAAAACATTCACAATATTTTTGGTACGAAATAACAGTCGCTCAGAATCATTGTGTTACCACTTGGTAATACAATGTGATATTCGCCAACTGCTTTGACTGCAACAAGTGCACCATTCCCTACTACTAGACACATATCACCCTTTCCCGGTTCTCTATCTCTCTATAGCCTATGCAACAAATTACATACGTGGGATCCTGATCCGGAGTTAACTGAGAAACAGTTCTTGGTAACGAACACACCCGAAGAAGATGTATCAACATGCTTAATCTTCGTTTGGGTGGCGTGGTAATCCGGATATTGCCCTATTCCTTACCCAGACTTATGAAAATCATAAGATAGAGCGGAACCTAGCCCAGTATTATAAGTGGGTTCGGTCAATACATCCATATTATTATCTTGATTAAGGCGTGTCATTGGTCGCAACCAGGAGAGAGAGAAGGATAATCACTTTGCATGCGCTCTTTGCAAGATTAGATTGGTTATTATTTTATCTAATCAGGATGGCTCCCACTGTTTTTATCAAATCTTCCTTCAAACCCTAAAAGGTAAAATTAGCCGGGATTAATTACACCCTACAAGTTTGCCAATCGTTCGGCCAGGCAGGTATTGGTACTCCGAGGGAGTCTCCCCATGCTTTCGCATGGCACTAATTAAATAACCTCGTTTCCGCAGGGGCATCACCCCGTTAACACCTTTCATAGACACCTAATGGATCAGAAATTGTAAAGTGGAAAACTCTCCCAGGAGTAACTCTTACTCGCAGTGGGTAACGGGATCCAACTATCATATAGAAGGTATGCAATCTCATTGCAAATTTCAACACTTGAAATTCCCGATAATTGTTTTTACCCCTAGCCACTTATGACCTTAACAAGGTCAACAAATCATTAGCGCTAGCCAAGTTCAACCGGTCATTTCTTGATTGAATTAAACTCACCTGTACGACCCTTAACATAGTCAAAAAAGCCGTACGACTATCCTAATCAAATCGCATCATATGGTTGCAGATAAGCATTAATTAGCTACCGCACACTATGCCTTAACATAGTCAACAAACGTAGCACGAATACTAAATAGCACTTATCTGAAATGACGGAGGGCTACGGCTGGTTTTTAAGAAAACCTTTAACGTAATTGTTTCCCCCAATCAGAGCAAAGCTCTGTTTGAATTTCAAAAATTCAAAATTCGAAGCAACGCTTCAAATTCCTTGCGCTGCGCGCAACGCGCCACGTGTTAAAAGATGATACGTCAGCGCAGCGCCCAAGGCAGTGCGCCCAATCAGAGCAAGGCTCTATTTAAAACAAAAATTAAAGGAAGCAACGCTTCAGATAATCTGCGCTCTGCGCTGCGCGACACGTGGCAGCTCAGTTGCGCTGCGCGCCACGTGGCAGCGCGGTTGCGCTGCGCTGTGCGCTGCTTGACACGTGTCAAGCGCTGGTGCATCTACGCCAAACAGAATTAAAATTTTAATAAGATCTTTCTGTTCTTATTAAAACAAGAAGATTGTCTTCTGTAAAACAGAAGCCCTTGGATCAAAGATCCAACGGTGAGAAAAATTCCCCAAATCACTCAGAGAAAGATTTCTTTAACAAATTTAACTAATTTATGGGCACTATATAAAGGACCCTAGACCCCAATTCAAATCATGATCAACATTGTGAGAGATTGAGAACCTCAAAACAGAGAGAACTCTAAAGAAATTTCAAGAAAAAGGTAAAAAGCTTTATAAAATAGAAGAATTTCTTCTAATAGATCATTGATCTAAGAACAAGATCAATGATCTTCATATAATAAACAGTGCTTTGCACTTTTTTTATGAACCACTGGTTCTCTGAAACAAGAGAAACAGGGAAAAACTTGTTTTCTTTGATCTAAATTAGATCAAGAAATCAAACAGTGCTTTGCACTTTTTTATGAACCATTGGTTCTGGAATCTTAAAGATTCTCAAGATTATTGAAATAGTGCATTGCACTTGTATAAACTGCACTGTTGCGCTCCTGGGTTGGCGCAAGCCACCAGAGAGCGCCACATGTCAGCATCTGAATCACTTGCGCTATGCGCTTTTAAGAAAGAGCCTTGCTCTCTGAAATTGGCGCAACTCACCAGAGCACGCCACGTGGCAGCAGCGCAAGAGCAGCGCACTGCGCTTACGTGACACGTGTCACCTCCACAAGCGCTTGCGCTCATTTATTGGCGCAAAGCGCCTGACAGGCCACATGGCGACTGTCAGATAATTGATGCACTGCATCATTAAAAAGAAGGGCTGAGCCCAATTAAAAAGGCCTAACAGGCTTAGTTAATGCTATGCATTATTAAAAATGGGCAAAGCTCTAGCACAGGCCTAATAAGCCAAAAACAAATAAAAGCGTTGAACATTTTTCAACTGGACTTAGCCCAATCATGGCCGTAAGTCCTCAAATTAAATTGACTGAGCACAGCTGCTCTCTTAAATCAGTTTACATCCGGTTCGAGGGTACATCTTCGAACTCCTTTGGCTCCTATCGTTGTAATCCTTCAATGACGTCAGAGAGGTGACGGGTCCTGATAACCATACATCAACACAGACTGTGGGCTCCTTAAACCCACGGACTCATGCGTCCTTAAACTAAAATACGGATTTGGGGGTCCTTACATCCATGGACTTAAGCGTCCTTAAACTACCAATGGACCACAATGTTCTTAAACTACCTATAGACCACCATGTCCCTAAACTGGAAATGGATCTAGACGATCACGTTAAGTTGATCTTGGTCTCAAATCAGACTAACGTTTCCTTAACAAACGTTTAAGTTGATCTTAGCCTCAAATATGGCTAACGTATCCTTAAACCAAAACCCAAAACCCAAATCTAAGAAAGTACGGATTTGGACTAATCCACGTCCTACGGGCGACGAAATAAATAGTCTCCGTATACAATCCACGGGCAACCACAAACAAAAAAAACACCCATGACACGAAGTGAAATTCTGGAGAAGGAGAAAGTTGTTACCGCGATGTGGTAGTGTAATTAACTGCAGGGGCTTGCGCCTGGAGGGAAGAGCGTCCCCACAATCAAAAACCCCTCAAATAAGGGGGAATCTGACGAAATCTGCTACATCGGCCGCATCCGTCTAAACCTCCGATACACGGTGCCATAAATCAACTTGGCATCTTCGGAGAGGTAGACAGATAAAACCATATAGTATCTGCCCCGAATCTCAGGCCAAATTTCTTCACGTCGTCGCCGTCTTTCGGAGGGGAACAGATTCTGGCACGCCCGGTGGGACCTTTTCCTCTTTCCACTCCACACTTCGTGTGTCGTGTTTTTCCCGTGATCAGATAATCACGGTATGTATGTTTGTAGTTGCCCTTAGGGGAGTAGATACTGAAGTCGGCGCTTCGTCTTTATGAAGAATGGCGTTTGTTCCGACCTTAGCAATACAGTCTCTGTCATATCTGGTGGAGTCAAGTATGGGCCACTTGCAGGCTCAAATCTCTGCAATCCGGCTCTTCAAGAAATCAACGGGCTTCTCTTTGGGTCGATGCTCCTACCTCCCACCCTCGGTGCCTCAACGCCGATGGAGGAAGCCCAGAGGATGTCTGTCGTCCATAGGCGGGCTCCCCAAGCAGCAGCTTTGCCGACGGAATCGGTCCTCAAACAACTGGCACATGCCAAAGACCAAGGTCGGCGCAGGGGGCAGAATATTCAAGCTCTTCAAGAAATCAATGGCTTCAAACTGCACTAACTGCAACAGCAACTCTTGCTCTGTCCCATCTGGAGGAGTAACCTACGGGCCCCAAGCGGCCTTCCTTTTCACTATGCCAGTGGAGCAGGTAACTCAAGCCACCACTGAGCTATTCTTCGGGACCATGCTCCCGCCAACGAGCTTCAGCGCTCCTGTACCATCGCAAGAAGCTCCCGAGAAGTCATTTTTCAGCGCTCCTGTGCTTATTTACGCCTTACTTTGCATTATACTATATATAAGCACTCACAAAAAAAATTGTGATAATAAAAGAGTAGAAAGTGAAAAATTATATTTAAAAGATAGGAATAGTTTAAGAAAAACAAGAAAGTTAGATGTTTTCTTAAATGAAACTAGTAATAAGTAGTTATGAGCTGTTGTCCCAAGGGTTAGTAAGATGAAGGAAATTACTAATCTGAGGATAAAAATAAGCCTGAAAAATAGTTCCTATTCTGGAAGCCAAACATTTGAACGTTGATACCCTACTATACGCACTTACACACATCTTGAAACTCGGGATAGTAGAGGATACCTTGAAATGCTCTTGTCTAGAAGCCAAAGTATGAAGAAAATAAAAGTGGAGAATAAAAGATAAAATGGTGAAAAGAAAAATGAACACTGGTTTTGTTATCACCGAGGCAGCGATAAAAAAATATAGCGAGGGTGATTTATCACCTAGTGCCTTAGACCAACTGGTTTGGGAGCCACTGCTAAGCCTTAGATGTTGCAAGACGAGGAAAAACACCTAATTAGCAAGCACATGAGTAATCGATCGGTTAGTACCTCAAGAAGTATTAACGGTCGCATGAAGACTGTATGAGCAAATTCCATCTAAATATCTATTAAAAAGTACCGAGGTAGATGGACAAGAGTATGATTGCTTGAATTGAATTCTCTGAGTGTAGGGATGTCCAGTTCACACACGTAGGGGTATATGATCAATGTTTGGAAGAAAAGTAGGAATGAAAACTAAAGGTGATGTTTTATTGAGGGATGATGTGATTTCTAACATCTTTTAATGACTATTAAGATGGGGCTCATAGCAACTGAAAAGCTGGTAGAATTGAAAACTCTTATTTTCAAGTTCTTTCTTTTATAGTTCTTATCTTTATATAACTTTCACCATCTCTCTTTTATTATACGATTTTGTGGGTGTAATCCGCTGAAAACCCTCAGGAGACAACACCCCTCCTACTAGGGATATACCACTGGCACCGAGTAAGGAAGACCGGGGGCAAGTCTCCTTCTGGACTGACTCCGCCGACTCTAACGGAGGATATTGATCCTGCTGTTCCAACTGGAAACAGCTTTGAACCACTTAGGAAGGTCCACAAAAACTCTCCGACCGCTGTGCTGAAAAGATCTCATCCACCTATGGAGAGCGCTACAAAGGTGAAGCCGGAAAAGCCCCCTCAACGGCTGTCCTCTAAAATCTACAAGGTCTGGCGTCAAGTCCAAGACTCAGTAATTGATCAAGATTATCCCCGCCGACAGAAAAAGATGAAAGTTCAGCGGGAAGAGGACCATCCTATCAAGCCACAAAAGGCAACGACCGCTTGGATGCCCAAAGCAACGGCCCCCTCAACTTCAACGGCCCATAAGAAAAGAAGGCCAGAGAAAGTCCTTACGCCGACGGCGAATATCAAAGGTGGTGAACCCAAACGCCCTAAGTCAGGGGGGCATCGTAGTTCATACCGTCTACATGGCGTCTGGTAAAGAGGACAGCCGCATATCTACAGGTCATAGACCGCACACGCGATCGGTGACCAAAGCGCAGGAGCAACAGCAAAAGCTCCAGGAAATGATGACCGCGATGGCTGCACTTACTGGGCCAAAAGAAAGCCTTGAAGCGTCCTCGGATGAACGCCAAGAGCAAGAAACTGACACCGAATTCCTTCGTCGGATATTGGAGAAGAAGGATAAAGAGGCTGCTGAACAAGCAGCCAACATAAAGCGTGTGGCCCTCCTATTCCAAGACATGGTGGGGATGATGATCCAACAAGATCCTCCAGCTGAAGATCCCCCGATCGTCCTTGAAGATGATAGGGGAGAAACGTCGAATCATCCACCAGCTCTGTCAACAGCTAAGGAGGAGACGATCTCCAAAGCTGACTTGGACGAGTACATAGCCCAACAAATACGGGTTCATCATGCGACTGAAGCAGCTGACCAGGTCGTAAAAACAGGACGACCATATCCGAGCTGGTACGACCAGATCAAGTACCCGCCGGGCTACACAATTCCCAAATTCCATGTCTATAAGGGGACGGGCAATCCCCACCAGCATGTTGCTCGGTTCAGGGCGCTCTGCGGCAACACTGGCGGTGATGATAAATTGTCGCTTCGCCAATTCGTTGGAAGCCTATCAGATACAGCGTTCGAGTGGTACTCTGAACTCCCGAACGACTCTATCAAAACCTTTGTGGAGATGGAGCTACTGTTTACTCAGCGTTTTGCAAGCGCCAGCGAGCGTACCCCGATGACGGCCTTGATTAATGCCAGGGTGAAGCCGGGCGAGACATGGGTCCAATATGCTATACGGTGGCGGAACTTGTGGTCAAAATGCGAGCAACGCATTGAAGAAGCACCAGCAGTGGGTATGTTTGTGGGAACCCTCGATCCGTAGGCAACCATATACCAATTTATGATGTTCTTCAAACCGACTACCTTCCAGGCCTTGATCGACAAGCTGGCTCAAATGGACCAGATGGGTCATAAACCACCCCCTCCAAAGCCGAACTCCCAAAATGAAAAAGGGAAGGGGAAAGCGATCGTTGTCGTTACTCTATCTGATAAGGAAGAAATGTCAAGTTGCTCAACAACAGCCGAGCAACTCGAAACTGGCTGTTCGTCAAAATAATATGTGTGCACATACCCCTTGAGGAGAGACTAGGACGTCCTTACTCGTTTCCCCGAGATAAAACGAGAAGATTATTCGAACTGGCGTTGCGCAACCGACTCATAAATCTGCCGGAGACAAAACGTCCGTCGCAACCAAATGATGTCAATGAGCCCAACTACTGTCCCTATCACTGGGTACTCGGTCATCCGATCGAAGACTGCTATGTCTTCAAAAATTGGCTTGAAGACCAGTACCAACAGGGCAAGTTCGCGTTATCCGATAGATGGAAGGTGAATCCGCCGCAACCTCACGCCTCTAAGAGGATGAATATGCCGGGGGCAACGTGCTCTCTCGTCGAGGAAGCCCCATGGGAGATTGTGCTGTCAGCTAAGACGAAGAGAATGCTGAACGATCTTCAGGCATGCCCAGCGATCAAATGGAAGAACCCGTTGGAACCGCAGGTCATTGAGAGGATGTTGAAGCCGCGTCCAACTCCAAAGACCGCCGGTGGTGGCCCAAGCACTCGCAACCAACCGTCAAAATCTTCGAAGAAGAAGAAGAAGAAATCCAAGAAGCCTGTGAAGCCTGGCAACAACCGCACAGACTTACGAAAACAAATTGACGCTCTGGAGGAATACAACCAGAAAGCACGGACTCCCATTACACTCTAGAAGTTTCTCAACCACGTCTTTCAAGAGGAAGATGAGGAGGAAAGTTCGTCGGATGAGTCTGGGGAATACGTGGCGAGCTGCCATATGATCTCCCATTCGTTAACGGACGATGAAGAGACTCCTTGCACTGAAAAGCTGGGGGCAGATCCTGAACCAAAAATTCTCGGGCCATCAGATGAAGTAATTGACTCATTTCTCAACGAAGCTCTGTTGAAAAGTAAAGCTGATCGGGAACGCGAGACGGCTATATTTGAAAGGGCCAAGCGCCGGCGACTTGACGAAAGAGCTGAGATACTTCCGCTGGAGCAAAATACATCCACTACGGACAAAAGCAAATTCAAGATGAGGAAAAGGTTTGCTAAGGCTATATCAATGGGTGTGGAGCTACCATCCTCTGAAGGAAGCATTACTGGTGAAGCAGAAATGCACCCCTCCTACTGCTTATATCATCGGAAGATTTCGCACCCCACTGAAGAGTGCAAAGCTTTCGATAGATGGTGGCAAGGGTATGTTGCTCACCGACAACAGTTTATGCGGGTGAAGCGCAAAACTCGTCGGGAGCAGAAAGATGCGACCGAGGAGCTTAACAGAAATACCGGCAATTGTCGTATAGTTAACGCCGGGGGATCACAAGTGCTCACATTCGGGAGCGATTCTGACGAGGAGTTGGAGCTTGGCCCTCTCTTTAAAGAGTCCACATCAGGAAAAGAAGAAGAGCAGAAGGTCTGTGAAAATATCTGGCTGCGTAATCGGACGCTGCCCGAAAAGAATCTCGGACCCTCAAATAAAAAAGATAAAGGGAAAGAGAAGGTCTCAGAGGATATCGCCTTAGATGACCAAGTCATTGAAGAGCTAGCCGCCAAGGACCCGCCAAAGAAAAATAAGGTGGATTACAACGTTCTAGCGCATCAAAGGAAATTACCCTCGCAGCTCAGCATTCTTGACGCCCTTTTACTATCAAAAGAGGCGAGAGATTCGTTAATCAAGGCACTACAGGAGCCGGAACAATTCCAAGCTTTCCTGGCTGAAGAAAAGATGAAGGATGAATTGGAGGAAGTGCACACGGCCGATGTCACTTTTGGTGATGAGGACCTTCTCCTTGGGACGTGCGAACACAATCGCCCCCTCTATGTCTCAGGATACTGCCACGATATAAAGATAGGCAAAATCCTGATCGACAATGGATCCTCTGTTAACCTCCTCAATGTGCGGGTGTTCAAAGAAAACTGCATGAGCGTCCAGCACCTTGCTCGAGACAAGATCACCATCTCCGGGTTCGACTCCCAGTCATCAAGAACTCTTGGGTCTGTGATACTGACGCTACGCTTCGGGCTACTCGTCATGGACATTAAGTTTCACGTCATAGACGCCAAGACATGCTACAATGCTCTGCTCAGCCAACCATGGTTACACGAGTACAACATCATCCCTTCTACACAACATCAGTGTATGAAGTATTTTAAGGATGGTCTCGAGTATACCGTGATGGGAGAACTCAACCCGTTCTCTGTGAACGAGGTTCGCAAATATGAAGATGCCAAATACTTTTTACCGGATTTCGAAGACACAGAGAGGTGTCACAAGCCGGAGAACAAAGCTAATGCCACCATCCCTGTCTTCGGCAGTGATACAGAGGAGGAAGAGGAGATAGTTTATTCGGGTCCACCCCAACACAACAAGCTGGGATAGTTCGCTCCCACATTAATCTTTGGTAGCGACTCGGAAGATGAGGTCCATGCTGTGTTCTCCGCTCGACCTTCAATACACACATCCGATGACGAAGAGCAAAGCCTGCAAGTCGCCATGGTGCCGCTTAAACACTATAAAGAACTTGATGCACTTGATATCTACAGTGTAGAAGAGCTGCGGACGTTCTATGTCCCTCCCAGGCGAAGAGGTGAAGAAGCAATTCTATTCTACCGCTCTGAAGAAACCAAAATGGACAAAGAAATCTGGCACGGTAGGGATCCCACGCCTGACAGGCTTCAGCCCATCCGTCTGCCCAGATATTATACAGAAGGCTTGAAGAAGTTGCTGAAGCGCCAGGGGATATCCTTTAAACAGACCGCTCGAAAAGCCAAATTCTATGACAGGGTCTGGAACGTTCCCAGGACTCAACACAAGCTGCCTAATGGGAGAATGTGAACAATCGGGCTTGGATACATTCGGTCCAAGAAACGAGAGCTACTCCATGGTTGCTACGTCGTGCATGACTTCGATGAAGAAGCAGATGCTCAATGGGAAGATGCTAATCCTGAACCAGTAAAAGTTCCTGATGCAAAAGTGCCCAGTCCGTCGTTCGAAGAGCAAATGGACAAGCTTATAAGGGAAGCTGGTCAAAAAGTCCGAGACGACCACAACCGCGAAATGGCCATCTACGAGAAATCCAAAACGCAACGCCTCCTTCAACAGGCCGTGAAAGACGAAAATGCTTCCCCCTGTCAACCTGTTATAAAAAAAGGCTCGACGCAGGGGCAGAAACAAGTCGAAAAGCGAAAAAGGCGCTTGACAGCAACAAAGCGGGATTAATAAACCACGTAAGTGGGAATCGAGCGGTTCCGATCTATCCCTCATAAGAAAAATGGGTCGAGCGTACTCTTTTCCTCGGGACAAGACGAAGAAAATACTTGACCTCGCTCTAAAACATCAGATGCTTACACTGCCGGAGTCTAAACACCCTGGACAAGCAGGCGAAGTCTCTCACCCAAACTATTGCTCTTATCATCGAGTAATAGGGCACCCTCTCGAAGACTGCTTCACCTTCAAGAATTGGGTCGAAGATCAGTATCAGCTTGGTAAGTTCGCTCTGTCTGACAACTGGAGGGTAACGCCGCCACAGAAGCACGAACCCAAAGTCATGAGAACAGAACCAACTCCACATTGGGCTTGGAAGCGAATTCGCACTTGTCACCTGATAACAATATTAAAAGAAGAGCCCGAGAACGCGGATAACCTTCCCTGGTGCTTCGAAAACAGCAATGATGAGGTGATCTCAGAATTTCCACCAGCTCCGAAAGAGCTGGAAGATGGAATACACACCACTGCAGATAACCTCAAGAAAATTGAGTTGGGGATAGCGAGCGACCTGCAACCG